>JBBMJY010000026.1:17738389-17815296 GCA_037833715.1 Toxotes lorentzi
ACACCAAAGCTGTTTTCCTCCCCCTTGTGTTTCGGTGGGTGAGGGAGACTGGCGGCAGTGCCAGCTTTGGCACTTGTTCGGAAAAACCCCCCCCCCCCCCCCCCCAAAAAAAAAAAACAAAAAAAAAACAAACTTGAACGTTGTCTTGTGGTAACAATGAAGACCCATCCGCTGAAAAGCTCAGTACACCCTCACGTTTTAAGGAACTGTGGGTGTTGAGAAAATATTTGTTATAGTTGCAAGGAAATTCCTCCAAACATACACAATACGTGTTAATTTTATGTCTACAATAAGAAACAGTCCTTGTTCTTTTGCCATTTACTAACCAGCTCCCCAATTTGTTGCTAAACACTTTTTGTTGAAATCACACTGACTCCTACGCAAGTGGCTTGTGAAGAAAGAGGGAGCCTGGTTACTCAGTGCAGAACTACCAGCCCTTGACCACCACAGGGAAAATGTGGCAAATCCCACTCCTGCCCAACTTCAAGTCTGCAGCAATCATTGCACTATTTACACACCATCATCAAGGAAGGTACAGTACATAGCATTCTGTTGGACCAATATCTTCAGGAATATTCCCTTGGTTTTCTTCTTTTTTTATTAATATATCAGGTTTAGACAGGATGCTTGTAATGTCATTTCACTAAAGGTCAAACAAGAGTTTTCAGAAATAAAAGATTTCTTATATATTTATATAATATAGATATTTCTGACATTCATTCAGCACTTTACAGAATGATATAGCAAGTTATAGTCCCATTGTCTCTTTATCATAAGCAAATCATATGATGACAGAAGCAGCTAAGAAAATACCATGCACAAGTGGTTTCTAAACATCTGAAAATAGTATGAAAATCGCAACACTTTCTATCTTGGTAGGTGATGTCATTCAAACCAAACAGAAAAGTACTACAAAAGAAATATATGAAGAGCAGAGAAAAAAAAAGAAAGGTGTCATGGCTGGTCAATCCTCAGTGAAGTACTCGGGGATAAGGATATGACTTCATACAACAATAATATGAAGCTACAATGATGCTGGAGGAAGGGAAAACCCAATTAGATGTGGGCACTGGTGCACAGTCCTCCAGAGAGACTGACTCTGGCTCTGTTAAAAATGTATCATAGTGCTCAGCTTATTAAGATGTCATCTGTGCAAGCTCTGCAGGTTCAGGGTAAATACCCCCATGGCATATTCTTCTGTGGGCATGTCGATCCACCTTGTCGCCGCTTTGCAGTCGATGGCTCTTTAGTGGCTGTCATTGGCTGCCTAGAATGCTTCATAAACATCTTGTGCTTTTACTAATTAGGCTGGAGGGATTTCACTAAAACACACGCGAGGGGGGCTTTCTACTCGTAACGCCAGTGCTGAAGAACCTGCTGCTATAAACTGCCATAAAAGCGCTAACCCAGTACTCTCTCTTCTCTCCTTCCTTCTCTCTCAGTTCTCAGACTTAACAGTGTCACATTCTTGCTTTTCTTTCTTTCTTTCTTTAATGTCAAACATTTCAAAGTTGAAGTAACTGTTTGTGGTGTAGAGGGCCACTGGGGCTGAGGCGCTCAAAAGTTTTATCTTTCAAAACAATCTTTGAGATTGGGAATCTCATATTGTCATTTGCTTTCATCAGTGCAATGAACACCAGATACAGAAGTGACATTTACTGAGATTTACCATGTTTACTGTGCACACTGTATTCATCTGCATTATACATACAAACATTGCCAGGCTTTATTTTTCATAATTGATTTTACATCTCAGGCATTATCTACTAAATATAACAATTTACTATCCAATTAGACTCCTGGCAGAGAAAATACTAGCCTAATGCAGTTAAAACATTTGTTGACTGACTTGTTCTGTATCAGGTTTCTGCCAAAATTTCCACACTCACATGCATGCAGATACACACATATTCATGAGCGTGCATCACACACTCAGTGCAGACATGTGCGAACGAGACATCTCCATACTCGGACCAGCTGACCTGAGACTTGCAGAGCTGGTGGTGACTCCAGGGAGAAGGATAATAGAATTTCTCCAGCCGCCTTCCTGTTAATTACAAGAGACCTTGGCTCTGAATAAATATTTATTCAGAGGGTACAGCAATCTGCATGCATATTGTACACAGCCAAGCCCTGGCCAGCCAGAATAATGGTCGGATATGGCTGTGAGTAAACAACAGCAAATAAAAATCAGAAACATAAATGACAAGAGTAATAATAGTTGTATATACAAAGATGTGTGGGTAGAGCATTACCTTTTAATTACGAACAGGACACAAATGCTAAAAATGGGTGCACTGACACTTATGTAGTACAGTATATGGTGCTCAACCTTTTGCAGCAAAAATTTAATGGTGCAGCTGTGACAAGCACAGATTTTGGACCAAAATAGAAAAAGGAGGTTTGGTAACAGGGTCAGACCAGACTAAATGCAGTTGTATGTGAAATATAACACTAGCTTCAAATAATGTCCTGTGTTCTTTGCGCTATGTGATTTACGCAGTGAGTGATAAGAAATCATACTGCAAACACACTGTTGAGTTGCAGAAGTTTTCTTTGACAGATGGGAAAAAAAACAAACAAAAAAAAAAACATACTCCGAATCTATACTTTGGCTGATTTGCTGGCAAAACCTCCCAACAGTTGGCAGGGAAATATTGAAGCAAAACAGAGAAGGAAAGACAGGACCCAGCACCATGCTGAGGTGATTGAGAGAAGAACAACACGAGTCTGGTCGAACTGACTACACTATTAGACAGACCTGAAATGCGCATGTACCTGTACAACAATACATATGAATATAAACTAAACACTGGTCTAGCTTTTTCACACTCATGAACCTTCTCACACACACACACACACACACACACACACACACACACACACACACACACACACACACATTCCCCTTTGCTCTGTGGGCCAGGCAACAGCTGTGTTTGGTGCAAGTGGAAGAGCAGCTAATGAACCAAACAGAACGCTTGACAATTCACATCTGCTGACACTCTCCAGCTGCTGCCAGCAGGCTGGCCTGTGAAAGTCTCCCTAGACCAAGACCTAACGCCAGGGTGTACACCTGGGAAAGACACTACAGACACACATGTGCTTTCATGTACATACTGTACATACACACCACTCACCCACACAAAAACAGGCATGGATTCTTGAAAATCACCCTTTGAGTGCTAAAAAAAACCATAGAGTTTGCTTTCAGAATAACTGGGGATGCAGGCATTTGATGTGGAGGCGGGAGCAAACTAAATTCATTTGACCACAGTTAACATAAAATGAATTCCACAAAATCCACAAATGAGTGGTGTTACACTTGTCTGTAGTCACATAAATTACTCGATACATTTTGTCACTTGCAGCATTGCCTTGTTGAACACAACATCCTGTAGCAACATGCTGTTTGTGCCGCTATCTGTGATACCGCGGTGTGTTTTACACTTCACTGTCTGTGCCTCTGTATGCAAGACTTTATTTATAGCCAGGTATGAAGAGGAACAGGCCTCGCTGTCATCGCAGCAGACAGGTTAGTGGTCCTCTTCCTCCAGAGGGCCTCGTTACACCCATCTTGCAGGACAAAATGGACCGAGCCCCTGATGTCTCCCTCATGCAGGCATCATATTTGCTTTTGGACACCCACTGTACACATATATATGTGTATTCATATAAATACATAGTTCTGTACATAGGTAGTAAAAAATAACAAATTACAGACATACTGTATACAGCACTGTGCCCACACATATGCTGCACATAGAATGATACTCCATCTGCTGTAGTAACACAGAGCCACGATGCAAGCATGGCAAGGTACACAGAGGTGAATATAAAAGCAGCCATAGGATGCTAAGATGAAAAGTGTTCTCCTGGGTCCTTGTCGCTGCCCTACTGTGTAGCCTCATTTAGTGAGAAATGGCTCACCTGTTCAGTGAAACTAGTAACATATATATGGGCTCATACACAGATAGGTCCCATGTGCCTCCCTTTCTCTCCATGCTGCATCTCATGAGCCCGTTTTCTTAGCACACACTCACTCCCACATACCTATACATAAATTTGTTCTCACAGAACACCCTTTTGTCATCCCATCCTTCTCCCACCCACTATCTCCAATTTGCCCGGGATCTTAATGCGGTGAAAAATGGCTCGTCTTTTCTGATTGCATGTGATAACAATTTTGTCAAGGCTCCTCTGGCAGCCGGCGAGGAGCAGTCCCATCAGCAGCTGTAGCTAATTAGCCACTATCGCTAGCTGTTTTGGCTCACCCTCCGCTGCTTCCCTTGGCCCAGTCGCTTCTAAGTATAAATTATTGGATTGTCGAGATAAACGAGGGCTGGCAAATAAGAGAATGAGAGACAGAGCGAGATGAGAAGGGGTTCAAGGAAGAAGCATGTAGAGGAGAAAATGGAAAATGCTGGAAATAGTTCCTGTCTCTGATTCTCACAGTTTACCTACAGCTATGTCCTTGGTCATGACAAAAGAAGTTTATGTCATGACTATTTCCGTCACTGTAGTCAGGTTTGTTTTGACCAACGTCAAACAGATGCTCTTTACTCTCAGCTTGGCAATTGCATGTGACCTTTGCCTACCTACTGAAGAAAGGCCCAACAACTCAAAAATTGTTTTTATTTAGTCCAAGAAAAGTTGAATCTGGGGCAACTGGATTTGGTTGTCGATACCCGAAGACGTTTCACATCTCATCTAAAACACATTTCCAAGTATCTGGCAGTAGATACTTGTTTGCCATATCGACAACCAAGTCCAGTTGTCTCCGATTCAGCTCTTCTTGCATAACTATGAGCTGAATGACTGCGAATATTCACAGACATGTTTTTACTTTGGTATGATACTGAAGCGTTCTTTTAACATCTGGGTACAGATACATGAAAAAAAGATACAAAAGAAAATAATAGTTATCCCACCCATACACTAATGTCTGAGTGCACAATGAACGGCTTTTTCCCTGCATTTCCACATAAATTCCCAAGACTGAGTTAACAATATCTGCGATGACAGCAAAACATAGCAAAACTCAAACTCTAAAGGATTTGGACGTAATTTGCTGTGCACCACTAAGGTGCTGATAGTTGCTGACCTTACAAAGGAAAATGCAACTGAATTACTGTGATAGGAAAAAAAAAAAAAAAAAAAAAAAAAAAACTGTGCTGTGATGAAAACACAAGGCAATCACAGAGAACAGAAAGTCTAGTCAAGGACAAGCAGTGAGCGATAACAGATGGGACAATCTTTTATCCCCCTCTGATTAATTCCTGGTCCTCCATGCTATACACTGGATACAGTGTCATCAGCAACCTCTATGTTAATGGAGGTTTCACCACGGTTGCAGGAATCCGGCCCGTAGAGAGTCGTTGGAGTGTACAGAGATTAACCTCCTGGCATTTGTTTACTGTTTTTCATTCTTCAGTCTGCTGCAGATATTGTATCTACTGCACCTTACATATCATAGAGGAATATCAGCAAAACTGGTCAACATGAGGTAAAAATCTGGGACCCCCATAATGACAAAATCAATATAAGAGGACCAATGTAAATTTGTGAATTTCTCTTTATATAAAAGGGAGCAAAACAGATCTCAGAGCAGTCTGAATGTACTTCAGCTGGTCTCTGAATGAAGCCAATCAACAGTCAATGGAATATTCACTTATTCACCTTAGGTGTTAATGGGTTAAAAAAAAAAAAAAAAAAAAACGTTCTAAAGTCCAAGCATTGATGTAAAACAACATCCTGAAATCTGAACAACATGAAAGAATTGTCAGCGTTCATTCCTCAGCCTATGAAGCAGGTAGAATCATGAAACTTCTTCCTTTGCAGCCCAAGGGTACTGAAAAAATGCATTTTGCCTCCCCCACTTGTATTTCTGTGAATCACAGTGGTCTTTAGGAAGATTTGCTTCATAGCCACTAAACAACAGTGATTTGTTAAAAAATAATTTGGGTGTCATGTGATAGTCAAACTGTAGGGCACTTGAGAAAATCAAGAGACACTTGAAGGAAGAGGAAATTAATAATGTCAGGGGAAAAAAGCATTCACTTAGATTTAAATGGCAGTGACAACATGTTACATTGCTATGCTTGGCACTGTATGCATTCAGGTCCCAGAGCAATTACTCATGTGTCTGAAATGTTCAGCTTTTGCCCAGAGATCAGCAGGTACTACTCATGTTTGATGATATATTTTTTTTTATTTTTATCACACTTGACTCAAACTTTTAGTTAAACTAAACTTTTTTATTAGATCTTAATCTTATCCAGGAGAGTCATCAGTTGAAAAATAACTCATAACTCAATAAGATAGATGGCCAAGCACCCATTTTTTTTTTTTTTTTTTTTTTTAAATAAATTATTACTTAGGTTTTTGGAACTCTCTCAAAAATGCATTAAGGCATGGTGCACCACCAGTTAGCATACTGTATCAGCAGCTTTGGCAGAATCCCAGTAAAACTTACAAAGAGTTACAAAATGCAAAAGTTTAGCCCATCAATGTCACCTGGTCATCTGGTTTATGATAAATTAGCTGTGACATAAAACTTCTGATTTACATTATGATTCTCCACAGAAGTCATTAAGGTATAGAGGAGAAGATGTGAGCAGAAACTATATTATATTCCAATTGAGACGAACCCTCAATCAGATTTGATCTGTTTTGTAAGTCATTTCCTTATGTGAAGTTTGTCAGGGGAATTCACTGTCTTCAGCTGTCTTCAGTAAATGCTGCTCATGCAGCATTTACCTAGGGCAGCATCCAACTCCACATTTCTGCCGAATGAGATTTTTACTTTGGAAGAAAATCCAGTGCCTGATCAACCTAAAGGTTTTTGGAATCATCCTACCATTGCACATGTATATGTGCACACATATACCAAACCTCTTCCGTTGAACTAAGGAGCCGTTTTACCTCAAAGCTTGGAAGTGATCAAGCAGTGAAACAGTAAGACTATAAGTTGACTAACTTTGCTACAAACATTCCTACTTCATTTCCCATTTATCACTATACTGGATGTTCAAACAACATGAGCTGCAACTTCTCAAGGAAAATAGACTGAAAATAGTAATAACAGTAATATAGAATGAAAACTGACATGCCTAATTGTTAGGGGTATAATGATTGCTGTATCCTGCATATGCAACATACCTACTGCACATTATCTCCACAGGAGGGCTTAGTAATAGAGTGAAATACCAAATGCAAACTGGCGGTATACCTCATCTTGGTTAATTCACTTGGAAGTGGGTGGAAGATCAATTGCATTTAATTATGCAAAAAGCAGAAATATAAAAGTCAACAAAGTCTTCCACAGGTTCGCCAACAGGTGTTTTCATGCTAATTCAACACAGACCAGCAGGCTTACTGGTGTCAAAAGCAGGAATACCCCCCAGTGGCTCTAATTCAGTCAAGGTAAATGTTACTAATGGTGTTGAAAAATAAAATAAAATAGTGGTTCAACCAGCTCCCTTGTGACGCCGACACACACTGACAATCTTTTGCCACATCTGAGCTGCAAAGAGTGTATTGTATTGTGTGCTCACAGGAAGTTTTTACAGGGGATAAAAGAAAGCAAACAAACAAGTTACTGGCAGCTCTCAAAAGCTGCTAACCAGTGTGTGATTTGCAATTCGTGTATTGACCTTCACATGTCAAATAGGCCTACATCAGAGAGAATACAAACATTCCTCTACTTGTACTTTGCGTGTGTGTGTGTCTTTGAGAGAGAAAGAATTAATTTATGGTGTGTTATTTTTTATTTTTCTAAGGTTGCAGCTGTCATTGACTATTAAACATATACTGACATAAAAACACAATCTGATTGGAGAGCGAGAGCAGGAAATAAAAGTGTTCTTGTTATTTGAATGAAGAAAAGTGGATTTCTGTGAGCAAGGAGTGATAAAATCGTAATGTGGATTGGTTAAATCACTACATTTTAACTTGCCCTTCATCTCCAATGGCATTACAAAGTATTGATTTTTACTTTCTTGTTGGCATCCCAGAACTTTCTCCCTACAAATATCCCTCATCACTATTCTTTCTTTCCTCTCCCATCCGCTCCCACTTAAGCTAGCGTGGGTCTATTGATGTACCAAATCCCGGACGCTCATGAATGACAAACTGCCCCTTCAATGGAATTCTTCATAAATCAAACAAATAATGGTGTGCACCCCTATGACACACTTGACAGATAAGAGATGGATTGTGGGTGCCGCAGGGGTAGCGCCAAATGACGCACCCCATTAGGTGTAGGGTAGAGTTATTCAAATCAATAACTCTGTCTTGTAAAAAGAATCCACCTCGTTCCCTTGAGGTCCAGACCTGTCAGATAATGACACCTCTATTTGTTTACCTTGTCACTTTCTAATCACACTTCCCTCCCACCTTCCACATCTGTGCTATGAACCACTGCCTGCAGTGTATTATTACATGTGCAGGCAATGGTTCATACTTGCATTACTTACATACATTTGCAATAAGTGACTGCAAGAACATAACCCACCAAACCTTCTTTGAGGCTGCTGGAGGAACAAGATAAGACAAAAATTTGTTATATAATTTCAAATTTCAGGTTTAGCTTATACTGTAGCATTAAGTATAGCTGATAGCAAGAAATGCAGTAGAAGCGTGACACTGAGGGCGAGCACTTGAATTGTGAGCTTAATTTGTCCAATGCGATCAGTCATGACAGTGTTAATCTGGTCATCTCACTGTAAAATACCCAAGAAATGGCTGAATGCACCAGAGGCCAAGATGCTTACCACTGCAAGAACCTCATTGTCTTAAATAAATTGAGTCAGACTGTCAGGAGGACTTGATAAATGGGCCAAAGCAATGACATTTACAATAACAAATTTGTCTTTATACTGGGAAAAAAAAGAAGACTTGTAAATTCAAAGGAAGCCATCCTGCTGTGCTCAGATCTTATGAGGCAGTTGGAGTACAAAGAATGGAGAAAAAAACATGAAATCGGAGTGGGTAGTGACTGATTGTTTTTGAGTAATAGCTCCACACACTGTGTTAGATCCTCCAGGCCCGCTGCACTGCATCTGGCCAAAGACAAAGCTAATCGCAGAGGACGGTGATGTGAGGGAATCGCGGTGGATGGGATCCACCGCAGGGCAGCTAGGCTCATGCTGGGTGTGATGTTTCTGTGTGGAAATGTGTGTGCGTGTGACTTCGATCATGAGCTCGGTGTGGGGGTCATAGCACAAACATCACAGAGGCTTACCTCAAACTCTACATCTCGTGCATGAAAAGCTAAGACTACCCCAAACTGTGAGCCAGACAAAAAAGACACTTTTGCCTATTTTCTGTGGCTGACTGTTTACAAGACAAACAACATTTGTCATTCTCGACAATGTTGCTGCTATCGCTCTAGTTTAATGTTATTCCAAATAAAGTGGACTACACTGTCTCATCTTTTTACATGACTTGTATTTGTTTTTGAACATCCGTTATGTGAGTTGACAAGACTTGTGAGCATGAGCTTGCCAATGTCTCGTTCATTGAATGCCATATTTCAGTGAGTCTGTTTGTTCTCGTTTGGATTGCAGGTCTCTGGAAATGGAAAAGACCCGAGCTATTTCAGTGCAGTCAAGTCTTTTTCCTCTGCCTTTTCCACCACCGTGCTTCTCTTGCTCTCTTGTGGCATCTTGTAGCATGTTTCTCTCGTGGCATCAATATGTATTTCATTCCTCAGGTCCATGTTTGAAATTTTCGAGAGCTCTTGGAATAATGACCAAGGATTCGATTCACTCCAGGTGCATTAAGTGCAGAAAAGAGCAAAAGAAGCTTGTAACATTTTTAACCTAACATACCTACACAGGATAAGGTTGGTAAGAAGGCTCTGCAAAGCTCTGAGCCATGATATCAGTGACTCCCCGGTGAAGGATAGAGACAAAAGCTTCCAAGCATCTCCGGTGAGTGAACGATGAGCGCAGTTGTATTTCTGTGGACCGACACCGTGTTAGAAGAATGGGATTGGGAGGGAAGTAGTCATTTGCCAACTTTGACACCACAGGGAGGCATTGTCAAACACAAGTGAGAATATTGAATGAAGGATGTGGAAGGGAGAGAGAAAGTGAGAAAAAGAGTGGCCTGCTGGGTCCTCTGTACCCGGGCAAAGAGGAAAAGTAGTGGAGGTTGTGAATAACAAATTAATTAGAAATGGGAGCAAGATAGCAATGGATGAGAGGCCCGACGGACAGGGTCCGGGGAAAAAAAAAGCCAATCACGGAGCAGTGAGCTGTGAGCCCCATCCATTATGTGGGGACTGACAAGTTACTAGCAGTCAGAGCAGGAGCTGCACTTAATAAATCAAAGCTGACAACTCCTCCTTGGCCCTATCTCATGTACAGCTTTCCCACTTCCCCTTCCCCAGCTTCCATTAAGCTTCACCTTCTGCGGATTCGAGCTCCACTGTTGCCCACCTTCCAAGGGCTTTGCAGGGACTGGATTTGTTATTCCCTTGGTTATTTCCAAAAAATATGTACTCTATATTGGATTAAACGATGGTGGTGACAGTCAGGGGGTCACAAGTTTGAGCCAAAAAGGTTGCTAAATCATGTGACCTGCAAGGTTGGGAAAGTCACTGAGAAGAAATCTCCTCTAAACAAAGAAGTGACACAGATTCTTCCTGCTTCTCTAGATACCAGGTAGCCAATGGGCAAATGGTGTTGCTAAGCTTTTCTGTTATAATGGTAGAGGTAGTTCGGAATAAATGGGATTTCTACATTGTAAAATCAGTGTTCACTGTTCACAGTGAATTCAATGGCAGGCATGAGTTTGTGCAACAGTCCTCCATGTACACTTGCTTTTATCCCCCAAGGGTTCAATGTATGTAAGTCAAATTGCCTGTTTCAGAGTGCAGAAAAATCCACTGAAGCTTCAGCTCAACAAATATATTGAATGCCATTATTTAGCACTGTAATTCAGCACCATTTGGTCTTAATGAAGGCAGAGCTCAAGAAAAGTTATTTTAATTAAAATAAGTTTGTGCTTCCAGCAATAGCAAGTTTTTCTTTCTTTCTCTCTCTTTTTTTTTTTTTTTTTGTTAAGTCAAAAATCTTTAAAATAGTGATCAATTCGCACCGGCGAGAAAAGCAGAATGTCTAAACAAGTTCTGTGCACTGCAGCACAACATTTTCAGCAATTAAGACTCTTGCTTCTACTAAGTGGAAAGAGCTCTTAAGGGAACGGTTACACATACACAGACACACATACACAAAGGAGGGAAACAATTACTGGTGTAGATGTTTCAACTGTAGACTTCTCTGGGATCAATTCTAATCAAGTGTCTAAAGGTTGGAAATCAGCCTTGGCATTCCCTTGTTTTCACTTCATCGTCTGGTCCCAATAACACTGTTGTGTTGTTGCTTGTCTTTGTTAGCCTTTTACACACACACACACACACACAGACTACCTGTGCATGAGAACCTCATTTTGGTCCACTGTTAGCCTAAAAGGTTAGAGGAGCAGGTTTTGGTCGTAAAGGTCACTGGTTCAAATTCTACACATGAAAATAACTTGCCAAGGAAAGTGAATCAGTAACGCTCAGAAACACTGTCCCTATTAAAAAAAATGACTCTAACTTACACTAAAAAGTAGGAGCAATGCACTTAACCCTGAAATGCTCTAGCAGAACTACTTACACACCCACAATAGACCTGGCAAATCAGATTGGGTTTCACAAATATGAATGTGAGGTTTTGCTCAAAGGTGGATGCTCACTCAGCAGATAGAAAAAAGGCTCACTCTGCTAGAAGAAAGAAAAAAATACTGACAATTTCCAAACTCATGATAATTTTCAAACCTGAGTTTTGCTCCAGGAATTTCAGTCTTTGAAAACTGTTAAGTCCAGTGGTAAAAGAATGGCAAGAGTCATTTCCTGTGACATGAACATGAAAATATTATTTTCCTGCAGTTTTTTTCTTTCTTTTTTTTTTCCAGAGCTATTATGTTTGTTCACATGTGGCAGATTTTGTTATAAGACACATTCATTCAAGGTAATAGTTGCTTTTAAACAATCACCATCATGCTGCGCCCACAGTAGCTGTGGGCTGAGAGCAGCAAACACATTGTTTTCACCCCTAAGCTTTTAGAGACTCTCTAGCCTGTGCTGACATACAGTATGAACTATATTTCTGCAGTTTCCTGATAAAGAGAAAAGAGATTTCAGAGATTTACTGAACACGACGGCTCTCAGGGTGATAATGGTTGAAAAGGAAAAGCCACTGTTTCCCTATCACAACAGAACCTGGTGGGATAATATGAGCTGCGTCATAATCTGGTGATCTTGTTTGATTTGATAATTAAAACTGTAAACCCAAAGTAGAAGAGGTGACAAGGGGCTGTTGAAAGGCAGAGGCAGGTGAACTAAAGTGAAATTTGAAAGTACATGTCCTTCTGTAGAGAGCTTTTGCAGAGTTAATTTGGAGAACTGTTTCATTATACGGCACATCTTCAGTATGTAAAGTAATTAAGGAATTAAATATAAAACAAGCATATACATGCAGACATGGTCAAGGACATGATCACACACACAAAAAAAAATAATCTCTCTCTCTCTCTGTCTCTCAGACACACAATTTGCAGAATTCGGTTTGAGCTGATGTGCGATTCCTGTACCCCTGCCGACAAAACTTAACCTTGTAAATCCCCTGGTCCTCTTCATGGTCAATGGTCACGTAGCACACAATTCACACAGATCTATGCCCCCTCTATAGCAGGCCCCAAACATAAACAATTAAGTCACACACATTACCAGCTAATGCATTCATTAGTCCTACTAGTATGTATTATCATGAGCATGGCACACTGTGAATGACATTCCAAGGCCATCAAAATAATCCTGTCCAAATAACGAAGCATGTCTAGTTTATATCTTGCAGTTGGTGAATGCTCCAAAGTTTCTCCACCCAAAAAAAAAAATAAATAAATAAATAAATAAATAACAGATTATTCCTGTATAGCTGTGTTTCTGAGCAGATTGGTGCTCTAATTTAGCTATGACCTCTCTGGCACTAGAATTCAGCAGCATGCAACAACATGCCTACCAGACCATTTTAACCCATTTTGGGGTTTTAGTTTAAGCCTAATACGATATGATGGAAAGTAGTATGCATTTAAAAATAATTGTGGGTCTTAATGCATTACAAATTCTACATCTAAATGTCCTATTAAGATAGCATCTTGGCTCAGTGAGGTTAAACACAGTCCAACGTAGGTGTCTAACCCTGACACAGGTCCTGACCCAAGTGATATGTCTTGGGAGACAAAAAACAAAAAAAAAAAAGCACTGCTTCCAATCTGTAGTTTGGGGTGGTATTCGAGTGGGTGGTATATAAGCAATCACTTCCTGAAGCAGTGCTCCACAGAACCATTTAATATCTCCATTGCTCATCCCTACCCAGTATTCTGCTGCTGTTCTCTTGAGTCACCAGTTGCTATGCATTTGCTCTTGAGGAAAAACTTATTGAGGCTAGATGGGACCTTTCCCATGCGAGGCAAGTTGTCACTCCACTACATATGACATTAGCTTCTTCCCTGGTTTAAGTAATTGGTGTGCCTGTCCCTCAGCCCAGAAGGCTAGGGGTTAGGGGGCTCAAAAGGATGTAGAAGGAATGGAGGTAACGGTTCACCAGCAGCAGGTATGCCTTCACAGAGTCTTTCTGATGAGGTCCCATGAGCCCTGTGCATCTGCTGCTTCAGATAAGCATACCTCAGATGCCACTGGGAGAGGTGGGAAAAAAAATAGAAAGATGGATCTTCTCCTCATCATTTTAGAATGAAATGAAGAGTGAACTTCTCCCACAGTAATACATGGAAATCCACAGACACATTGGGTCCACTTTAGGTTTGTAGAACACATGCTGTTGTGGTCATTTAAGACAGGGAGGAGAGAGGCAAACTAGTGCCTCCTTAATCCCATGAACATTTACAACTTTTTACATTAAGAGATTGTTCAGCTTCCCTCTGAATGTAACTTCAGGCATTATCCCTGAGCAAAACTCTGTAGCAAATAAAATTAGAATGGAAAAGGGTGATGGGAATTTTAGATAAACTGTCCTCAGTCAACAAACCGGCTTTGCTGTATAATTCTCAGGTGTTAAACAAGGCTGCGAGTGTACGTACGCTCACAGATCTGAATTGGAATCCAGAAAAGTAAGAATCCATCTTTGCCTGGTTTGATTCTTCCCTCCCGAGGCAGTGTGACAGACAGATGGCTGCCGAGATTATACTAGTTGGATGTGCTGCCTGCTTCCTCCCTTAAGTCGCTGCGTTTGATGTTGCAAGGCCAACACTTCCAAAATAATAACAGGCGCACAGTCTAACTCATGCATTATGAAGACAGGAAGGAAACAGCTGCAGAACATCAGCAACAATAATAACATTAGCTTTGGCAAGAAAAACAACACAGTGACAGTGGCCTTGGCTGAGTGTTTAACACCTACTGGAGCTTTTCTAGTATGTTCTTTTAAGATCACAGCTGTCCAAGATCAGCCCAATGCACCTCTGTACTATACTATGGTATTGCAAGGTAAAGCCAGCATGACACATTGACTCCTTGCTAACTATTAGCAGAGAATGTCTTGTAGTACCACTGCTACAGTTATATGCTCTTCAGGACAGTTAAGGTGTTTAATATTCAAAGGGCTTTATCATGTTTCTTGAGAAAAAGATTAATTTTAGATGTTTCTTTACTTTCTCTGGTTTTACTCAAGTTGAGCATAATTGAACCTGAGATTTAATCACTGGCCTGAAAATAATCACAAACCAATTTATTTCAAGTTTCCAGATTATGCCTGTTTGAGATATGACACATTCATCCTGCTCTTAATTGTCTTTGCAGCTGACAGTCATGTACATGAATGTGTGAGTGGATGCTGGTTCAGTATATGCATTTAGAGTTAGGTTTGTGCGCACATATGACTCTTGGCATACGTGATTCTGAAGTGACAGCATGGACCTCTAGTGCAGATATGGCTGAACAGCTACAGGGGAAATTATCTCCCTTTCTCTCTCACCAATGCTATTTTTCACAGCTAAAGGTCAAACAAACTATCAGAGAAAACATCCCTAATCTTTAGTAAAATAACAAAGCATCTATTTACCAGTTGATATTAATTTTCAAATTTGCAACATACTATTCTCTTGTTTTCTGTGTGCTGAACCTCGTATGAAACACACACCTTTACCTAAAATCTGTTCTGGAGTAAGTTTTTCTCTCACACAAATACGCTAATCCTTGACCTATAGAAAAAGGCTGTGCCAAATATTACATGATTTAGCATGAATTATGGAACACAGTGAATTTGAATCATTCAGTTAGAGAAACTGAGAAAAGGTCAACATCCTCATCCCTTCAGGTCCCATTCCCCTCTATGTGACTTTGCCACTGTTCCTGAGTAAATGTCTGGCTTAATTAAAACATGGCTGAAACGTCTCTCTGTGAACACCTGTACGATCGTAAATCCAGCTGAACTGCGGTGGCACGGTGAGAGCAAGGGGAAAGAAGAAGGAGAGGAGGGTTTGCGTATGTGTGTGTGTGTGTATGCAGGTGAGAGGCTGTTTTTGAGAGACCATTTCCATTCTTCTAACACCATCTCTGGGCTGCAACACCCTTGACCCGCTTGTCACCAATCCGTCATGATGGCTGAGTGACGGCCCCAGCACATCTCTTAACCTTCTTTTAATCAACCTGTCTCTCTGCATCACCTTAAACATAAGAAGCGATTGACGGGGGACAGGGGGCATTTGTCTTTGCATTACTGGCGGACGGCTTCTCCTTGAGAAGCCTACCAGATTCGTCAGTGTGATAAAGTGGTGTGTGCCCCTTAAAGGATGCCTTCGGAAGGAAAGCAGAGGGAGAGAAGAGAGTAGCAGCGACAGAAGCAGAGGGACGGAGAGAAAGAAAAATGAAACTAGAGAGAGAGAGGAGCTCACCCAACAGCAGGCATGTGAGTGGTGAATATACAGTATGTGTGTTTGTGTTCAATCAATAATGGTGTGCAGTGAACGAATGGGTGTTAGGGGGAGTTAGGTGTAAACTCAGCCTGTGCCTTCAGTTATGACCTTGTATGTTGTTATTACTTTTAAAAGACTCATTTTAAAAAGACTCCTGCAATATTTTTTTACTAATAATTTGTTATTAGTAATGATTACAAAAATAAATAAATAAATAAATAAACAACAGCAACACAATGTTCAAGACATGAAGTCAGTTAACAAGACTACAAGTGGCTCTGTGAGGCTTAGCCACAGCTGTGCTTTGACCTAAATGCCAACGTCAGCGTGGCATCATGCTCACAATGGCAAACACGCTGACATTAAGCAGGTAATGTTTATCATGTTCACGCTCCCAGTATTTAGTGTGAGCATGCTCACAAGTTAACAACTTGCTAATTAGACATCAATTAGACACCAGTACCTGTACTCTATACCTGGACCTGTTGTAATGGCAAAACTACCAAGTTCCTGAGTGACATGTGACAAACACAAGTGTCGGTGCTGTTATGGCACACAAATGAAATTTACCAAACAAGCCAACAAACCTAGTTAAGTTGCACATTTCAAGTTCTAAACCAATGTATCTGTCACTGGCCACAAGATCGCCCTATGGAAAGCTAGATTTAATGGTCCAAGCCATTACCCATCACCCCTGCTGTCATCAGACCTTTCAACAGACTTCAGCTGAACAGCCTCACTATTTTATCTGTGTGATTTCAGACAGCAACAGGTTGGTTCCCTCTTGACGTCTCCACCTACCTGTCATCTCCGATCAACTCCAGCAGTGTTTTACCTCCTGCCAAACCTGAATCTTTATGACTCACCCCGAGCTTCCTCATCCTCCAAGCTTCGCATCAAGAGTACACATACTATTATTCATGCCAAATAACTTTCATACTTGACTATAAACACTGGCAAATCCTTAACCCTGCCCACCCACTCAAGAGAAGGCAGCCATGAGCATCTGCTCCGAGCTCCCAGCAGACTACTGGGCTCTTTTACAGGTTGAAGGTCGACGCTCCACCAAACAGGCTTTGTTGTCACCAGGGAGGCCCACTTCCCCCAATCACAGGGCATGTTTGAATCCAGCAAAAGCTAGTTCTTTGCTTGGAAATCTTTTTACACTACAGACTCATTAAGAGAGTGATTATCAGAGGTAGGAAAAGAAAAAGAAATCCAATCAACAGTTTTTTGGGTTTTTTTTTAAGTCCAAATCTAGAGTTTTTCTACACAAGGTAGAAAAATGATAAGGCTTTAGATAAGGCTTGACATTGTGAATTATCAGACTTTGATGGTGAATTTTGTTAATTAAAATAGCATAGACTGAGAAATGTCCATCATTCTCCTAGACTTTTTTTTGTTTCTTGCCTGCATTCCCTCAAACCATAGCAAAGACAAACGGAACCAAGTTTGTACAATAACAAACAATCTAAAAACCACCTTAGGCATCTGTCCTTTGATTTCTTCAAGGACAAATACAATCACAACACCATACCCAGTCCCCGTACACAAGGAGAAAGTTACAGACACGCTTCATACCTCAGTTCACCTCACATACCCATGGGACTAGGGAAGCTGAGAAATCATTAAAAACAATATTTCATACAATGCATACCACCGCGGTCTTATTCACCTTTGACTGTGATAATCTAAGTAGCAGCTAATTGATTACCTGCTGGAATCTAAAAGGACTGAAAAGGTCAAGGTATGGTATGATGCAAAGGACAAACACCACAGGCAGCGAGGAAAGGTCACAGCCCCTTTGCCTTTTTGAAGAAAGGAGGAGTGGATGAGCTAACAGGAATCCCAGGGGAGCCACAGTATGAGTAATTTTGGGGCAGACGGCAGTCTTGTCTAAATATAAGCACTCAAGCTGTGCTGGCTGGCACATGTTGAAGATTCAGTCCTGAGACAATGTTGAAATCCAGGTCAGAAGGAGACAGCTTTGCTGCTGTTCCTAACAGTTGATGATGCTGTATGTAGCTGCTGCAAGGTAGTTGATATGAACATATCAAATATGTTTCATATGATATGTGGTAAGGATAGTATATGCACACCCTTCACAGCTAGCTGTACCATCCTTTAGCTTATTTAGTGCCTCATTTTGACGGCCACTGTATTCTTTGTCATAACTGAATTTCATATACGTTGAAGTATTTCCACACATGGTAAAATGACAGTATACCAAATCCTTGCCATTCCTACTCTACCTGCCTAGTCCATTGATTTTCACATGTTGTATAATAACTAAACTAAATGAATGCAACAAGGTCCTATATGACATTATGACGCTCCTCAGTAATGAGTTTGCTTTAAAATCAATTTGACCACATGTAATATGGCTAAAAAAAAACAAAATTTTGCAGTACATGTTTTCTTAGTAAAGAAAAGTAAGTAAATTCATATTTCCAACAGTTTTCTGAGAAATGAAGCAATCATATTCATAACAAATTCAAAATCCAAATATCTTGATGTACGTGTGTACAGATTTACATCTGTACACACATATTTCACCTACTAAATCCACCATCACAGCACATGGCCATTGTCATTATCCTCAAGAGTCTGCATACTCAGGAGTCAGTATTATGATTTGGAATTCTGTGTTATTAAGAACAGCACTTCCATTTATTCGTCACCACGCTGCTTTTAGCGGATGTCTGACGACAAGACTGTACTTTGGCCTTTTTTTCCAACCCCACCGAAAAAGCAGTGAAGTGAAATGGTGGTGACAGCCACATCCTTGCCGGAGCAGGCCAGACATTGCTTGTTAACACACGGAGAATGAAACGAGACTAATGTACACTTCAAGGGCAAAGAAAAAGGTTGAATAATTGAAAGCCCCACTCTCGCTAGGACTACGTGTTAAAGAGCCCGACGATCACATCACATTGCTTTCACTTTTCCAGTCAGCTCCCGCTCTAGTGCCGGGGCAGCCCCCGTTGGCACACAGGCATTAGGTATTCTTTCATGTAAGCTCTGTTTCTCCCATGAGTGCCTGAGCTCTATTCAAGGTACAAAGGGGAGATAGTGTTTGCAGTCTTTGATTTACGGATGGGGGCCCCATAAGATAAAAAGAGCTTGGGAGTCAAACTGCACCAAATACTAGGTTTAGTAGACAGCAGTTAACCGACAAGGCTCCCTTAGGAGCTACGGGTCCTACTTGTCAGCTTGACATACTTCAGGTCGCCATTTGCACTTTTACCAGGGGGGGTTTTCTCCTATGGAGCCTCCAGAGGGCTCTCCTCTTAGACAGAAGCAGCATGACGAAGGAGTGAGAATTCATGGGTGTTGTAGGGTTCACAGGAAGACAGAATCAGGGCCAAAGGGTCATCTGATAGCACACTTACTACTCACATAGATGTAAGTATGTAAACACCCACGCATACATACATGCATGCACCAGGTGCAAGTGCTAAAAGAAATTCAGGAGTTACCGCTAAATTAGCTTGGCTGACTATAGCATAATCTGACACCTTCTGCCAGACTTGCAACTCTTAGCCTTTTTTTATTGTTTGCTTCATGGTTTTATAAAGGTATTTTAGGAGTGCTCCGGGAGCTGCATATACTGCAGTTTGCTGACACTTGTATATTTTACAAAGTGTCAGGGTTGCAGATCAAGATGTGAGGAAGTGAGGGCGGGGGAGGAGCCAGGCTGTAATAACCACGACACATAATATTAGTCTTAAGGCCAATGCACTGCAAAACAAAACAATGGAATGCTTCTCTTCTTTATGTGAAATGAGATGTTCATATACTCGTTTTCAGAAGTTCATGTCAGAGTTCTGCAGATTAGGCAGGACGACCCACTGACACGCTGATGATCATTCACTGCCATGACCCATCAATCAGATCTGAGGTGTTGGGAGATACAGGCTGCTTGATTGATACTATGTGTCATTGTGCTGTGAACAGAATTCGATTTAGGTGGTGACTGAGAGCCTCTGGGAAGTCAGTCAATATGTTGCTTGCCAAACTATAATTAGCCCAGTGGGTCATTTGTGCTGGGGCAAGGTAACATTGTGAGTCAACTGCCAACTTTGATATGAGTGTCAGTTTTGAAAAGTGATGGTTTGACAAAAGTGTCACAGTGTATTATATATGTTATGTTATGTTAAGAGAATGTTCTACTTGATAACATTATAAACTGTTACATCATGTGCTTTACTGTTGGAAGCAGCGGTAAAGTTGTTGTGACTGTTAAAATGATTTTCGTTATAAAATGCTGTATTTTAGAAGTATTTTTTGTAAGCTATGAAAACTTTGTGTTCTTAGTTGCAGAAAAACTTTCCATGACACCATCATCTTGCTTAACATATCATAAGAACTGAATTCATAAACTGTTAGAGCACAGACGCACTCTATTAATAAACTTCAATGCATATATTTTCTTTTTAACTAAACTGTTGGAGATGTAAAATGTCACAAACAAGCCTGCATGCTGTTTCTCCACAGCTCTGTTCAAGATACAAAGGGCATCAGGCACAAGGGAGTGAGCGACTTGTGTAGTTAAAATCTCAAATCTTGGTGGGAAGTATGTTTACCATGCAAAAAAAAAAAAGAAAAAGAAAAACTATTAGAGTTTTTGCGTGGGTTCTGAGAAATGCAGTACACGATGAGATTCAGCGGAGTGCTTTCCAAATGAGAGGGGCTGCTGTTGAATTCATTAATGGACGGGGAGGAACGAGAGGAACAGAGATCATATTTATGGGATGAAACATGCAGATGAATGTGTGTGCATGCATATACACACAACAAAGCGCACTCTTTCCAGACAGTAGAGTGATGGCATGTAATTATTTCCTCAATGGTCGACCATGTGTTTATCAGAATGTTAATGTATGCATAATAACAGGCTCCACAACGCCTGCAAGAATGTCAAGGCTGTCGGCCTGTCAATCAAGCCTCAAAATAGAATAGCAAATAAGCATGCACCGCTGTCATGCTAAATGACAGACAGAGCCCCCTCATAGCCCTTAAGCTGACAAATATCAGGCCAGTGCATGTGGTGGAATTATTGTATCAGGGAAGAATAGTACGCGGGTGGTCATTTGGCCACAGGTGAACCAGCAGCTGAACGTGGGGAGCACCGAACTGAGGAGCAAAGACAAGACAGACGAAGAGAAAGAGGGCTTGTGGGACTCCAGATGATGCAAACTCGAGATTTCCATCATGTGGTGTGGAAGACTACAAAGAGCAGACAGAGCATCAATGAGCTACCCACTTGTAGCCAATATTGATTACTTGTGACTCCTCTGGGAGACCATCTAACCCACACCCACTATTCACCTTTAAAAGGAAAAAAAAAAAAATCAAAAAAACGCAAGGAACAAAAGAAAATTGTGGGTTGAATCGCTCTTAGACCCCGTACGCTAGAAAAGAAAGCCTAAAGTGCAGAAACCTTTATTTCTTTTATTTCTGCTGGATATTGGTTGACAGCATGTAGGTGTGGAAAGTGTGCAAAGTTGGTGTTCCTGTGGTAAACTTTGAATGCTTTGAGTTAAAATCACCTGGTCAGTGATACTCTTTCCCATATGACTCTTTGCTTTGGAAAAAGCTTGT
Organism: Toxotes lorentzi; assembly: GCA_037833715.1. Lineage (NCBI taxonomy): Eukaryota > Metazoa > Chordata > Actinopteri > Toxotidae > Toxotes > Toxotes lorentzi. The sequence continues at coordinate 17,759,975 of JBBMJY010000026.1, forward strand.
TTCTAGCATAGCACTGGATCAGAATATCGGAAAAATAACTTGGAAAGACGGAACTATGTTTCTGTTTCTGTTACCTACAACTACAACGAAGCACAAAAATAATAGTAGTTTTTCCCCCAGTGTACCCTCTGCACTCTTTATTGTTATGAGCATGGCAACATTTATCTGATTTGACTTATTAAAGAGTAGAACCTGATTATCATCATCTACAGGAAAGATTTTCATCAGATTAGTTCAAAGATGACTATTTAAGGAAAGGCTATGTTGGATAAGGAAATGGGGACAGAGGCAGGAGAGGGATAACCAGTTAGGCTCCCCGGATGGATCTCTGTGTGTGTCTGTAAACCCAAAGGACTTATCACAAGATTGTAGCCCCTGTCTGGACCACACGTTGTGTCGGATTACGACCAAGGTGTGAGGATGATCTTTTTCCAATAAACATATGAGGCAAGGGAGACAGGCAGTCAGACAGGCATGCAGACACAGTCTCACCTACACACAGAGCTGTTGCTGAGTGGCTTATCCATGTTTTCTATGTATTTCTCTGTGGAAATTTGTTTTGGGCTGCCGTGTCAGACACACGTTGACATGTACTGGATGTACTATAGCTAAGCAAAGTTTAGCTATACTTTTAGGGAAAAATGTTGCATTGATTGCAGTCATTCATCACAGCAGATGAATCTGCTTTACTTAGAAATTATGAGCTCAAGCCACAACAGTGAGGGAGGAACCACAACTCATCAAAGATACAATAGCTTTGTCCTAAAAATTTTACTTGTGAGAACACTGCTGTCCTGCTTGTCACTGACTGGCTGCCTGCCACCACAATGCAGTGCATCTCAGCATACAAGTTGTTTATTCCTCTCTCACATCACCCATGCCTGGAGCAAACCTTTAACAAAATTATGATGGACAATGAAGAGTTCATGCCAAGGAGCAGAGCCGTGATTGCAGAAGAGACATATGAGAGAGAGCTGATTCCTCTGTTCCTCATCTGTTATGGCAACAGAGTTGTAGCTGTCAGTAGTGGGCTCCGAGGCTCTTATTGGCAAGGACACTGGGAGCAAAGTCTCACCAGTGTAAATCTTTAAACAGTGAGGTCACCTGCACAGATTTAAGAGAATTAATGCCAGGACCCGGGGGACAGGATGGCGTGTCAGTCTGTATGAGCGAATGCCACTGAATGGAGTTAACCAAGCAGAATCGTCTTACAATAATCAATTCTTAATTTCATGCTGAGTGCCTCAGATTAATCTGTGCAGCAAGGAGAAGTGGGTGAGCTTTGATTTTGGGCTGTGTTACCGAGCTGCTTGTTAACTGCAAAAGAAAGAAGTGATAGAACTGGAAAATGATGGGTGGGGACTTCTCTCTGCTATTTTGTGATATTAAAAAATACTCTGACCATATGACTATAGGAGTTATGATATTGAAAGCATTGCAATGATAGCAAAGAGATCGGTAATGAATGCCAATTGCTACAGAGGAAATGAAAGCACTCTGTCAGGCTAAATATAAAAATGTGTTGTGGAAAGTCATGGTCAGTCTCACTAGCTTTAAATTAGACAACCAATAACATGTGGTAGTTGTAGTAGTGGAAAATGCATTATGCATCGCACACATAGAGATCATTTTCTATAGGGATGTTTAGCAGTATGTCCTGCCATGCATTTAAATGACCTCATCTCATAGACCGATGTAAGATTTATGAGCTTTTTTCAGTGTATAATCAGCAATATCCAAGTCAGATCAGTATGCCTCAGTAAACAGTTTATTGAATCAAAACAAGCAAATTTTCCCTTAATGACAGTGTTCAGTAGGCAACACTGACAGCATCAGTGGGAGAGATACTGATATGTTACATATCGTCTTAAACAAGTCTCATCAGGCTCTCCTCCAGTGCGACCTTGATCGCAGCAACCTTCAAACTGTTAAGAACACACACACAAACACACAAATACACTTGGGCTCGGGACACACTTTCTAATCACTGGGGCCAATCTGGAGAAAACAATCACCCAGTTAATTGAGAGCAGTTTAGTAGATGAGTGTATCAAACACGCACACACACACACACACACACACACACACACACACACACACACACACACACACACACACACACACACACACAAAGACACACCCCCACTTGGAGGAAGACAGCTTACAGGGACGTCTTAGTTATTTACTTAGTCATTTTTCTTATCACTTAGGCTTTGTAAACAGCCAATGGGGAGGTAATGCAATCTCTGGTGCTGCTCACTGAAGTCTCAGAACAGCGAAGGGAAAAAAAAAAAAAAAAAAAAAAAAAAAAAGGAAAGGCACATCCTCGTTCCCCCAGTCCATCATTCATGACATACAGAGGGAAGCCTGTATATTACAGCCTTGTTTTACTTCTATTTATGGCAGTATGAGTTTTTGTTTTTTTTTTCCACATGGTGATCCAGATGCTGAGAAAATATACAAATTATAGGTCTGCGCATGGTGAGTGGTAACCCTCAGTCAATAGCCTGACACAGAGACGTGCCTGTCAAAGATTGATTTAGTCGCTGACCTTGTGTAATTGAATCGTAACTAATTGTAATTAGCAATCAGGGGGTGGAACCACCCACCTTGTAGAGAGCGGTACATCTACCGTCGGGGAGGCTCACAACCCTGCTGTCACTTTTACTGCTTGTCAATCGAGGGGCCCAGCTTCAGATGGGAAATGAATCAATCATCTCATGCATATATCGGAATTAATAAGGCATACACTAATTTATTGCTTTAGGAACAAAGGCAAATCTCATGTAAAAACCATCTGTAATTTGTGATTATAGAAAACCCATCCATAAGACAACATAGCACCTGCTATTCTCTGAAACTGGTACTCTAACTTACTTTTTCTTGTCCATTTTTAAAGCTAGTCTGGTATGTTCACACCACAATATCACAAAGACACATTTATTGCTCTGGGAAGTGCCATAGTGGTGGTTTTATTGCTTTCAACTGAGGAGGTGGCGAAAAAAAAAAGAACAAGAAATGTAATGTAGAAGATTTCTTGCAATTTTCTGAGGCAAAACTCGCATTTTTGGTAGATTTCATGTTCCTTTTAAGAAAAGCTTGAGAGAGGATGGAAAGCAACATTTAACCAGCCATTGCAAATAACAGGTTTTAAAGTGACAGAATGGGTTGTTCCATTATGTTATATCCCTCTCCTTACCACCCCTCCTTCTCTCACCACCCCCACCAAACCACCCACCACAACTACACCACCCACCACCCCCACATTCCACCACACACACTATGATCTGGGAAAATGCCTTCCTTTCACATAATACAAAGATAAGCATGCTATCTCACACCAGTATCTGTCAAGTGCCATTAGTTTCCCAGCCATTCCATTTCGCTCTGTGGATCCATACTCTGTGCCCGGTAATGATAAAGTCACTTAAATGAATGGCTCTTGGGCTAGCTGTAGATAATCTTCACTGAAGAACGATCGCTGGTGTTCCACTACTTCAAATGCTCACCTTGACTTTGTAACCATGCTGTAATGCATGTTGCACAGAACAGTAAATATCAAAGTCAATTTATTAAACAAGTGCTTTCTGTACTCTGCATCTCTGTAGTGTAGATTAGAAATACTTGGGCTTGTCAGCCAAGGAACAAGACAAGAATATGGAATATTGTGAAATATTTTGGCATTTAAAGGAAAATGTGATCAAATGCAGCCTTTGAGCAAGGTTTGTAGTAGTATGTCCACTGACTATAAACAGGGCTCCTCTTTATTTCAGTTCTATTTCTGAAAATAGGGTAACTTAAATTTGCAAGCCATGAGGACCTGTTGGTGGTTAAAAACAAGCTTTACCGTGTACTTGAAGGTTTTAAAATCATTTACACTGTGGTCAGTTTAACTGGACACCCATGACACCCATGCATTCTTGTCATTATGGTATTAAACTGTAGGCAAAGACAGAAACAGGTGAGACTCAGCTAAAGAGCTCAGGTTATTTGTGTAACCACCATCAACAACTGAAAGAATACATTTTGAAAATAAAACTTAGTTTTCTGAGTTCAGTTGCATGTTCACCAGATTTTTCACTTTATTGTATACTATTTGAAGCATATACAGAGCTGTCCTCTTTTCAAGAAGACCTTGGTTTTCAGCAATCTCCTCCTTTTTTCAAAAGTCTGATTCTTTTTTTCTGAAAAATCAATTATAAATGACAGCCATTAAATACATATGCTTATTCCAGGTAGGAGCAGTTTGAAATGACATTTTGACATGGCATGACAACAAAGACTTGAGCCAAGTTTTATATAGACACGTGTTTTGTGTATCAGCCTACAAGATGTCTATTTAAAATGTTTATAGTCCTTACTAGGCGTTAGTGGAAGAACCTCTTCACACTGATGGATCGACAGAATTAGATATTTCTGCTGTCAGCTTTTTTAAAGTGTGCTCCATGCAACGTCCCCTGAGTACCATCAAAATGGGGAGGGCTGTGTATGTGCACCCATCTAATGCAGCTCCTGCTAAATGGAGAGAAGCTCAATCTTGCATAAAGATATGATCTTTGCATCTACAAAGCTTAGTTGAGCACAGCACGTTAGTCATCCATATCTCGCCCCACACTGAATTCCCCCAACAACATGATTGCTTCGCTTATTGCCATAGCAACTTACACTAAGAACTCCCAACTCACAGTGAAGATTTGGTGTCTACACAGTAAAGACTCTTAAGTCCACCCTTTTTGGTTCCATATTGTGTCTACAAGCATTTGACAATTTATTCAGCAACTCCAAAAATTTATCCTGATAATTCCTAAAACAGACTGTCGACATCAAACTCTTGTTATCTCCTGCCAGATAGATTATGCAGATGCGAAGACTGTGAGCCCTCAAACTGCATGAATGAATAAACACATATATGTGCGCACACACACACACACACACACACACACACACACACACACACACACACATAAAACTCACATAAAACACATATACCTGAAGCCCACAATAACTACTAAATCCTCTGGAAAAGTGGACGTGGCTCTATCGGTTTTCAATATAGACCAATTAACTAGGGAAATATCTGCTTCTTCACATCCCCTCAATTCATCACACAAAGTTGAACTAGGAGATGTGTGGACATTTTTTCAAAGAGTTATAGAGCTTAAAAATCAATGCCATGTCTCGCTGCTTTTCAAGGGCTAATCCCCCCACAGTTGTTGGCAGCTGTTATTTGTTTACATACGGAGCAGATGTTGAAGATGGTATTTTTTTGGGCACACTTTATGGCATACTTTTAACTGAAAAATGTACAGTCAGTGATCAAAAGCACAGCTAACATACTGTGGCAAATTGACAAAAGATACCAAGTAGCTTGGGTTGTCATCTTGGGTTAGCGCTGCTGAGCTCTCAGCTGTGAAACAAATAAGATATAGTTGGAAAGCATTTCTAAAAGGATTATGGTGATATAGTTGTTAAATAGCAGAATTTTAGATTTCCATTTAACTAACAGACTGCAACTTGACAAGACAAAGACTGTTTTAAGGTATTAACGTGAAAATGCCTCGTCTTCGAGCACGCCCACATTAAAGGGGATTCTGTGTTATCACTGACTCAGTGATAACTCAGAACTTAGTGAGCAGACCTATAACAGCCAATGTCAGACCATTATGTTATAATAGTCTTCATGTAGATTTTGAGTAAAATACAATGACTCAACAAACTTTCAACCTGTCATCGGATGAACTGAAGTGTTAGCTGAAAATGTTTTACATCAAGGCTGTCAGACCAGGTGTATGTTGACTTATTTGTTAAATTTTGATGAATGAGCAATGAGATGGGTAAAGAGGAAAGTCAGATGGTAATAAATCTCCTCAACGACTTGTCAACTAAAGGACCTTGAAAATCTTTCCTTCACTCTTACTGAAGAAAACACACTTCCATTGCGAACCATGGGACGGGACTTACATAAACAAATGTGACTGTATTTTGCAGTTTAATCATGCTTAAGTTCAATGCTCTTGGGGAACTTTTGTTGGAAAGGAAACCAGAGGTGCTTGCCAGTGTCTTTGAGACTCCACTGCCTTGTAAGAAGATGTGAACAATATAAGCTGCCCTCAATGAGACGGTCAGTCCTTTTGTTCAGCAAGGACAAGAACTCATCTGTCTCCTGCAGGTTTACACACAGCACTTGAGCTTAGCTGTGTGTACTTGAAGTTAAGCTGAATAAACAAGGCAATAAATCAAATGAAACTGTGCACACCTGTTTATCAGTGTAATTGAAATATAGATCCCCAATGAGAGAGAAGAAGTTGTGGATGCAGATCATGAACTCACTAAATCAGAACCTCATAGCTGAAAATGAGGTTATGTTCCTATTTTTTTTCATTTTTTTTTTTTTTGTATGATTAATTTATGATGGAACTAAAGCATCTATGTTAAATCCACAATGGTTTCAAACGAATGAATTTTAAAGGAAAAACTAAAAACTAAGGAGTTTGACAGAGGGGCTTTGAAATCAGATACTATTTAACTCATCTGTGATCAATTTTTGAAAGCTAATTTGGATTCAGACTGGTTGATGAATTCATAGCTAATCACAGGCCACATGTGAAAACCTTTTCTAAACATCTGTCCAGATCATACAATAATCACTAGAGAAAGCAAAAAAAAGAAAAAAGAAATAGTATCTACAACCCATACACAACACAGATCAAGTCTGTTTATGGCGTGATTAACAAAGATTAGTCCTCCAGTTCTGAAAGTGACGATATAAGCAATGTGGGAAGAGCTCTTTTTCCCTGTTTCTCAGTGTTCCCTTGACGGAAGATATATTGTGAGTAGTAGAGGAAATCACTCCCCTGGCCGTGGCATGTATACGGCCTGAAAGACCTTCACATAGCCCCAGGAGGAAAGATAAAGCTACAGAATGCTGCAGTCAGCCTATTGTTTCGCGAGCACAGATTTACAGTTTAAACAGATTAACAAAAAGCATCATAAGAGAGGCTGGTATAAACAAGTATAATATTGCACAGATCAAAATTATGGTTGTCAGAATGGTCACACAAAAAAGAGCGTTTTTTTTTTCTCTTCCATTTTATTCCCTGACAGTGTACTGTTTATACATCACAATATGTGCTGAAATCAGTGTGGGTGTCAAGGAGAAACTACTTCATTCCTCTACATTATTTTTAAGTGGTTTGACTCCATTGTTTGCTTACTAACATTTTCTGTATCAGTGTTCAAGAGAAAATATTGGTTGCTGACCTCTCTGGCGGTCACACCAATCACAAACAGTGGGATTCCAGGCAATAATAGGTACCGCGGTTGAGGTTTGCGGCCAAGTGGATTCATCAGGAAAAGTCAAGGTACATTTCATTTATCAGGATTCCTCATCCTATCAAACTCAACAGTGGGCCAATTGGTATTTCAGGTTCCTGAAATTGCCCTTTAGCCACAAGGCCGGGACCCTTAGTTTAGAAACAGTGCACAAGCAACACATACAATTTGGTGAAATATTGTTAGTTGTACTTTGTTACTGTAAAAATAGTAGATTATGTTGTGGAAATACAGTACATCCCCATCTTTGTGGTGGCAAAATGTGTTTGAACGACATCCAAAAAAATCACATCTTTTCATAGACCTAACATATTCCACCCACATCAGGCTTGCTGTCAAGGCATCTCCTGGTAATCCTGGTTGCTGTTGACTAAATAGACGCTGAAGACTAAAACTAACTGCATATGTATTTGGCACCCGGCAGTTCATGAAGCAGTGTAGATACAACCACATAAAAATGAGTTTACACCTGCTCGCTTTAAGAGGAGGCCATCAAACAGCAGTGGATCAGTGATGTAGAGTATAAAAATGGGACATAAAGGGCCAAATTTGGTTTCTAGAGGGAGGAAGGGTTCAGGGGATCTTGTACCTTCCTGTCCAGTAATGTGGGCTTGCTAGGTGGATTAACGGAGGTCCTAAGCTGAGTGTTACAGATTGTTGGGATTTAGGGATTTGGTATGGAGGGATTGACGGTAGTGCGTGTAGATCAGGGTGGATATTGAGAGCAGATGGCTGTGATTTGGGCATGATTATCCAGCCGGTATTGTCACTGATCTCCATCATCCTGTTTCATTTTCTCAGGAAGTGCAGCTCATCTGCAGAGAATCCAACTGCCCCAATCCCAGGCAATGAACTCCGTTAATGGGGAGGATTAAAGGTACCCCTTCCCCTGTCTCTGCAGTGCCTCCGTTTCTCTTCTGACCTGACGAGGATCGTCTTTCGTCCAAACGTCATCATTTATGCCAACATTACGAAACATCTGATGTGCAAGCTTCTTGATTAAATAAGAGAGATAGAAATAACTTGTCTCTCTGGGTTTGTTTATACGGCTATACATCACTTTTAAAAATAGCTAGGACAGAAAAACCTTGAAACAAGTGGTAGAGAAACTGTTGACTCCCAAATATAGAGATTTAGACTGGCTAAGGTGAGGTGAGATCAGAGCAAATCACAAAGTTATGTCATAGTCATTCTGAGGAAAAAAAAAAAAAGAATCTGCTTCAGAGAAGGCCTGCCAAGGGACAAGGGCCAAAACGACTTGCCAAAGAAGGAAATTAATTTGAGGCTATAGCAAGTAGTGAGTGTTTAAAGGCAAACAATATTAATCTCAAACATGAGCATATGTCGTCAGGGTGTTTCTTGGCACTGTGAAGTCCATTAACAGCCAGTTTCTATCAAGTGCGATGGTTTGTCCAAAGCCTAGGTCACAGAAGGTCAACCAATCTTTCGCACACGGCACACTTAAAACAAGGTTAATCCTGGTGCTGTCTCTGTCTTATAGAGGGAGCAATAATCTGAGTGCTCCATTAAAAGCCTCAGGAAGGTTAACTCACAAGCTTTACAGCAGACACAAATGCCCACTTTGAAAAAGATGTCCACACACACACCCCCGCACATGCACACCTGTGTCTACATATCCAGGTGACATTTTAGCCTTGGGGTATACCAAAAGAAGACAATTGTTTTGTTTTTCCAAATTCATTCTCTATTTTAAAACCACTGGAAGGTTAGTTTTTAGAGTCTCTTTAAATTAATTTTAAAAATGTAAATATTGTCAGTGAAAGATAAGATTCACTTAAAAATAGAAAATTATTTAAAAACAAAAAACATACAAATACAAAAAACACAGACATTACCCATCACCTTCCCTTGCCTTCAGCCCCACTTGCATTAAGCTGCTTTGGCAGAGTAATAATTTTTCTCACTTTTGATCTGTGCTCAATTTTTGTGACAGGACCCTCTGAGAAAAAGGCTCTTGGCACAATTTACTCCTGTATGGGGTGTGAGTGAGATTCCCACTACCACAAACCATTAACAAAAACCCTCCACATCCCATTTGATATCCATGCCTTGTCCATGTGATGGGAGCTGTCATAGGTGTGTGTGTGTGTGTTGGGGCTGATGTACAAGGCCCAGGGCAAGTGACAAACACAGACCTTAATAATGAGAGTGAGCAGGCACTATAGGGCACTGGGGGGGCAGATTGCAACCCCCTGACTGTATGGCCGCCTGTGCTACATCCACTGGATCACTGTCACAATGCCACTTCAGTCAAACAAAAAGTGACTGCGTGGGTTTCAAGAGTAGGAGTAGTTGCCAAGTTACCAAGTGTCTCCAGTTGTTGAGACATGCTTTTGTCTTTATATTTTTTTTTCTATTGCCTCCTTTCAGCCATTCTGCTGAAAAAAATGGAAAAGTTTGTATAGTTGTGTGACTTCAATGTCACTTTGTCAGAGAACTGTTTAGCTACTTGTCAGTGCAGATTATTTCTAATGCTTCAGCCAACTGTTTCAATGTCAGCACAATCAGTAAACAACGTGATTCATTTTCTGCAAACTTACAACAACTTTCAGTAAACATTATAAGGTCTTAAAGGCTTCAGTCTCTTTTGTTCTCTCGATTTATTACAAGACTCACATATTGTATGCTCAGCTTTTTCAATGAGAAAATAGGACAAGAACATTTCAACGTCTGTTTTCATGAGTTAAAAGAGACTCCAAGGAGTGCTCTGTGTTTCATGTGAATTCAGATAAAGCATTAGAAAAAGAGGCAATGCAGACCCTTACAGGATGTATCTGCTAGGTGCAACACATACCAGGATGGGTATTTACTAATGCTAATGAGACATTTTAAGCAGAGGTTAACATTTTTCTTCACTGAAGGCTACTCTACCCCTAAGTATGATATGGCATGCAGGGTACTCTAACTGTGCTATAGGAATAGAAACATTATGCTAATGAGAACTTGCCCTGTGAAGAATACATTTGCTGTTGGAAAACATTTTGGCTTCTGCCTTGGGAGCTAATTGAGTACTCTGACAATGCAGTGCTTGGCTGGTTCACGTACACACAGAGGTGGAAAATTCAATTTCGCAGCAGGTTCAGAGCACTCTGCAAGGAGAAGCGAAAGGAAAAGGAGTGCCTGGATTAAAGAGTCTGAGCTGGCTCTGTGGCTCTGTGTCTGGCTCAGTGGGCATATACTTTTCATTACACTATTGTGTTTATTGTTTTATTGACCAGATGGCAGTGAGACTGAACATGTGAATATGCAGTATAGTACCTGTCAAAGGGTTTTAAGACTCCATGTTAGCGTTCTGCATCAAACTATAGAGCTACAAAATTGTAAATTTATTCCCACGTCATGGTTATAAATGACTTTAGACTTTTTGTTTTGTCTGAAAGGGCTCAGATCCTAATCAATCTACCGAGTCACGCTGAACAGACAGCATATTGTATACTTGGTACACAGGTGAGGTTAACACCTTCTACCCTTTTTGCCCCAGCCAAAGAAGAGAGAGTTTTTTCTGCTGATTTCCTTTTTTTTATTTTTTATTTTTTTATGTGTTTTGTCTGTCCATCCAAAGCAACACACTGTACCTCAGTCAAAACACCAGTCTTGCCAGCAGCAAGACTGGTGTTTTGGTGTTTCCCTGGACTTTTCTTCAACCTCAAGGGGAAAACTGTTTTCATTTGATTTGTTTACCTCCATGGCCTTTTGTCTATTGCCACCTTCAGGATAAACATTACCTGCAGCGCTCTAATATAAAAATCATCAATTTATTGTTCAGTCCATGCACTGTTGTCATATTGTGTGTGATGTGGGGAATACACCAGCATCTACAGGCCACAAGTGGGAGCTCAGACTTACTGTTTCTAGTAAACAAACAAGCTTTCAATGATCTTCTTCCCACTTCTGGATGACACTGAGTACTGTAAGAGTTAAATGAATGTTTTTTTATTAATACATTTCTTGATAAGACAATCTTTCACCCTGTGGTGCAATAAGCACCCTGTCCTGTTTTGTTGTGAGTCGATATTTGGTTCCAATGACAAAGACTAAGTGTCCACCAAATACCTATAGCCTATCCGTGTATTTAAGGATCTGCTAATTTGCAAGCTCTTAGAGCCTAATGCTTAATTAAAGCCTTATTTAAGGCTGGCACATTGGATAGCTTCCTAATTAAGCTTCTATATGTTAAAAACACAAGGCTCAGTGGAGTGATCAGGGTATTGTCAGTCAGATCATCATCATTTCCAATCAAATACAAACTCACAAAGACGGGTAAACAGATAGATCAGAGAGCTCCATCATACCAGTACCGTGATCTTCAAGTGAATGTCACTATGGTCCCCATACGCTGTCTGCAGTTGTATTATGCTATCCAAGTATGTATTGCAAGTGGCAGAGGGACCCAGCTGCTGCCACTGGCCCAGCCCTTGACCCAGACACAGCACTGGGGTCAGTCCCAGTCATAGAGGATTGCTCTTTATGCCTGTCTTGCTGATACAGCTCGGACAGAAGGCACAAAGAAGTGGCAGTGGGTGGCCCTAAGAAAATCACAAAGAGAAACCGGCCTTTCACATTTGCTCCAAAAACACACATATACTCACTGGAATATTCAAAATGACACCATGTAGACTCACGGAGCACATTACAGTAATGCAGTTTCACTTTAATAATGAGTATTACTTTCGAGATAAATTATTATTTTAGAAAAAGTGACATTTATGACAGTTAAATTATTTATTTACTAGTTTATTTTTCATTATTACTATTATTATAAATATTTGTCTATTTGCATTTCCTGTTGGACCAAAATGTCATCAACATTCATAATCAGCAGTTTCAGTTCTGTGATGCTCTGTTGGTGTTGTTGACTGATCTTGAAAAATAAAAGATTCAGTCAACACAGGGAAGGAAGCTACATAAAAGCGGCTGTTGAGAAGGAAAAAAAAAACAAGTGTACTTTGAAGGTAGGGTTACAACACTCTTGGGACAGCCTGCAGATTTCTCATTGTCATCAACGTAGACGTGCCCTTGATCAAAGGCACACACTGCCCCCATTGTTTGCACCAGTGTAAGGGGGGAAAAATACTTCCTGCAGGGCTTCTCAATACTGAGAAATCTATTTGTTTCAATTCCCTTTGAAAGAAACACAGCTGAATCAAGTTCTTGTCTGACAAATTAAAATCTGTGCAAAGACCAAAGTGTTGTTTAGTACACATTGATTTTGGGCCCTAAACACAGACAATAACCATATTTTCTCACAAAGGTAGTTTTCTTGCTTCTTGTTTGGTGGAATACTTTGAACCTATTAACTGTGCTGCTTTGTTCTGCCATAGTAATTACTCATGAAGCAAAGCACAGGTTTGAATTTGCATTATAATGTGGAGAGGGCACGTTTTCACTCAGCACTACACTTTTAGAGCTCCATGCAAGATAGCATAGAAATTAGCTCGTAGGCATTGCAGTGCAGTGCTGAACTCAGTCTCTCGCTAAATGACTCTTAATTCAGGGAGCCCTTTTCTCTCTTCGAATACCGAGCAATTAGCATTTGATGCTAGAGGTGCTATAGATTGTGCTGTGGTGTACCAGTGGGACTGTAGAGCCTGTGGAGGAGAGGACGAGTGATGTTAATTTCAGTACGGGGGTGGCCAGTCGTGGGAGGACAAAGTTGAGATGGTTGCCTTTTTTTAAATTTCCAGCTAGTGAACAATATCAACCATGTACCTGGCTTTACTGAGGGCATTACTGAAAGCGATTCTCTATCTCTCTCTTGTCTCATTTGCACTTTATGCCAGAAGTTTTCTACATGGGTAGCCTTCAGTATTGTTAATGGCGCTGCCCTTCTGCTGTATACCAAGAAGTCTGCAGTGCTCCTCAATACGGCAGACAGAGACAGATACAGAGAAATAGAGACCAAGTAGGGCGTCTTGGAGCAGCCAGGGTCCTCTGAACAAAGAGCAAGAGCTCATCTGTTAGTCTGGTGGATGATAGGGCCACGTGGCGCGGTACTGTGCCATTCTTTCTAGAGGGTTCGAAGGTCCTTGGCATTTCTGCCACATACAGCAGCAGTGACAGACAGGCCATGCCTGCAAGTGGGCTGATGTTTTGTGTTTGTGTGCTCATGTTTTAGAAACAGGTATTCTCAACTCAAACTCACAGCTTTTGGCCCATTTTTCTTATGTGCGTCTGAGAAGAAACTAAAAGCAGAAGTAAGGTCAGGGAGAGAAAGATAAACTCGGTGTTCCTTATAATGTGTTTTCTCTCTTCCCCTTAAGACACTGCACTCTGCCATCAGTCATCTATTTGCTTCACTGTCACACAGGCATATGTTAGAGTTGTCCTGTCATGTTGCATTTCATGAACTTTAAGATGCCCCTGACCTGCTTTATGTCGCCGCAGGGCGAGGAAGCTGTGGGGTGGGATGATGGGATGCAGGCTGGTGTTCTCTGTCCTAGCATGAGTCTCTAGGGTCAGGTATAAGTAAGTGCACATGTGACATGCAGTCATGTTAATACTTGCTGCTATTTATTTCTTTATTTCTTTTCTGTCATACCATGCTCCCCTAGCATGCTCTGGTTCAGTTTCCCAACTCTCACTCCAGCCGTGTGACTTAATCAGTCTGACAGACTCTGGGTGCCTGGGGAAAGTCTCTCTCTCTCCGTAGTCCCCTTTCTCCTTAAGTTTACGCTCTCTGTGACAAACTCATTCTGGCACCTTTTCGAAATGCAGTGCTCTCAGTTGGACGGCCCTCTATGGTCTCTTCACACTCACACACATGCGTACACACCACGGCTAAGAGCACAAGATCTGTAGAGTACATGCCACACACAAAGCATGCGCAGATGCACACAGGTACACGCGGGAGTTCACATAAACACAAGACTATGCACAGACATAAATACACACAGAATGTGGCTAAAAAGCAAGACGTACAATATCCCCCAGGCACACATATTATGTCTCACACCCCTCTCCCCCGATATCCTCCTCGTTCCAGTTTAAGTGCTTACTCAAACATCTCCCATGCATAAAGAGGTAGCAGTTCTGCTTATTGGTTTATTGTTATTGAGTGAAATTTTCAATTAGTTTTCATTGGAGTCTCGTGGTGTCTGACCTCTTGAGTTCTTTTTCAGAGCTCATTATAAAAGCAATGGGTTTGAACATCCATGGTGCCAGCTAACCTTGGCCCGAGTCCAATACATTCTGGCTAAGAAAGTGGGCTGGAGAAAACTTTAGCCTGTGGTTAAGGACCTCCCTGCAAGGCTCAGATGCTTCACTATTTAATTCAACAACACAACAGCACCCCCGTGGCATCTTCAACCACTCCACTTAATCTGAGAACTAAAAAAGATTTTTATTTTCTGGAAAAGCCAAATGGCACTCTCCCTACCTCAGTCTCTCATCTACTGGGACCTGATTAAACATCGACAGAAAGCCTTTCCTAAAAAGCTAAAGACAGCTTTTCTAGTTGAAATGTTACTTATATAATGTCATGAATTTAAACTCACATCTAATTAAATGAATTATAAAGATAAAAAAAGAGAGTCTGGATTTAGGAGACCTGAAGATTTTCCCTATTATAAGTGGTACATGGAGAAAGTGAAGAAAGTTACCTCTGTCATAGACCTCAGCTCCCCATGGTGCCAAATTATTTAAGTCACCCAGGACTACTTCACAATTTAGCTTCACCTGTATTGTATCAATCAGATATGACTCAGCCGTGACTTGGACTCTGATTCCTGAATGTTCTTAGAGTTACTGTGTTCATGTTAACAATGTGGGAGCATTCATTGTTTCTAATAAAGTTTAAAAACACTCACTACACCTAGTAGTTCATGGTCTGATGGGGTTGTTGCATGCATTCTCTGGCTTTTTTTCCATGCACATTTTGGCTGGTTGTACTTCTGTCTGCTTTGGGCTTTTTTTTTTCTCCCAAGACAAAGTCATAGATTTGGAGTGGTCCATTTGGACCCTCTCTGACCTGCCTTTCTTTCAAACATTTCTAGATGGACAGCTTTCTTACTGATAGCACCTGACAAACATCTCCCCTGACATAACATTTCACCTCCTCCCATCTCTCGTCCTTCTCTTCCACATGCCTAAGCATTTTAAAGAAATTGGCTTCGAGGCTTTCTTTGGTCTGGCTGAACTGATGGAGCAAGAACAATCTACAGATTTTAGGAAGGTAAAACAAGGAAAAGAGGAGGAGAAAAGCAATGGAGGGGGACGATTTTTAGGACTCAGATAAGGGGTATGTGTTAGATTCTCTTATTATTCTCCATTTTCAACAGAGGCAATGATGAGAACAAAACATTTCCTATCTCTCAAAGTGACAATTTGCCCATTTAATGCCTGTGTTATGCGGGCCTAACATCCTTTCATCCAATCTCTTTGCGCTAATTTCATTCTTTTTCCCTTTATTTCTTGGCTGATAATTCTCACTTTATTTCCATTAAGCTTTGTTTGTTCACAGCGATCTGTTGCTGTAATTTATTAGAGCTGTCAGCTTTAATGATGTGGCATGCCGACACAGCCCAGCAAATAGTCGTTCCCCCCCTTCCTTCTCTCCTTTTATGGAAAGCTGCCCTAGTTTTTTAAAGGGAGGAAGAGGGAGACATTACAATTAAGGTGGCGACATCGACCCCCTGGTGGCCATGCTCAGGGACCAGATGTCCTGTCAGAGAGATGCTGGCCCTCACCTCCAGGGAGCTCTGGGTTGAAATCTGGTTCATGTCTCAGTGGGGGAAGACTACTGCTCCTGTTCCATCATTAATTCAAGGATAACAGATTCTGGAAGTATGAGCTTTTTCTTTTTCTTGTTTTTTTTTTTTTTTCCATTGTGGTCTGCTACACAACCAAACTTTCTCATTCACTCATTTGTTCATTTTCATTTCAGCCAAATTAGAGACAGATTGCAGCACCATCAGTTTGTCTCACTCTGCGTTACCTGTTGAGCCTCATTGCATTAATACATTATTGGTTTGTCACTTCATTAAAAATGTTTCTTTCTGATGTTCGGAAAGCAAATAGTCTGCTTGGCCTGACAAAAGGAGTCAAGGTTTTTTTTTGTTCTCACCACTTTTCAGTGTTTGACAGATGCCCAGCTATCAGCGCTGTATGAAGTACATGTCATTTCCCTCACAGGAGGCCTCAGAGGAAATGCGATCACAAAGAGACCCCACAATCTTCACTTTTTCATTTCCAACCCGTGGATACTGCCTTTCTCTCTCATTTTGTCCTGTTCTCCTTTTGTACAAGCTAGCTGCTGGTTTTTTGAGATGAAAGACACTTGTTTGGCAGCCTTCAAAGAGTCACAGAACTCTGAAAGTCACTTGTATTCCAGAGCTGTTCATTCTCCATTTTATATCCAATATGGAGGTGATGATCAAAAGGATCAGAGCTGTGGGAGAAGCTAAAAGATGTCTGCTTTGGAGTAAACAACAACAGTACCAATTCCCAGACCCATACAATGCTCTCTTGTAAGGACTGTCCTTCAGCTAATGCCAGAGAGCACATATCGTCTGGATTCGAAAAGTGCGTTAGGTATTGATTTATCTTAATGGTTTCAGCACATATTACTTATAGCTGTCTTTTTTTTTTTTTTGCTATATTTGTCCAATGAATCATATTTTTAAGTAATCCATTAAACCGATCCTACACATCTCAAGGCAGAAAAGAAAAAAAAAAAGAGAAAGATCAAGCATTAAGCAGAGAGTTTGCAAATAAAGACTGACAGTAGACTCCAAGCCATTAACTCTCCACTCAATGTGGAGCACACCCATATGGAAGAGACTGTTTGGGCTGCAGGAGATCCAACATCAATTTATGAGATAGATGTTTCAAATAAGGCTGTGTTGGACTTTGTACAGCTGGCTCTGAGCAAATTGCGTTTTATAATGAAAGCCTTGTTAATAATTCACACTCATAACCTGGGGAAAGTTTAGGGGCCATGCACTGGAGATGATGGGGGGGATTGGTGACACCTCTGAACATCCCACTGTGTGCTGCCAAATCATCTTTAGATGCCCTTCTGCATTTTTAATGTCCTGCTATGCCAGTGTCACAGTTTTGGGACAGAGCCATTGACTTTTCTCAACCAGATCACAGCAAAATATAAGCTATAAGTCACACAAGGGTATTTTTAAACACAATAATGTACATCTCTTGTGTTATCCTACTACTCGGCTGAAAACAAACAACTCAGACTCCCTTTGCAAAACCACTGAGAGGTAGTTTGAGCCAAAGCTGTTTAGAGGAAGATAGGCAAACAATGTAAAGTAATAAAATTAGCATGCGCTGAAAGCGAGGAATAATCACATTTGTGCTTGCTTGCACATACGCACAAATGCTCTATTCAGACAACAAATACAGCGGCATTAAGGATTAGGGCTGCAAGACGCAGATATGTTTTAATTTGTGACAAGAATGCTCTTCCTTTTGAGATGTCTTTCTTTCTTTTTTCTGTCTTTGTTGTTCTTTATTTTCCCATCACTTCCTTTCCAAAGCACTAAATATCTTTGTTTACCTTGGAAGGCACTGTATTGTCGTTACCATCACCCGTCGGCTATTAGATAACATTGTCTTTCAGCAGGGAGAAAATCCTCTAGTCATGCTGAAAAAATGAGAACAGGACTTTTACCTAAATGCTACTTTGCTTTCCCCAAACAACTTCATGAAATCCTTGAGATGTAGTTTATGTTTTCATCTTATTTCTCTCTCTATTTTCTCTGTGCTTTATCGCACTCCACATCCCTCATAGAAAAATCATTTTATATATAAAGACAAGGTATGGCCAAACATAGATTTCATATATCATAAACCGAACCACTGCAGAGATCAGTACTTTCAGGGAGACTACAAATCTCGGCAATAACACTGCTACCATTTCCCCCAAAATGCCTCCTGAGTATCAGTGATGAAATGAGACCTAAATTGCAGTGAACCTGAGCACTGAGCCTCTCTAAACTAGATATACCTGTGATGATGACACTGCTGGGTAACCAGGGTGCCAGCAATTGTCCATTTTATAGTTACTATCCACTGGTTCTACTTCCTGCTTTAAAAAAAAAAAAAAGAAAAGGAGTTGACCATGGATAGGTCCACCATACCCATCTCGCCTAATGTTAGTTCTTTACAGGGCGCTGTCCACTCATTCATCATTATATGTGCCTTTCTCTAGTAACATTATCGCTTTAGATAAGGCTTCAATAAACTGCGCATGGCTTTTAGGGCTCTCTCTCATGCCACTCTAATCCAATCTCTGATGTGGAGTCTGTTCATCATCGTGCACCGCAGGCATTTTCTGTGTCCCTGTGCTCTTCGTTGCACTGGAAGTAATGGATGGCCTTGCCCTCGCTTCACCCAAGGCCTTTTGCTTCCTCTTCAACTGTTTGTCTTCAGGTTGTCTCGAGTGGGTCTGCACTGTGGTATTTTGATTTGATTAAATCAGGTTTAAAAGGTTAGAGACGGAGGGAGGCAAGGGGTTTGCCCTGCCCAGTATTGTGAGCCAGTCCTCTGCCATTTAGCATTGGGCAGCGGCCAATGGAAAGTGGAAAAGTGTAATGATTTCTGTGCTCCTTTGTGATTTGCACTAATGTCCCCCAGGGATTGAGCAATGACCACTGTGAATTCCCCCAGGACGCCAGCCAGATTGAAACCCCTGCCAACAGATTTGAAAGGATAGCAAATCATTTAAACTTCCTGATGTGTATTAGCATTTTTTTCCAGTGCCCAGGCCAGCCTCCACAATATTAAATTGCACTTGATAAAATAAAATAAAAATCAGAGCGTGCGACAAGAGCTCTTCAACCTGCGAATGAGCAAAGTGAATATTGGAGTGGCCACTAAAAAATTAATTATACTTAAAATCGTTTTGTTTACACTATCAGGTTTCTGACATCCACTTGAGGAGCCCAGCTGATAAAAACAGGACTTAAGATAGAAGAGGCGCTAAGAAAGGTGCAGTGTGGCTGAGAGTGAAGTAGTGAAATATATAGGGATCGCCTTTAGCTGATCCAACTTGTGACTCCACATTATTACTGGATATAAAAATAGGCCACGTATTAAAGTGGGCAGAGTGAATCCCAGCAGTACCATATTAAAGAGACATCAGAAGCACAGGCTTACAATCAATACTGGTATTTTCTTATATTAGGATATATTAATGTTTGAGGATCAATACAAACCTTTATTTATAGCATGTTATAGAACCCAGTAATACTGTTCATCCCCCAGTGGTCACATACAGTGGTTTCTCATCTGTTATTGTGCTCTGGCACACGGCGCTGTAGTAATGCAGAGATGGTATGGAATGTATATGTGTGTGTCTGTGTGTGTCTTTCAATGCATGTCTTTCTGTATGATGGTTTTGCCAGATGAAGCTTTGCCTCATAAACAACACAGAGCCACAGGCCTCACACTGAATTCGTCTGGAGACCAATAGAGGGATTTTCTATCAACATGCATACCAAGCACCCTGTGTCACAGGTTCCCTTAGACTGGTGTCAAATGCTCCTGCGTTTCCCTCAACAAATACACAAATAGGAACGAAAGAAGCTGGCACAGTGCCAGCACTAGTGGTACTGAAAGAGTTTTTTGTGGGGGAGGGGGTGATGTGCAGAGCAGTTTCTGGCTCCTATGCTAACATTGCAATCCCCACTAGTGAATGGCCCTTTCTTCCCTATTGCTTAATTGTCTTAGTGGGACAGGCAGGTGGCTCGAAGCCTCATGTGGCATCTGGTGAAAAAGAAAAAAAAAAAAAAATTCACATCTACACAGTTTATGGGAGTGTTGGGGGAGGGTGGCAGCATTAGACATTTTTCATTCTCAAAGCTGCACAACCCCCTTGGCAGATTTCAAAAGTTTTGGCTTGGATCAAGAGCAAGTTTGTGCTGCTATTGTGTTTGATGTG
The DNA here is from genome assembly GCA_037833715.1 of Toxotes lorentzi. Taxonomy (NCBI): domain Eukaryota; kingdom Metazoa; phylum Chordata; class Actinopteri; family Toxotidae; genus Toxotes; species Toxotes lorentzi. The sequence continues at coordinate 17,780,223 of JBBMJY010000026.1, forward strand.
CTTTGCTGAATAAAACATCTTTTGGTATCAGTGCCAGATCAAATAGCCTTTCAAAAAGCCGTGCCTCTCACCATTGGTGTCTGGTACCATAGAGAGAACTGTTTTCCTACCCGTTTATTAAATACAGGGTTCATACACATTTTTACCAATAAATTTCCATGAGTTTTCCTTGACCTTTTCATGCCTTTGGGGCAGATTTTCATGACCATGAATTCCATGAGTCATCTCTGAATTCATGAATAATAAGGATAAAAATCCATTTCAAAATTTGCCACAGTATATCTTAACTAAAATTAATGACAAGCTATGTGGTTTGATACAAAATAAATATTTACTTAAGTAAATACACTACAAACTCCATTGTGTAGCTATTTCATTATTGGGACAATGATGTGGAAAAAAAAAAGCCTGCTGCCTGGTGCTTTCTCCTTTAGCATGGCTAGCTAGTGCTGCCTCTCCCACATTCAAAATGTCAGGTTTTACTACACAATGTCCATTTTGCTCATCCCAGGTGCTAGTCTTTTTCAAGTCATGCCTAATTCTTGTCCAAGATATACCAGACATTATTAAATCAGCATTTTCCTGGCATTGCACAACGTAACATCATCCTTTTTTTAACCACTAATATATATTTTTCTCAGTTGCTCTGAACCACATATTCTCCATTCTACAGGTATTTGTGAAGCAAATGTCCATGACCTTCCCAAAACTTTCTAGGTCCATTTATTTTCTCCAGGCCTGGAAATTGCTGTTTTCAATTTATGTGATTTTTCCAGGTTTTTCCATTAAAATCCTGTAAATCAAAGCTACCACGCCCTTCCATTTAGCACTGCTGAGCACAATTTAGATGAATCTACTACAACAGAAACACACAAGTAAGGAGGAGGTAACGACAGAGGAACATCACTTCCTGTGATTATCCCAAACCATGGTGCTTTACAACTGTTCGCAGGAGTGGACTTTACTGTACTGGAGTCCAGACACATACAACAGCCTCAAGGTTTGCTTACAAATGGAAGGACTGTACATGCTATCTATTGCCATTGTCGTTTTCAAAACATTCACAGCAGTTGTAATGGCAGGCAGACACATCCACATTCATCCACAGGTGAGAAGCTCCTTCTTCGCCAGACTCTGCTTGTACAAGTTAAAAGGCTGATTTGCATTTATATTGGCATTCAAGGCTTGCAGCTCTAATTGTCGTGCATAGTAGCAAATGCTCAGACTCCAGACACACACACACAGAATGCATGTGAAGTGCACAGTATAAAAAACCTTTTTCACGAGTCCATTGTTATGAATCTTTGACATGAGAATGTTGGGACAGGGAGAAGCAGAGAAGCGGGTGGGGGGGGTTCATCCAGGTGTAATATTGAGCTGTGCCAGAAACTTCCCGCCAAACACTGGGAAGTCGTTATCAGATCAGCAACCCTATTCCTCAAGTGCCTCCTCTGCTGAAGCACCACATACATCTTCTAGGCTCTTTGCTAACACAGCCTTTCACAATCATGTCGATGAATTGGCTGGCTGGTTTACTCACAAATGTTTCAAGCAATAGTGGGATATACGCATGATACCAGTTGCAGTACTGTACTGCGACGAGGCTTGCATGTGATTTACTCAAGCTTAAAGTCGCGGATCTGCACAGACAGCACCATCCTAAAGAAAAATGGGGGAGAGCGTTTCAGGCCAGGGTAGTCAATTTATATGTGAATGCTTTTTTTTCACGCCTGACATGGCATGCAGGTAGGACACAAAAGCTCTCTGTGGAGGTCACATGTACATTATTCAACATGCATCAGCCTCTAAGGAGTTCGAACAACACAAGTAAGTGGCTGTATTTTCAAAAGAAGCCATGTATTCAGCTAAAGCAACAACCGTAACCTTTATGCTTTAAGCTGCACTGACCCAGATGTCAAGTTTAACTATGAAGCATATATTCAATAAGTTCTTTGACTAACACAATGAAAAATGAAATCATTTTGTTTTATAAGTGAAACCTCATCTTACATCCACTCAAATTAAAGCTGCAATCTGTGACTTTCTTCACATGCATACTACAGGTGATGGAGCATGTCACCATGACTCACTGTTGCTTCTACGATGCTGTGCAGCAAAAAATGCCATTGACCACTCAGTCACAGTATCACTGACAAGCTAATGATCAGATCTGACAAACCTGATTAAGATTTCTCATTAGCAAAGTATGGGGAGCATCTCCAGATGCCTTAAATCGGCTGTTTTTCTTTTTTTTTTTCTACCACACAAATGGATATAACAGGGATATATTTATTACAAACATCACAAGACTATTTTTTTTTTTACCTTAAGCTAAACATAGTTTTGCCTCCCTGACATGACACAACATGAATATAATTATGAAGCTGAATAGAAATAATTTAAGTATAAGATGTTACTTGCATAATCACAATGGATAACAGATTTCTTTTTATTTCACCGTTCTTTTGTTCACACCGTTCACATTTTCACCCAAATCACCTGGTGTTTTTGTTTTTCTCCCCTGTTTCCATGACAGATGTTGAGCAAAGCTCAGTAGTGTCACCTGTGCACGGTAAACACTGTACTGTACCGTGCACTATATTTCTAGAAACACACATCTAACTATAGATGAGTAATAGCAGAACAATATTTATAGCTTTCTTTTTTTGTGTGTTTTGAATATGGAGCGTGAGTGCCTTCGTCTCATATAGCTCCTGGAATAAGCAAAACTGTATTTAAAGAAAAAAAAAAAAAGCAATTCACCCACCCCTGTGGTGAATCATTCAGTTAAAAATAAATAAATAAAAAGAAGCAAATATGTTAAGGCTGAATGTGAGACAAAATGAACATTTAAGTTGAACATTTTCAACGTGTGAATGTCTCAAAGGCTTATTAATGCCTCAGAAAAAGCAGGGTTTTGACAAGAAAGGAACAAACTTCTTCTTGTTACATTGTTTGAACCCACCTTGTAGAGCACCTGCGTTCTACAAGCAATCACAGATCCCAGTGGCAAGTTAAAAAAAAAAAAAAAAAAAAATATATATATATATATATATATATATATCAAAATCTCAACTAAGCAGAGACAAGATTAGCAGTGAAAAGACATTGTTGAGCTAAAAACCACCGAAATTTTTCTTTCATCACAGCTGTGGGAATGCTTTGTCCTCTCCAAGGAAAAATAACACAGTATGATCCAACACTACTCTACTTAAAGCACGGCCACAACTGAACACACACAGCCCTGTGGGCCGCCCTCAGTTGCTTTAGCGGGAAAACATAGCCTGTTGTTTCCTGTGCATTAAACTGCAATTTAGAAGCCATTAATCCATCCCATAATCTGTCACTAAATAAAGTCCTGACTGGGGTTAAGAGGGCTTCCGCACACTCCCCCACATTTAACAACATTTTTGCATGTAGATTTTTTTTCAGAATCAGCCACCTCCAACTATTTCTTTCGTGTCGTTCAGGGATAAAGTCTCAGAGGGATAGAGATGTGACAATAAAGAGCTGAATGAAGAAGTGCAGCTGCTTATGTTGCCTTCACAGGTGACCCAGTGATCACAACAGCATCTGGTTGAATTACTTAATACTGCCGCCCAACAGACATGTAATCCGGGATAATGCCCTTTTGCTGAGTGCTCCAATCTGGATAAATTCATCCCCGAGGAACGAGATCCAGCAGTGGAGTCTCAGAGAGAGAGCGAGGAGATGAGGGGCTTGGGGGTTGATTGGTTGGTGCTAAAGAAAACTGTTGGGGCTGGGAAGAGGGTCTTTTAGATGGATAATGAAACCCAACAGTAAACAGCTTGATTTTGTTGACTGGCTGACTGACTGCATGAGAGGAAGCAGATCATTGCCTGGTTTTCCAAGAAGACTCCAAACTAATCATATTCCTTTCCCAGGCTGACCTGAATCCTGAAAGACTCAAAATGAGGCTTTCATCCAGACTGCAGTCACTGGATATACTGTACTTACTAATGTTCTACATTTTTATTTTAGTGCTGCCTGTGACTAACGCATTTGGAGGGTTGAGTTCTAAACACATCCTCATCACTTTAATATCATCCCTATTTCTATATTTAGTGTGAGATTAATACATTTATTTATCAAATGCTTGAACAGTCATTGACCAAACTCCCTTTTTTCTTACATGGCACCATCCAAATACAAGACTCAGCCAAAACTGATTTTTTTTCTTGGAAGTAGCACCTCTCTTTAATGCCACAAGCACTGACAAACACTGGGACTTAGGCCTACAAGTTCCAGCTGTCCAGTGGCAGCCTCTTAGATTATTTATTCATATGTTTACTTATTACCATAAATATCCAACAGGGCACTCGGCTCAGAGGGATTACAGTGGGCTTAATCTATCGTGGCACAGAAATGAGCAGGGGTCACAGTGGCTGAGGTGACTTAAGCTGGCCAGCCTTGATGGGACATGCAGCACAAACAAGAAGACAAACTGCGTGCCACTGGGTGCCATCATGAACCGATGACATCATCTGTCACTCACTGTCTTTGCATGGCATAATCCAGACAGGGTTAGCATTACTCAAGCCAACTGCCATGTATGGTGACTAGGAAAGTCATATGACCAGATAAGGATACTTTTATGTTTCTTACCATATGCATATTACTTGTCCTGTACCAGACTCCCGTCAGAATACAGGCAGAGCTCCCAACTAATTTTGTTTCTATTCTGCAGATGTTAGCCATGCTATTTGTGTTGAAAATATGACTGAACAGCAAAGCTTATGACAACATGCAAGAAAAATGGTATATTTTGGTTTTTATCATCCCGATGGGATGGGGATAAATCAATTAATTACCTTTGAGTTATTATGGTCATAATCGGTGCATTAGACAGCTGCGAGTCTTGCTTACAAATAACTATTCATAATAATGAGGCTGAAAATTGGTATTTCTGTTTGAGTGGTGATGTGCAATGTAATGGGCTGTATTTCTTTCTCTTTTTTTCCACCTTTGGGGAAGCGAGAATGATTTCTCCATCCATAAAAAAAAAACCCACACATCCAAACATGACATTGGAAAGACATTTAATTATACTTTGGTTGAGAAATATGTATCAAAGCCTGCCGCCCATGAAAAGTAGATTTAGAGTCGTCAGACAGCAGTTAATAGACAGCAGTAAATGAAATAGGGGCTGTTGGGGGTACTAAGACATGCTTTCCAGGACTAAGAAACAGCTTAGTCTGGCTGGGTGGTGAAATCAGGAGTTCTGACACAAGATATATGAGGGGGTGGGAGGTACTGACGACGAATGGGGGGAGTGAAGGGGCAGGAGATTTTTAAGAAGATTGGGATTTTATTCCTGTGCAGCAGCACTGCCCCTAGTGGGCAAACCTTTAGTCAAGGATAGTCCAACTCAAAGATTCAATTTCCCTAAGAAAGTGAACCAAAAACCCTATAGCCCAGACAGTTTGCATATTAATTTCACAAGGTGTCACTCAGAGAAAGAAAAGCAGCGAAAAAAGACACAAAAGGAAAGAGGCAGAGAGAAAGGGACTGAGCCCATACACTTAACGTTGACAATGTGTGATTTTTCTCTAGCACATTTTCTTCAGAGTCTGGCACATCCAGTACAAGACTATTCTTAAACTGCCCGTCCTCCATTGGAACATCATGCTCTCAAATATTTCACCTTTCCCTGACAGAGGCTACCGTTCTCAATCACACTGCATCTCACAGCAAAAGAAAAAGAAGAGGAAACAACAGAGGCAGAAAGGGACAGGGAGCAAAAGAGGGACGGTTTGTCAGAGAGTGGAGGGAGAAATGTGCCGCTGCAAGGTGAGGAGTGAAACCAAGAGACCAAGAGTCAAGTGAAGAATGTGAGCGCTGTTGGAAACTGTATAGATTGGATGAGAGGAGGAATGGGGAGGAGGTGGTGCGAGGAGATGAACGAGGTCCTGGACAAGTTTGGCCTGAGGTGAACATGTTCCTGGAGACTGTCTCCCAAATCCTCCTGACTGGTGCTGTGTCATCTGTCACTGTCAGAAGAGGTGACAGCAAAAGAAAAGGTGCCCTAGATGTGGCAACAGCACAGTCAGGATGGGGAGCATCTCGCTCAGCTTTCCCTCGTCTTATTTCTCCCTCTCGGTCTCCCTCGGTCTGGACCATTTATTTTTCTCGAAGTTGAGAGGGGAAAAAAAAATGCCTCTGCATATGGACCGACTCTTCTCTCTGCTTCTCTCATGCTCATTCTCTCATTTTCACGTTCTTTCAGGATAGCTGTGTCTAAGTATATGACTGCTATAGCCACAACTCCCCTCTGTCCCCTTGTTCATAAAAACGAGATTGTTTTCCGCAGCTCTCTGCTGACACCGGCTCGGCACATAAACAGAGCCGTAATTTGTACAACGACAGTAAGCTACAGGGAAGCACTTTTTTCTCCCTAGAGGCATGCATAGAGAAGGCAGGTTGTTATTCCCTGTTTACCTGGCAGGGGAAGCAGCATTTTATATTATGGTAATAACCAACTGTGCTGAAATGCACAGCAATCCCATCTCATTCCAGTTGTAGCAATCGCCTCATTCCAGCTGGTACTATCTGAAATATGGTGTTAGTTGTTCCCAGAACTGGAGCTAAGCCTGTGATTGTATATGAATGAAAATGTGTGACGGTTGCAGAATAAAAGTCCAAAACACAGTGGGCTGCATGTCAATAAATCAAACTCCCTCAGAAGCTTTAATGTGTAATTTAACTAGGATGCTATTCAAGTTATACACTTGCAAGAAATGAAATCACAGTGCAGTACAGATACACAGCGCAGTCAGTACAAAACTTAGCAGATGCTGAGCGGAGTGGAGGAGAAGAAACTAATGACCGATTATGTATTTCAGCATCACAATAAGCACAGATGGTACAGAAATACTTGACAGTAAAACCAGGCGAACAGAACACAGCAAAGCAGAAACATCAGGAACAGTTACAGCATCTCGAGTCCCGTGTCTGATCTACTATAGCTGCCCTGCAACAAGAGGCATGACCTATAGAGAAAGCTTCCACTGCCCGGACTCTGTCCACTCTCTGGGTCGACTTAAACAGATTGCATCACCATCCCAGGTCACAGAGGCAAAAAAAAGTAAAGCTCACAGCCTTCCTCCGAGGAGACCTATGCCCGTTAAAGCGCAGGCAATGCTGAGAGGGAATTAGAAGCTTCATCACTTCCAGTCAGTTGCAAATTGGTCTGTCCTGATATCATTATTTTCTCCCTGTTTCCACAAGAAAAATGATTCAGAAAAGTGTAATCACAGTGAATTGTTGTATTTGATGAGTATTTTTTTTTTCTTTCGTTTTGTTTCCCCCATTTCTTTTTCTGCCTGTTATAGGCTATAAATCAACATGTGGAACAGCTGAATTCAGTGCTGTAGAAAATGATCTTGTTTACCAAGTTTCATTTGTCGCCGCTGTGTTAGCAGCGTGTTACCGACTTCGGGCTACATTTTCAACACAATGTGCCAACAAACTGAGATCTCTGATTGGAGAAGACTGGGTTTAGCTGTCTCTGCGATGTTTCTCAACAAAAGGTTACAACTCCCTCTGGGAAACTACTACACACACACACATATAGTTGTACAGACGCACACATTCATTGAGTCAGTGCCCCCCTCAGAATGTAGTCCAGTGTGACAGGGTCAAATTTTGAAAAGAGGTGGCGGCTGTGTCACTGACCCCGACCCCGCGGAGCGTAAACCAGGAAGCTTATTGTGGGCTAGGCATGAAAAACATCCACTGTCTGATTCAGCCCTGTGTGCGTCCGTATATCACACAGACACCACCGACGTAGAGTTCTGCTGTACTTCACTCACTTCTATTGTTTTCCAAAGACAACCACCTGGTGGCAAGCCGGGGAAACAACTAATCCATCCTCATTCTGTCCACAAACAGACTGTCTAGGAATAAAAATAACAACAGAAGATACTGTCCACAGGGCTGGAGATGCCAGGCTCACCGCTCATGAGTCGGCACCCCAAAGCATTTCACCGTTAACTTTTTCTCTCTATCCTTTTTGACCAGACCCCCCGTAGTTGGACTCAATGGGGAAGGGTTGTCAGTTCAAAACAATGTGACTCAGGAGTGAACGCTTGACTGAACTGGACTGGGGTTAGGGGGCTTTGTTTGTGTGTGGCTGTGTGTGTGTGACAGGAATATCAAGTCCACAAAGGAAGTATTTAACTTGTCTGCTCCGAAAGCTATGACAAACTACCGACAGAGGAAAGTGCACGCTACAACTATTCACATTTTCCTCCTTTCTCTTTTTCAACAGACATAACAGTGCACATGGGAGTGCAATATTATAAGCAGTTAAAAACACGGATGGCAGCACAAGCTCAAACATCACAGCAAAAGATGATTTCAGAGACACAGTTCCCAGCCAGCAAGTCACATAGCAATCACAAGCACGCGAGATGTGATGAATAAGCAACTTAATCAGGTAAACTTACCATGTCCGGAGATCCACAGGAACAGAAGGACCCAAGGGATCATGACTGGGGAGTGGAGAGGGCAAAACCTACAAGAAACAGTGGGCGAGTGTGAAATTGAAGTTGGCAGTCACAAACACATGAACGAGATGAGACAGTGCTCCTCTGTGCTGCTGGGGACGTGAGGGGGGACGGACGCTACAGTCCCTCAGTAGTGTCCCTTTACCAGTGGAAGGCTGGTAGTCTGTCTTCAGTCCTTCTTCTCCCCCGCTGCTGCTGCTTCTTCTTCTTCTTCTTCTTCTTATCTGTCTCTCTCTCTCTGTCTCTTTCCTCTCTGTGTCACTCTTCAGAGTTGCCAGTGGTCAGCTCTGCCTCACACGCTCTCTTGTTGATGCGAGATGGTAGACTTTGTGTGTCTTCGCTGCTGACTCTGAGCATACACACGCTCACTCTTTCTCTCTCGCTCGCACGGCTTCTCGTTGCCCATCCATTCTCAGTCTCTTCAGCCCTCACTTGCCCCCCCTCCTTCTCTTTCTCTCTCTCTCTCTCTCTCTCTCGCTCAACCACTCACATAGCAGACACAGTCAGGGGATAGAGCTCCTTAACTAGACTCCTCCCTCCCTCCCTCCATCCCTCCATCTCTCTCTCTCTCTCTATGCCTCTCAGCCTGGCTGTCTGGGTGGCTGTGTGAAGCTGGGAGGCTCGGGTCCTCACACTGGGAATGAGAGCTGCCATGGGAGAAGCAGAGAGGGTGCAGTTCCAATTAGAATGAGAATAGGAGCGACTTGGCCTCTACAAATAACACAGACATCCACAAAACAAAAAGTGCAGTTTCACCCCTCCTCCCACTTAAGACCCTCGCCCCTTTTTTTGGATTCTACGGACGGCACTGAATTTTGAAATCCGTGAGCTGCCTTCCTTGATAATAGATAAAGACCACATTAGCATTCAAGACCAAAGCCGTAGTATTCATTAGTTTTCAATTTTTATCAGGGGGAATTAGATTCATAGTCACTCACTCAAGGAGCCATGATGCAAGATGTCATAAACTGCTCAAATGCACTGCATGCTTACTAACAAGTTTTCCAGGTTATGCCTGTTAAATATTTAAAAAGGGGCCTTTCTTTCATCTGTTATATTCCAGGTCAAGCAAGGTCCACATCTAATCGAAAGCCCTACATGTGTTGTAGTGTAACCCTGCACTACTGTCAGGGAAAGAGAATGTGGTGGGCAGTATCCTTGAAATACTACTTAATTCACTCCATTAATTGAATTAATAAGTAATAATTTGTACCTTGACTAAAAAAATATATCCTTGAGTTGCTGAATCTATTCCATCAAATAATTATAAATCAAAAATTTTAATTTCATAGTGTTAAATTATTGGTGCAGTGGTGAATCCAGTTTCGGGTTGTTGAGACTAGAGTGGACCTCCGTAACTATTTGTGTCTTCGTAGGTGTGCATTCACACCTACAACTGCAGTTTCATCAGAATCTCTTTTGAATATTGAAAGTTTTAGCTGCACTATGCAACATGGCTCTGGGGAAAGTAATATCAGTCTGTCGATCCACTACTTCAGTCCAGACTGCAGTATATCAACAGTTATTGGACTGATTGCCACTAAACTCAATCAATATTCATGGTCACCCGATACTGAGCCCTACTGACTTTGGTGATCCCCTGACATTTCCTTCACAACCAGCAGACTGATTTGTTTGTTGTTTTTTTTTAGTGGAAGGTGTATGAACTATTAAATGGACTGCCAGAGAATATGGCCCAGATATCCATAGTGCTCAGAGGAACAGTCCTACTGACTACTTCATCTAGCACCACCAGCAGGTCCAAGTTTTAGTCTATCTAATATCTCCACATCTACAAGATGGACTGGCACTGAACATTCATGGTTCCCAGCCAAATGACTCTGGTTATTCCCCGATGACTTCTCCTTTACCAACAAGAGGTTCAGGGCTAAGGGGTGTGTAGGGTGTTTTACTTTGGATGGACTGCCATGAAATTTGGTCTCAGACACAAATGCCAGGCATGGCAGAGCCCAGTGATAATTATATGTGGCTTCATCGCTACGAGCGAGCCTTTTTCACATAGAAGTAGCTGATCATCTGATCCATTTAAAAAGATTAAAAAAACATGGATTATAGCTGCTTCAAATAATCTGGAACCGATAAAGCCTCTGAACTGACAGCGCATCTAGCTCTCCATTGACTTAGTCCTTCTAGACATATTAGGACCCAGATGGATTCATTAACAGAGCTAGAAAATATAAGTAAAGTAATTATATCATATAACTTTCTTTATATTTCTTATAATGATTTACATTAAAATCTGGACTAAAGGGGCAGACCTTGTATTAATATAACATGTACAGTAATGTTCATTATCTACAGATCAGAGCTCTGATAACGGTACAGTAAGCACTGCATGAGGGCCTAGTCTACTTCATATCAATTTAATCCATCCCTTTGACCTCCTAATCTAATCAAAGGGCCAGAGGATGACAGGTGGTCTTTTCATCAGTGCAACTAACAACTACACACAAAAACAACCCCTCTGCGGCTGAACCAGGGGATAACAGATTTGCATTCTGCCTAAGAACATGAGAAGGGGCCAAGAATAACAATAGAGCTTATGTGCTTGAAGGGTGAGCAATGAAGGTAGACGAGGTAAACAGGCAAACAAATTTTTATGTCCAATACCCACAATCCTTCACTTTGTACAATAAACTCGTAGCCTGGGTGACATTTTCTTTAAATGCCTGAATTACTTGGACATATTTGAGGATGATGAACTGAGGTGAAGTCATCTTGTTTGCAATAACAAGTTTACTCGAGTTTACTCAAAATACATCTCCTTATTTTTTTGTTCCTGTGTCCCTCCTTCCCATTTATATGTTTGGCCATTTACACCTGCCAGTTACCTGTAAGAAAACCAGTGGTTTTACAGCATGTGCACTGACACCTTGACAATAAATGTTAAAGAAAGGGTAGCTTCTCTATCCAAAATGCTACACCAGTCTAAAAAACTGAACAAAAAAAAAAACAAAAAAAAAACAACATAACAATACAACCTTAGCAGCATGTTTTGTATTATAATGTCCTTATATGGGGGAAGAGGGGAAACATTAGGAGATGTGAGGTCTAGTAAAGGGCTCATACACTGTTAAACCCACAGTGCACCCACAGGGGGCATAATCTTAAATGACTTGGGAGACAGAAAACTCATCTTCTCAGGGTTTAAGAGCCTCTTTATACCAGCTATGACCATAATCCACAGTCAAAAGGACATGCTCAGAAGAAAGTGAAAGTGAGCTAAAACAAAATGAAGATATAACATTTATCGGCCAGTGCTGCCTGTAAATCACCCATACTATTAACTGTAGGCTGTCTGTACAATAGTGACATGAAAGTTAGTTCAAGGTGTTCAAGGTCATTCTGTACTGAACTAATAACTGATTTTACATACTTTATGTGTGCTTCATATGCACACTATTCAAAAGAAAAACTGCTGTTGAAAGGATGTCCTCCACTCACATCAATAATCTGTGTTATTAATATATTTCATATCAGCATTTTAATATTGGGTATTGCTTATCTTGTGGAGCTGGAATCCAATTACCACATGTGTTAAAAATTAGGGACGTAACTTCAAATTTGGACTGCGTGGGTATTCAACTGTGAGCATCACTGCTGAGCTTGTTTGATTTAATAAGAAATAATATACCCTGCTTTGCACATAAACTATCCCCTTATTGGAAATGGTAACTTATTCCACAGTTGACATTTATTGCCAAAACAGAAACGTTCAAATCAAATAGTCAAAAAGACAGTATACCCTGTGTAAAAGTACTTTAAAAGAGTACTATATTTGTACAATAGAATAGAATAGAATAGAATAGAATAGAATAGAATAGAATAGCCTTTATTGTCATTGAACAATGTCAAGATGGACAGGTTTGTGATTTGCCAGTGCATGAACCAACAACATGTTTTCATTATATTCATAGAAACTGTAATCTGGCTGTAAGTATAGTTTCCTGCTAAGTGCATTTGCTGTTGCAGTTTAGTTGTATAGAAATATAATTTCCGGGAGACAGGGCTGTGATAAACTCTAAACCCACGACTGAAAATCAAAGGAACAACTGAAAAACAAGTCATTGTATGAAAAGAAAAAATAATAATAATAAAGTGTGTGGGGCTGCCTCACTGCTACTTGCTTGTACTGGAACAGAAGGCACTCTAAAGCCCTATGCAAATATCCATCCAATATAACTTCGGTTTTGGTTTCACAGTGTTTAATATGGCACAAAGCCTCAATTTTATTAACATGCATCTGAAGCCTTCAAGCCAGGCCTTATCATTTAATGTAACTGAGCAACAAAGAAATGCATGTCTATTAAAATAGTAATACTTATACCAGTATTGTAAAACCAGGATAACAGCATTTTTTTTTACATCTTAGTCTGACTTTCAAGACACAGGATTATTCAGGGCTTTTCTTTTCAAGTGAGAAATCCAATAAATCTTATTTATCCAGTACTTTCTCAAGCCAGCATTTCAAAGCTCAAGGAACACATCTTGCATTACACAGCAAAACAGCAGCTCCTAACTAATTTAATTAATTAGGCTGGGTTACAAAGTGACCTTTGAAACCTAAAGGCTTCAAAAGTTACCAGAACAGATTGAGAAGCAATCCAAAACTGAGAGCAGAGAATCCTTTTGAAAGACGTGAGTAATGCATCATGGCACTGAATGTTAAATTGTTGATGGAACATGTAATGCATAGCATGGAGAAAAATAAACTATAACAGTTAGTTAAATTAATTCATAAATAGTAACTTTAGTAGCAATATGGCTGCCATGGGTGGGGAAAAAAAGTAGAATTGAAGCTGCACTGCTTGCCTTTTTTATTCCATTCCACCCATGAAATCTTTTTCCCTCGTCCCTATTCCTACACCAGATGAAATGCAAAGTCTCATTCTCATACTCAGAAAGTGACACATTAAGATGATGGACAGGCAGTCTGGTTTTGAGCTAAATAGAAAGTGACATATCTGTTTATTTCTCTTGGGCCTGCATATCTGCTGTTGAGACACTGAAAGGTCTGAAGCACTGCTATCGGTGGACGTGTGTGTGTCCCATTGTGCATGTGTGTGTTAAGTGTGTGTTACCATCAATTTGTATTTTGAAATTAGCAAATCAGCCAGTTGTCTTTCAAGGAAGGACATTCACTCAATCTTTGTCAGTCAGATGATTCCCCAGAGACGCTGCATCTCTAGCCCTGATGTCTCAGATTCTCATTCTAATCAAGTCTGCAAAGTGGCAGAGCAGAGGACCTAAATGAATGGAATTAAACAGTATGGCAAGGTGTTGGATGGAAGCAGGAGGAATGACGACATCTCATTTTCATCCACAGCACTTTTTTGGAGGAAGACTTGCTGGGAGAAACAGGATGGTGATGGTATACTGTTCATTTACATTTCATTTAGGATCAAATGGAAAACAGTGTGGGCATTCGATATAATTTTGTAATGTCAATCAAATAATTACTGTGCAGCATTGACTTAGGTTCATATTCCCAGTTAACCCTTCTTCCTTCATGCTCTTTACTGATAGTTTAGATTTGACTCGCTGCTAATGCCATTTTAAAAATGAATAAAGACGCACAAATTAATAGCAACTCTCTACTCCTGCATGACCTCAGGGATCACTTCGTGCTGCACTGTACTCCTTTATCTGAATGTTTTGTCCTTAATGATGTCTCACCTACATGCAAGATCACTTGCTCTCCTTGGGAAGGGACTCTGCTGACTTTGCTGATGTAAATTTAAGACGCAATTATGCTTTGAAATGAAGTGAAATTCAAGCTGCACAGCAAGAACTAAAAGAGGACAACTGCAAGGCTCAAGAGGAAGAGTGAGAGCACTGCTAAAGAAGTTATGGCTGCAGACGTGCATAACCATTAATTAAACTAAGGTTTGGTTGCTGAGTTTAAAAAATATATATAACAATTGCCATTTTATCTCTCTTTTTGATCAGTCTCCTAATTTCTAAATACTATCAAAATAGGGCCATTCACAAAAAAACTTTTATATATCTATGAGTAATTTGGCAATAATGTTCTAGTCTTTTCTGCTTGCTGCAGGTTTGTACTGTTTGTTGAAATGCAGAAGTCATCCCATCAGAAATGAGAAAGAAATATATATTTTACGCTACATGTTGATTACATTTGATCACAAACTGGATGTTAGTGGACTAAGAATCCCACTTTGTCACAGTTGGTAACCCTGTTCACATCTGAGACAGTGCAGCATGTCTTTGCAAACATGTATTTTCGTTCCTGTAAACTGAAAAAAAAAAAAACATTGTTTCCAAAGCAAATCTAGAGTGATGGTTTGTGCCCAGAGCTCTTCGTTGACTCATTCAAGTTCACACTGCTACAGGGCTTCTGGGTCATTTGACTCTCCTATTTGAATTTCATCTTAATTGCACCATGGAAATGAGGTTTTTTTTTACACGGTATTCAAAATAGTGGTATAGATTTGTTTGCCATGCTCATCTGGAGATAGGTAAAGAGCACTGGTCAGCAGTGTGCTCCTCAAGGAAGCTTGTCAGTGGTCACAGGTCTTTGCATAGGTCAAGCTGGATTCCTTTCTTGGTAGGGAAATGGGCACATGTTGTTTTACATCTGACAGATTGACCATCAACATCTTCATTGCAAGCATTACCCCTGCTGCTTCTGTTCCCTGCCATAGTGTGTGAGATAAATAAAAGCAGTGTGTTGAACTATGGATTTGCCCTGAGGCTTGAAGAATAGGTTTCTTCATATACCAGTGGAATGTGAATATATCAACTAAAAGGGAGAAAAAAAAAAAAAAAACTATGTGTGTTATTGCAATTATATTTGTTAGACCAGTGTGACTTCATGAACAGGAGTCCTTGAGGTGCCTGGCATCATGACTGTCTTAGGAAAATTAGTAATGTGTGTACATAAAAGAAAATAAAAAGTTAAATCAATAATAATCTCACTAAAAACCACACAGAATTTCTTTAGTAAAACAATTTTTTGAGCGGTTAAACAAGTCAAGGCCATGTTTTTTTTTTTCTTTTTTCCATTTAGTTATTTATTTATTTTCATTTATTTTTGCATGCGTGGTGCTTTAGGGTAAGTCTCCAAGGGAAGCGTCCCAGAGGAGGATATGTTGGTCTGAACTGGGATAGCATAAACATCATAAAATACACAAAACGCTGATGTTGTGCAGAAGAGAACATGACTAAATATGCTGATTCAGCCCATTATTAGCCTACACTAATAATATTCACTTAGCCTACTGTAAGTTTCTTGCCTATGGTCTTAATTAAAAATGCAGACTGTGCCACAAAATCTGAGCATCCCAGATGCCCAAAGCCAAGCCCTTACCATCATAGACAAATTACTCTTGAGAAAATGATATGCTAGGAACATCGTTTTAAATTTAAAGGCATTTCAAACTGCAGTACAACGCAGACACGTTTTCAGATGTGTGAGAAAGCGTGACTCTTATGAGGTAAACAACCCTGTGAGTTGATGGAGAACCTCACTGATAAAAACGACATTGGCTGCTAAATTACTGTCAGCAGATGTGTTTCCTTAGCAAAAGAGTATCAATAAAACTATAGTTTTAACTATTCATAAGCATGGATTTTTCTATAACAGTACATGAAAAAAATGTGTGACTGCTGCTGTGTTGTTGTCTTGAATGGACTGTTTATCATATAAACTTTAATGGATATTCAAATTTCTGAATAATTAAAATCACCATTTGAACTTTGCGAATGTAAGTTGAGGCTTGTCAAATAAAGTTTATTTGTATTACATTTAAAGTAATGAAAATATAAACACTGTTTTAATAGACTTCAAAATCTAAGCATTGCACTACATAAATTCAGTACAACAAACCAGCTCAAACTACACACCAGCTGGAATATTTGGAGGTCTCTGTGCTCAGTTGTTCAGTGGTTGGGATGTCAGCAGCTCTTGCTGTGGCCAATTAACACCATTCACACAAGATCATTGCAGATGTGTGTACACCTCACAGAAGCCCATCTAACACCAAATTCTCAGGATAATTACTCGCAGGCATAAGGGCAAAGCAAAACAGTACAATAGATACTCCACTATGTATAAAAACACATGGTGTTACTTGTATCAATGATGTTATGTACGCTAAGGTGATAAACTGAAGTCTAAACACACATTCTTAATTCTTAATCAGTGGCACAGATGAGTGCATAAAGCATGCACCATATTAATTCAACACTAGTGCACTGAATTTCAAATGCAACAATGCAAACAAAGCTTACAGTAACTAATGAGCAGCTGGAGACGATATGAATCTGTTACCCAAGTAAGAAAAAAACATGTTCTTACTTTTACATAGATAGAACTGATCAAAGTGGTCAGTTCTTAGTTGCCTGTAGTTAATCACTTGCCAGACGAGTATCAGTGCTATAACTGCGGGGCATCACAGTGTTAGCTGAGTTTTTGTTTTGTTTTGTTTTAGTGACAACTTTCTATGTGGCTAATGTCGTGGATGCACCTGCAAACATGGCAAACAATGAACACGGATAAGGTGTTTACATTCAACAGTATTCACATTTTGATCACGGTAATCAGCTAAAACGTGGGTTTCTCAAAATCAGTATGAGGCTATTCAGGTTTCTGAAATTAGGACGTGATATTTATGTGCAAGAAGACAACATAACATATTTAATATTTGGCAACACAACATTTCCGGATTTAAAGTTTGACAATTTGGCACGTTTTCAGTGAGTCAAAAACTTCAGAATTCCTCCCATTTAACGATGTATTGATATATTTAATCATTTAAGGTGAAAAATGTCAATACAGTAGCAATGAAAAATAGTGAGAGTAGCATCAAATGTTTGAGAATGCAGAGCTGTTCAAAGTTTGCTATGCAGTAATAACTTACCTGTCCAACAAGCAGGCGTAGGATGGAAACTGTACTGAGATTTTTCATAGTCTGAATCTCTGTCCATCTTCTCAAAGGCTGCACCCATGATCACTCGAGCTCTGGTGAAACCACAACCAAGAAACAACAAATCAAGATGGAGACAAATACATCAAGAGTCCTAAACACACAATATATAATGTGTAAAAAAGGCAGACCTTTCTGACTGTCTTCTCCTTGGAGATATAATATGATATAAAGTTAAAAAAATAAAAATAAAATACAAATATGACCACTACTGATGAGTATCTTGCAACAAGAGTGTATCTGCTGTCAAGGTTTTCGAACACCACATGCAGTAATTTATTTAACAGTGGGCACATACGTCCTGCTGCTGACATTAGCAGTGACACCGACACATCAAATCAAGCAATGAGCTATTTACTTGATACTTGTCAGTTTGTGTGATGCCTGTGATTTTTCACATTTGTTCATGTTATTAGTAGTAGTCATATACACTGAATGTACAGCCAAGTATTTTTGCTTTTAAACTTAACTGCTCTTACTGTTTGGATTAAGTCTTTGTTGATGCTGTGAAAGGTTAATCATATTTTCAAAGTAAAAGCATTCTCTCCAGTTTGAAGGATGCCAAAGGTTTCTTTGGCAGCTGTGGAGAATCCTGTTAGATGGTGTTTGTGTTACACCTTAACCTCTTTTTCCAGTAAATCTATCTTTTGTTTGTACAGCTTCCCAGTATGAAGCTTTTCTGCCAAGAAGATTTAAATATATAAAGCATAAGGAAAAGGCAATCTGGTGCTATCTTCGGATTCATACACCTTTTATTTTGTTTCAAGAAATGAATCACTCAACTCAATATATGCCCACGTTGATATGTATATTCATTTTTCTTTTTTTCCCTTTAACAAACACTCACTGAAGGTGCTGAACCCAGCTGTTGAACGCAGTGGTATTGGTAATGGTTTTGGCAAGTTGGACCCAACTACAGACTTTAGGCCGGGCAGGTTTAGCAATGATACTTTACCAAGGAAAAAAAAAAAAAAAACATGCTTAGAACATGTGGGGACACCAGAAGGCAAAAACACATGCAGGGATCAGGAACACTAGGAAAACTCAAAAACACACTGAAAGCAGGAAAACTCACAGTAACATAAACCAAAACGTGAGCAAGAACAAAAGCAGAAGCTTGAAGCAACACAAGGAAACTAACCAGAAAAACTAGCAAACAGTGAAGGAAATACAGAGACTTACATACACAAGTGGGGGGAAGACAATAGGACACAGGCGAAACTAATTAGGGTGGGGCAAGCAATCACACAGATAGGAAAAAGCAAGGACTGGAAGTAAAATCATAACAGACGCAGGTGGAAAGAAATTTCAAAATAAAACAGGAAGTAATAACGGTCCAGGCAGGGAATCACTCAGAGGAGCACAATTCATGACACACAGAGCATGTTTATCTCTAAATGATATGCAAGTAGACATACAGTGTAGTCCTTAAAAAGTAAAACTTTTATTATTCTCAAAAGAAAAATGTTGACTGCAGCAGCATACAGTGTATAGTATGCTGTGATTGTGTTCATAGAATAGAATGAAGAGAATACAGCACAGCATGTCAGTGCACAAAGGCGCAGCCAGTGAGAGCAGCCCGGAGCTGACTTCTTCAACCAGTTGCAATAAAGCATGCTAAACTAATATGACGCATGAATGCCGTTATAAAATATGCAAGAGTTAAGAAATGGCAACACTGAAATTACTGGTCCACAGCCAGGTACTTCGAGGTACGGAGGGGAGGGAGTTAGCACAGAGGAGAGGGAGACAATGGCCTCAACAGCAAGCAGTATATTCATTTCTGCTCATGTATTAAAATATAATCATTTACCCAGATAATTACTAGACACTAGTCCATGGTAGGATATCTCTGCAATAGTCATGTAAGAAAAACAAAACAAAACAAGGATTGCTAGATTTTACATTATAGGAAACAACTTACCATTAAGGTAAAAACTTAAATCAATTTACTGTAAAATAATAATACTAATGATAATATTATTGTCTGTATTGCTACAGTAGCTGTACCATTAAGTTTTTATCAGCTACTTTTTCTTCATGCAAATCCTTTGGGTGTTAATGGGGCTATTTTGGTTGAATGAGAGCTTTATGTGGGTCAGACTGTGTTTTCCTTTGACAACCTCTGAACACTGCTGTTGTGCTGCAGCCTTGATTAATGGCCCAGAGAGTGTCACACTGACCTGAGATGGAAAGTGTTCATTGCTGTCAGAGACAGAACAAAAAACTCTCCTACTGCTGTGTCATTCTCCTCAAAAAAAAAAAGAAAAAGAAAAGAAAACTTGATAAAACAAGGTAAAACACTCTGCAAAGCTGAGTGACGTCGGTGGGAATAAAAAGAGAAACCAAGCCATTAATATGTTCTCTGGTACATGGCATAAATCTAGAATAAATTTATGTGACCTGTGGTGAAAGTCTCCGTACATCAGTGATTTGTTTCTGCTATAGTGACGTTAGTGATTCATTTTTTAACCCTTCCTTTTAAAGGCAACAGCTCTTGTTTACAGTACATTTTGGTCTAACCCAGCTTAAGTAATAATAATAAAAAAATATATGCATATAGTATGAATTTATCCAGCATCTTGCTTCCTCATTTATTTTTTATTTATGTATAATGGTTGCTCCCTCTGTTCCACTTTACGTTTCTTTTTTTTTTCTCTTTTTTTTTTTCCAAGTACGCGTTTAGGAAATAATCAATGGCCATCACTATATTTCAAGTGCTGATGACTTAGTCAAAAAGACGATTCTCCTCTCTACACAAAACGGGAAAAAGAAAGACACTTTAGTGCTGACTGACACTTCAATTAGCCTCTTGTCCTCCACTACTAATAATCAGATTGTGAGCCGTGTAAAGGACAAGGCAGGTCATTAAAATATCCTCAAAACCTCAAGGCTGTAGATTTTGCTTCCCCGGATGAAATAAAAGCTATCTTGCTGTAATTGCTGAGGAAAACGGATTCACCAGTGTCAGAAACACTTTATGCACCCTCTAATTCAGTTCAACTCCTTCTTCAATTGCCAGGCCCCTCACAGAGGCCCTCATCTATTCCATTCACTTCTCCTCAGTGTAATGTCGCTGTGGACTAAGGTAACCAAATTACAGAGGCACAGCGTTATGACAGCGTAATCAGACAACCAGAGATTTGTCGAAATTATCTAACAATTTATGTTGACAGTGGAAAAGAAAATGACAATTAGCTTGTGCTGCAGAAGAGGCTTTTATTCTATCACACTCAGCAATATTAAATAATTTGGATAAAATATACAGCTACTTCAAGATAACAATGTTTTGTTTTTACCCTGATGCCAGGCAAAACAACAGCCTGTTAGGCTTCTTCAAAACCACTGAAATTAAAATTTCTGAATGCGCTGAAGTTAATGCTCAGTGTTTGGTGTACTGTTTTATGCTTTATTATGAAATTAACCAAGAGTGCCACCTCATAGCTGTTTGGTCAAGCATAACTTTTTCAAACATGTTTGATTTTGTCCGTTCAAGGCTGAAAGCTGAGCGACACTGGAAACAGTCAATGGGAATTTAATTCCAGGGGAAAGAAAAAGCGTGAAGCAGAGAAGTCACCTCTAAAAACAATGCCCACTCATGCAGAGGGATACAGCAGCTTACATCAGCAGCAGTTCAAGCTCCGATCAGGCTCACTCTCAATCTGCCACAGCAAACACTTTCATTTGGACCAACAAAGATCAAAGCTTTTATGGGTCAGCATTATTTTCTAGTTAAAAATTAAGTGTAAATCATTCTGGTAACGGCACTTTGAAATGTTTCTGTTAGCGTTCAGACCAGTGAAGCTCTATATTGTAACAGTTTGTACAGAGAACTGTTCTGGATCAAAGGGAGAGTCATTTTGAGTGAGGGTTAGGTTGTGTGTGATTCCGTCTTTGTCCTGTCGACTGGTGTGAACAGACCAAAAGCAGACCAACCGTTTAGCCGCATTTGACCAGCCTCCAAGTCATATTTTCAACACTTAGCAAGGCACTGTTTGCGTGTCCGCCCACAAGAACAGGCAGAAACTGTGTTGCGAATGCCAGCATGCGGACATCGTCTCTAAGAATCAGCTAGAGATAAATGTACAGTGGTTACCAGTATTCATTAGACCTTTGGCCCAGTGTTTCCACAAACATGTTGCATCCTTACCTTTTAGGTTATGTTGCTGGTATGCAAAGTGTTAGCTGGGGAATGTGTGTGTGTGTGTGTAAACACCGGGTAATTTGCGTGTGTGTGCAATTAGTCCTTCCCTATCAAGCCTGATTTGTGATATGGCTGGACCATCAAGGAACAGTAGGGAGCCTCTTAGTATAAACTCAGCTGAGTAAACTGGGGCAGATATGTTTCATCTACTCACTGGGAAGTCAAGAATGTGGTGCCCAGTTACGAGTCTGACAGAATTTGCACATGATTCCTACATCAAATTGCTTTAAACTGAGAAATTGCATTAAAAAAAAACAAAAAACTGTGAAACCCTCTAACAGATGCTCCCATACATGTAATGGTCGCCACATTTCAAGCAGGCTCTGCTTTGCTGTGAGCAATTCAACGATAACATCTCCAGTCAAAATTGTTCATAACAATAGAGGGGCCCTTGCTGGTCGGGCACTCACAGTTTCAGTTCTTCTGAAAAATCATCTTTGTGATAACAGAACTGATTGGTGGAAGATTGCCAAGAAACCGCTTTTTTTAAGTTACCCATCGAGACTTCTAAAACTTATCAAGGTTGTGTATTGGACTTTATTTTGTTCTTCAAAAGTCGTATGTTTTAAGAATTATTATCAATATGAAGCAGTTTCTTTCAGGCTTCTTTCCCATGTTTCTAGAAGTCAGATGTGGATTCTAGTACAATGAATCCTTATTCATTAATAAATACAAGACAGTGAATACCTAACATAATGCTTTATAGATTTAATTTTTCTGGAGTCCTTGTTTGAGACCTATCAGTTCTTGCTCCCACACCTTAAGTTATACAGCATAATGATAATTGAAAAAAAAAAGAAAAAGACTGATTTACATTTAAATCGAAAATCACTATCTTTCTAATAATGATGTGCTCTAATCCACCTTCGACTATCATCCAAGGAGGTTAAATTGTGAAATATTACATGCAGCAGTCAGAAGATCCCATTCTTTGAGTATCTCCTGGGACCTAAACCTTGCTCTTGGTAGTTTCTTTCCTTCTTTGAAGATAAGGGAGGAGGAGGAACAGAATTGGGAGGTGTGGCAGGGAGTTCACACAATCTCTTTTAGGTTCCCTTACACATTGCAAGACACAGTGAATTTAATACCTTCTTTTATCTGTTGTGCATGCAGCAGTGAAAGGGAGGAGTTGCAAATGTCAAGTCTTTATACTCAGGTAGGAATCACTGTGGTGTCTTTAGGCGGCTGGGTGATTTAATTCCAAGTGGATGGATGTGGGTGCTAATGGGGAAGTCTTTTTCAGTATAGATTGATAAACAACTTTAAATGACTGTGATCCCTACAGATTGGTTAAGGTAGAATTAAACTGTCAACAGCAAAATATAAGAAGTCAAAGTTTAGATTTACATGCTAAACAAGGGAAATGCTCTTCATTTAAATGTAGTTTAGAGATGGAAATTTTAGCCAACTGGCTGTTTATGTACACTGTAATCAAGCTGACATTCAAAATGACATTCTAGATAAAAGAGAAGCAGAACACACAAATCAGTAAACTTCCAGTGGTTTTGATACTGATATGTTGCCAGTTCAGTAAGTTGTTTACCTGTGATACTGTTGCATTTTCTCATATCACAGGTAAATATTGCACAGATTTTAGTGTAATGCAAGAAGTAAACACACCTCACAGGAGGACTTGCTTGTTGTGTCCTTTTGGTCTTGTTCCACTTCCTCTCTGTCAGGTTGCCTATTGATGATGTAATATGGACATCTGGGTCAAGAGAATCTTGGGAAATGTAGGAAAACTCAGTGTGCCTTGATCCTGTAATTACCACTTGTGGCCACAGTGGCTGCTGTTCAGCAAAGGTTACACATGTTCAGAAGGGAACTACTTAGTGTGAAAGTAACCGGAGTTCTTTGTTTGCTGTTAAGATTTTTTAAGAAATTAAACTGTTCAAATTAATCTCGTGTTTAAAAAGCATACCAGTTTTGGCTACATTTTACATGCCATTTCTATGGCATTTTAATCTTGTGTGTCATTTAAGGTCATATAACCCTGCATGTCATTTAACATTGTTTTGGTTCGGGTTAGGGGTTAGTCAGTAGAGACATGGCATGAAATGACATGAGAATCTTTTTCTTTTTCACATAAGAAAAAGAAAAAAATACATAGTGATAAAACACAAAATGACTTCAGCAAACAGAAGCCGATGGCAGGTGAAGCAAGAGTGGAAGATGTTGAGCAGCAAGTGGGTAGGCAGGATTAGGTTTAGTCCTGGAGCACGAGAGATATAGGGTCAGTAAAAAAAAGACAAAACATAAGGAATTAAAGAACTTGCACAAAAAAACACTGTATCCGATGACAGAATCAGGGTTTAAATACTGCACGCTAATGAAATGATGACAAGCAGGTAAGCTGTTTGATGTAATCAGGAGGAGAAGAGTGGAGCAGGTGAGGTGTAGAGTGGATCACCACGCCCAAAGATACACAACCAAGCACAGACAAATAGGAGCAGAGAGACACACAAACACTGGGAAAAAAGCAAGGAGAGGGAAAACAGAGGATACACAAGGAAAAAGGGGAAAAACCTGGAACCTTGGCCAAGACCATGACACATTATCCCCTCTGTGATGTATAAGGTAAGCCTGTCAGAAGATTTGGCACTACCATCTGCCACTTTTTAATAAGAAATGATTCAGCAATACCCAGAGATTTGACAAGTTAATAAACCAGGAATATATTGTATATAGTTATATTTATTTTATATCATTGCTATGTTTTATGTCATCTATCTCAGAGTAAATACAGTAGCGCTATACCATCTACCACAACAACTCTTCCATTATTATTGGGTTGGCAATCTCCTTCCATCATGATATATAGCAAATAGTCAAACCAGAAAGTAAGTATTTTTTATTTTGTTTTTTTATTTTTGACCTCACTAACCCCACAACCCACTGATATACAGTAACACCACCCACACATATTAGCATTTCAGTCATAGGCAAAAACCACACAGCCTTTAAAACATGGGCCTCAACAGCTTGCCTCCGACGGCATAGGCTCAAATCAATACAAAGTTCAATAGTCTTGATTGAAGATCCATGTGCTGTTGCTTCCAACATTCCCTCTGACTGTATACCATTAGCTGTCTCAGAGCATAATGAATGAATTTTGTATTCAAACTCTGTACATAACCTCTAAATCTGCATAAGATTGTCAAAGAAACAACACTGTCAAGTCATGTTAAGTATGATCAGTGAGCAGTGATTCAAATTCCAGTTGCCACCTTAAGTATGCACGCAGCTGTTGCTGTTGAGGAGAGTAGGAGGAAGACAATAGGGTGAAAAGAGCATTCTTGACCTGCCAGAAGAAAAGCAAGTAGGGCCAAACTTTGATTACCCATCATTTCATGAGGTGTAACAACTTCTCTTCACCCACTCATGCACCAAGAGGATTACCAAATCCAGATAGGAACAGACTTCAATGAGCGAAAGCAGTTGCTCATGTTATAGGATATATACTGTCCTTTGACTTCACAGGTTTTAGTAGGCATTCACTTTCAAGCTGCTTTCTCAAATAAAGAAAAGAAAAAATGAGCTACATGCACACAATGACAGATGACACTCTAGCTGTATTTTCTACTGATACTATATTGCACTGCACAAGACAAAAACATGTTTGTAAAGGATAATTCATATCACAGTTAATATGTTTTGTGGAGCATATATACACTATACTAAATATTATGAATCCAAAGAGAGTGATGGACACAGCACTGTTTCAGGTGCATATAATGCAATTTGCAAGCTTTAAGACAGCATTATGTTTTTCATTGTTTTGACTTCCACCACACTGGATTTCAAATGAAACAAAGAGTGTGAGGTTAAAGTGCTGACTTTTAGCAGGTGCTCACATCCATTGTACGTGAGGAGTGTGAGTCGCAGCCCTTCTTGCCCTTGGGGAGTTTGTTTAGAAAAAGGGCAGTGATTTCTACATGGTTCATTGAATGTGGATGTAAACACTCTCAAATTAAACCTGAAAGGCAGCAGAATTGCCTGTTCTGATCTGTGGCGCTCTGGATAGTTCGCTGCTGTTATAGAAACAATGTTACCGTGATCAGCCATGTTTAGAGCCCATGCTTCTGCCAAGCTGTCATCTTGATGCCCACTGGACAACTACAGGGTTATGGTTGCGGTAGAAGGGAAAAAACCTTGCTTGTCTTCATTAAATGCTGGAAGTTTGAGTTTTTCCACAGCAAAAAGCCCCTGCGCATCCTTACTTAACCACTTTGCCTGAGAGTAGAGCTCCATTTCTCTTCTGTCTGCTCACAAAACTTAGCTGACTGATCTTTAAACCACATAGCCTCTGGAGTATTAGACTAGTAACTAGACTTTTAAAGTCTAGTTGCTTAGGTTTATTGTTGACCATACAAGGGAACAACAGATGTTCATCAGCATCACAGGCATGTAAACACAATGTATTTCAAATAGTGTGACATGTAGAGCTATAGGCAAAGCTATTTTTTCGCTCCTAAATCAACATTGAGGCGCATAACTCCTAAATGCTCATCCACAATAAAGCTGGTTGTGTTGATTTCGGTCTATGTTTCATCATAGTCCATATCACTATCACTGTAAACAAAAGAGAATAGAGGGGCACCAGGCTCAATGAACATGCACTCCTAACACTGCTCGTTCCACATAAATCAAAAGAAATCAATGCCAGATTGAGGATTGTGGCCTCTGTTGTGCAAATGAAGCCTGGCTCCTGAATAAGATAATAAATCCCTGCCACATTATTTCAGCTTTTGATAAATGGAGCAACATGGTAGAAGGGGGCGGGCTGCAAGTGGGAGCAGGGGGCATGCATCTGACTGTGAACGCCACTAATAAAACATGAGCAAGGCCTTTGATACACCAACACAGCGCTTCAATTGCTATATATCATGGATCAAGCACTATGATGCTCCACTGTCCAGAAATGTTTGTATATATGATTATTGGCTTCTGACATATTAATTTCAAAACTACATGATAATCACATAAAATATTTACAGAATTTATTCACAATCATAATTTGCCTCTTTTTGGGTTTCATGGAGGAGACTTATCCAGTCATGTCTTTGATGTTGTTCAGCTATGCATGACCCATCAGGATGTCCAGAGCTTCAGTCAGGAGTAGGCCAAAGAGTGCGAGAGGTTTGCTATCAAAAGCTGAGCAGGTTTTAGCCTCTGACAGATGTGGGATCAGTGTCAGATGCGAGCTATGCCAAAGGGCTGGATTGGTGCAGAGGGAGGAAATGACTTGACTCTCCTGGCTCCAGTATGTCTTTGTACCCCGGTCCCCAGGGCAAGTGATGGCAGGAATACAGAAAGGAAAACTCCACTCTAGTACATGCCACCAACCATCCCTGCATCCATTCCACCATAAGGCTCTCTGCACCTCTTGATTGCTACCCAAGACCATTAGATCACCTTTAGTTCCATCCGCGCTGTTGCCCTGCATGTCCTCTCCTTCACCCAACACCACTGCTGTGCTAGGCCGGAGGAAAGTAATGAATCAGAACCTTATTCCGTTTTCATTTGCAAGATCAAGTCAACTCTCACAGATTTGAATTTCACACCAGATATGAGGCAGAGGCCTCAAACAACACATTTCTAGGGTGATACTGTGCATATATTAACAATGTGATTGCATGTGTGTGTGTTCTTATAAGCATGCATGTGTGAAAGCATTTTCCTCTGATTATAATTTACATTTTTGTTCCTTTTTTATCAAAACAAGTTAAACTATGTGATGTGGTATTCATCCATTATCTACTTGTGCACAATATATGTCTGCACTATTCCTGTTGGTTAGCTTCAGCTTGTGGCTGCTGTTCCTCTTTTCTCTGTTAGTTCTGTGTTAGTTGCTTTGGGAACTCATGAACCAAAGTGTTGATTACAATCAGAATCCTAATCAGAAAAACCTTAATGATCCCTGCAGGAAAATTGTTTTGTTACAATTGCTCAGCACTCAGTTGGAAAAAGGGTGTAAATAGGTAAAAAGAGAAAACATTATTATATAGTGCTGTAAAATAGTGATAGCAATAAATACACAATAAGTGAATAGAAAAATGTGAAAATGCAAATGTGTAAAAAGTAAAAAGAAACATGTGAGGAAGAATCACAGCATGGGGACAAGGGTGAAACGGAATCATGGCAAGTAGATTAATAGTAATTTCACAGTAAATTAACCGTAATGTGCAAAGGTAAACTGAATGAAAAGTATAATGTGGGTTGACAGTAAACTAAAACTAGTTTAACAGTGGACTACTGAAGCACGTGCAGAAAGGGGAAACATCGTATAAGGGAAAGGGAAAGAAGGACCTCCTGTGTCTTTGAGTGGAGCGCTTAGTCATTTTGAGTCTCGGGCTGAACATGCTCCTCTGGCAAACCAGGACACTGTGTGGAGGGAGGGAGATGTTATCCATGATGGAGGAGTTTCAACAATGTTTGAACAACTACAAGTAGGAGGTCCAGCTCCACCCCGAAGAGTGAACCAACCTTGTGAATCAGTTCATTGAGTCAGTCAGTGTCGGACACCCTTAGGCTATGGCCCTGCAGACCAAAGAATAGAAAATGGCACTGGCCACCCCAAACTCATAAAATATTTGCAGCATGGTGCCACAGACGTTGAAGGACCAGAGCCTCTGCAGGAAAAGAGGCCATCTCTGACCCTTCCTGTTGAGAGCTGCAGAATTTCTGGTCTGGTAAGGTGGTCCACGATCCAGGATACCAGAGGAACGTCAACCTGTATGGCAGTCCTCTTCTTTCCCAGCGTGTCCCCTGGCCTGTATGGGTGGGTGTTGGCACGCTGGAGCAAGTATGTGATGACATCGTCCAGTCCAACATCCGGCTGGGAGGCGAACTGGAGTGCGTCCAAAGAAGACTTGACCAATCATCTTTCAAAAGCCTTGACGATGTGTGAGGTCAATGCTACTGGCATGTAGTTGCTGGCAAGACTGTGCAGGATGTCTTCAACAACACAGGGACCTTCCCCAGACGTAACCTGAGGTGCTGGAGTATGGCACAAGTGGGGGGCACAGATCTTGAGCACCCTTAGGTTGATGCCATCAGGACCAACAGCCTTTTCCTGGCAGTATCTACTGAGAACCCTCTGGAGTCTCGCAGTATAAAGTCACAAGCGTTTGCTGGGTTAATGGAGAGGGAATATAAACAACCAAGATATGAGAATTCCCTGGGTGTGTACCATGGAGGTAGCCCCACCATATTTGTTTGAATATGAAGTAACCGTCTTTTGAGTAAAGTCCTTTTACAGAAGATGTTCACATTATACTGTCCACCTCCTATATAAAGTTAGCAGATCTTTGTGGGTGTACTTAATTTCAGTCTAAATGTGTAATAAACAATACATCTTCTAAATCCAACACAGAGTAAGTCAGATCTAACACACTGCCTGCAGGCTGGATTAGTATGCAGGGTTAACACTGCTGAGTTTTGTTGTTCCCTCAAAGCCCCCACCAATGTTATCAGCAGTCACTCAATGGTGCAACCACTGTCAAATTCCAAGAGCTGTGAAATCACTGGAAGTTCACAACAGAAGCAGCTGCCATGTTTATTTCATTGTATCTCTTCACTCCACCCATCCCTATACACATCTATTCTACACAGAAATGTTTGCCTCAAAGGCATTACTGTTGAAAAGTCTCCTGTTTCTGCTGTCTCTCACTTCGATTTGGCCATTTAGCATTCAGGAAAAGGTTAGGCAAGAGGGGATTGTTGTACCTGGCACAAATATTGACAAGTGCTATTGTAGTTCTATAAGCCTCATGATTTACATACACATGGGAGGATATATTACACACAGAGCAAAAACACATGGATGCCAAAATGAATTCACTTCAGGAAGAGGGTGACACAAGTGCTTTAAAGTGTGGTTTAATAGTTTAAAGCTTAATTATATATGTACTTCACTGTTTTGATACTGCGTAGGCATCAGATTGTGATTATGGCATTTTGTGCCTTATTCATGAATTGAAAAATGTCCTATTTCTACCAACTTCAGCTTCTTTGTAAGTGTCACCATTAGTGGTGTTTAAAGGTAAAGCTGGCACATTGTTTCCCGCCATTATCATTATTGCCAACCCACAGTGTAATGGCTGATTATCTGGGGGCTTAAAATAAATGTCCATATTATTGTCAAAGGCTTCTTCCTATATCTACATCTCATGAATTCCAAAGAGTTTTTTCCTCATCATTTTCATTTGCTGTTCCCCCTCCTTTCTCTCCTTCTTTGTCATCCTCCCCCAAATCATCTTCTTCCACCACATGATCTGCCACCCTTATTCCCTTTGCCTGTCTCCTCTTTCCATCCAGCTCCTAATGGGCCCAAATAAAGAGTGACAACTCTTCCTGTTCCTCTACAAAATTCATGATTAATGTTTCATTAATCATGGATTTTTTAAAACATTCGTCTCTCTTGGGCTTTCTTCTATACTAAAATGAATTAATAAATGAGCCAAGTGCACACAACCACTGAGAGACATTGCTTTTTCCATGCCATCCTTTCTTATCGCTCAAATAATGGTCATTGTTTATGGCACCTCTGCACTCAAAGGTGCTCTCAGGAGAAGACTATAAAGTGAGCTAGTGTTTTACCGAGTTTTATGTGTTGACTAAATGTTGTATCTTGTCTTGTCAAGGACTGGGGGGAGGGTTACACCATTGAAGACTTATGTTTTATTATTAGTATTTAGAAACTATTATATACCCCATACAGTCAAAAGATAGGGATACGCTAGACTGAATGAGTATGGCACATCAATGTTGACCAAACCATTACTGTTGGCTCGATGTATTCATGCTCTATAATCTTATCACACAACAGACATGGCTAAAGGTTTTCTTAATAACAGAGGAGAAGAACACACGAGGAGGCAGATACATATTATTGAGAAACACGCTGCTGTTTCCAATGAAAGCTTTGCAATATTTGAACTGTATGTAACATTGGCAAAAAAATAAAGTAGAGAAAGAGTTGGTTTTAAACTCACCTTATTCTGACTCCCTGACTTCAATCTGTCGATATGTCATACTGGGTCACTGTGCTGCAAGAAATGACTTTCAACACTCTTTAAGTAATACATTTTTATATGGCCAGACTTGAAGTGAAAGAACCGAACATGCGAACCACCTCATGTCTTTGACTTGGTAAACAAGCAAGTCTGGAATTTCATCCAACGATTCATCTACACAAATAAATCTAAGCTGTGCAATATAGGAGGCATTCAAAGACTGTAATTGTAGAGACAACAGTCATCAGTTTCTTGCAAGGCCTGCACAGTATGTAAGTGGCACAGTCATCCACAGCTGAAGAAGCCAGCCATAAAGTGATGATCAAGTATGATGGCTCAACTATTTGAAGCCAATGACCTGTGACCTGATCTTGAGAATTAGTAGCCTTGCAGGAGTTTGCCACCTCTGTAATTAACTGTGCAGAACAGAGTGACTTTAAAGGTTAGTCTCAAAATATATCCATCGCATTTGATTGATGCATAATTCTGTCATCTAGAAAGTGCTTGCAGTTTTTCCTAATGTCTGGAAAAAAAAATGAAAGAGGTCATAAAACCGTGCTCTGTCTGCTTATTAGGGAAAAAAGTATGACTACACATCTGCTACATTTATACTCCTGCCTATAAATGTGATGAGCAAATATGAATCAGGAGTGCATTATGTGTAGCATGCAATTTGATTTGCTACAGAGTCAGTGACACTTGCACATTATTCAGATTCTAAAATTACTGAACATCAGAGGTAAAATTGTCACCAAGACACAAAGAGTCGATATATAAACAATACAAATATTCTGTTGTGTTCAATATAAAACACTATAACAAAAACATTCTGACTATAGAGAGACTATACATTCCCACACAAATTGACTGCTTACTCTTGCTAACAAAAGAACATTAATTCAGATGGTAAACATTGCCTTGTGTCCACTCATTTATTTCTTGCATCCTTTTCACAGATCAATGCAATTTGCCATGAGGGTCAATCTTATTAGAATCTGTAGCTATTGATCAAAACCACCTTATCTTCTGTGGTGCATCTGTTTTTCTTCCTTTTCTACTTACAGCTCCTGTTTCTGTCTTGTGATCACAAAGCCTGTAATGATAAAAATCCCTTATTAGTTACTGGAGAGAGATTCAGCAAGTGCAGGCCCTGCAATAAAAGCACCCATAAGGTGGAGAGTGATTCCACATCCATACATGTGCTGTAATAATATTGCCAACATACTATTATTTCTATTTTCAAGACACATGGATATAAAGATGAATGCATGTATTGGCGTACTCTTTTTTTTTTTTAATTAAATTAAAAATAAAAGCAGCAACTTTCACTACAGAACAAAAATCTTAAGGAATACAAATTAAGGAATACAATGCAGTCCAAGCCAGATGGATGATCAGCACTTTGTCATCAGTGTTTTGTCATTTTGGTGTGTGTCCTTAGAAGTGAGAGTGCTTCTAATACCTAATAATTATGTGTTTACTTGATGTACTGACTTGCTGACAAATTTTAAAGAAAGCATCAACAGCATGAACACGTAAAAAAAAAAAAAATAAAATAAAAAATGACGTATTAAAATACTCTAAAAAGAATGAATAAATGTGGAGAAGTTTGCATGTAACACTTCTCAGAAAGGGACATATTTACCCTGGAGACTCCATTAGAGGACATGAAGCATTGTTAATGTTTGAAAGCAGATGTCTTACAATCGCAGAAAGTCTCTTAGTGCTCTTGCTGTGCTGGGATATGAGAGTGTGCCATGAACAAAGAATCTCTGTTTAGCTAATACGGTCTTCTGCAGCTGTTAACTGGAGTTTAATAATGGTCCACACAACGAGCATCCTGGAAAAGTATCACAGTTAATGGACCCCAACTGCATCCACAAGCAGTTTCTTCAGTGAATCAATGAAAGCTGAAAGCTCCCTGCACAAACGACTGAATGAATGTTAAACATGTTTTTACATTTATTTCCCCCTCTTTTTGAGAAGCACACATCTGCTTTTCTTTCATACTTGACTTCCATGTTGCTATTTGGGGTTGATATCAGCAGTTCATAGAGAAGGCAATAAAGCTTGTTGGTTGTGCTGATTACCTGAATAATAGCACAAAGAATATTCAAATGCTTTTTGGTTATCAAATAATGAAATGTCACATAGACATAATCTTCTGAATAACTTCAGCAGCATCAATAATGCAAGTGTACAGAAGTTAAAACAATGGTGTGCAGCAATAATAAGGAAACTCATTAGGCCTCTTTGAATGGTTTGGATGATACACATCATCTTTTGTCAGTCTACTACCATATAAATCTATTTCAAACCTACTCTTCCACTGTATTCACTGCAGTAACAATTATGTGGTAATATTACTTTTTTCTGTATGACTGGCATTTAATTATATTTCCATGTTAATATTTTGCTTCTCTCTTTTCGTGCTCTCACATTCAATCTGAATTTCTTCTGTTGCTCTGATAATTGGAAAAAGCAGAGCAATGTCATCTTATGACAATCTGATGAGGTGACCAAATTATGCGGATGTTGAGTTGACAAATGAAATATTAATAGTAAGTGTCAGAGTTGCTTCATACTCCTGTAATCAGAAATACATGTGTGATAACAGTGATGACTTTACAATGTGTATGGTCCAAAAATAAAGAGGAAAAAAAAAGCTATATAGTTGCCAGCAGAACTTCATGTAAAACGGCATAGAGTAAGTCCAAAATTGATTCAAATGCTGAAGGTAGATACTGTAGATTGGTGTAAGTTCAGTGCAGCAGTGTATGAAATTGGTGCAAATTGGATTTTGTGCAGCGAACAATGGGATTAAGGGCTGGGTCTACTAAGAAAAGCATGAAACAGCATAAATTTGCAGAGATATGCTAACAATAGTTAGAACTCATCGCTAGGCATGATAACCATCTGTTTCCATGCTGTGTTCCCTTTGTCGGATTTCATATAAAAAATACATTTTTCAAAGACAGTCAAATGAAATGGCAGTGAACAGTTTCAAGGGAAAACATTTTTTTTTCAGGAAAAAGACAAAACAAAACAGAACAAAACAAAAAAAAGAGCAAAAAATGACCTAAGATAAGAAGCTGTTACGTTGTCTGTTGGTGGATCAAGGCCTTATTAAGGCTTCAGACTGTTTGTCTGAAACGAGGAACTGATATTAGTGAAATAGTTATATGAACATTTGTGCCTTATTACCATAAAAGTAATTGCACTTTTGCACGAGTCAAAGCTTTTCTTTGTGGATATGAGCTTGGGACTTGCTGAAGTTTCTTTTTCTTTCCTTAACCTTAGCCAAGCTCCATGGTGAGTCTTTAAAATCGTTCAACAGAATTTCAATAAGACTAGACACAATAAGAGTGTGTGCTTTGGCCTAAACATGCAGCAGTCCTAGATAAATATTCTCTAATACAATATAAAGTGCTCTAATACATGTTCTCCCTCCATGAATTAGCTGTATTTGGCTCATTGGCTCAATAATTAGCTGTATTATCGCCTCATTCTCTGCCTTTGACCCTTAGATGGCAGACACCACTTCAGGTGAGTGGTTTCATGCATAGCACTCTAATAAATATAACTCAAAAGTTATAGTTAGCAAAAGTTAATATTTATCAACTTTACATGGGATATTAGAATTACTTTGCAATTCATTCAAGACACTCTGTTGTTTCTGACTGGATTTTGGTTTCTGACCAAGATCTGTGTAGCAGAGCTCAGTTTGGTCAGATGAAGAGCTTTGCAAAGAGTCTGGGTATTCCAACTTTCTGGCCATGCATTTCCAAATGACAGATCCTTCTGTGTTTGTGTGACCTCCATAACATTTCTGCAAATGTTTGAGAGCTTCTCCCAAAATATAACTCTTAACAAGTTGGTCTTTACATTTTCCAAACTAAACATAACTGTGAACATGATCTGGTAGATGCAACAGAATTGGGTGATCTACAATAAGGGCACTGTAAATATCTAGATTACAAAACAACATTTTGTCATGATGGCTTTTTTTCTTTCTTTTTTTGTTTTATTAAACAGCAAACATCTTCTATAACTATGAACTGCCTCCAAATAGCCTAAAATGTTTAGAAATGACAATTGTTCACTTATAAATGTAAACGTGTTTTACCTTTTTTTCTTTCCTTTCAAATGTAAAACACTCCCATTGACATTAGTGTTGCAAATACCTACATAGATCTAGCTGCAAAATATTTTCCTGTATAATCTTATTTCTCTCTTTGGCATCAAAAAGTCATTTATTTTACCAGGATGTTAAAAATACACTACTCACAATAAGTTAGGGATATTGTTATTTACATGAGTGTTTTTCCTATTTGGTCTGAATTTTAATGAAATAAG
>JBBMJY010000026.1:17823149-17853128 GCA_037833715.1 Toxotes lorentzi
GGGTTTGGGGTTTTCCCTAGATCAGGAGGGGGGGGAAAAACACTTGTGAATTTTTGGAAGGGAAGGTGTGGGGGGAAGGGTTGGTGAAGGAACCCCCCACCCCCCCCCCCCCCCCCCCCCCCCCATCATTGTCTTTCAGTGGCAACATAGAAATATGGAGACAATTAAGCCGCACCTCTGAATATGGTGTATTCCAACAGGGTGATAGAAGAGTAATGTGCTCAAAATAAAGTTAATAAAAATTTCTGCAGGTACTAGTCCAGTGGGGGAACACTGATTAATAACCCATTTCTTTTTATGAGCGTATTCTTTATGAATTATTATTGTAATTTGGTAAGACTGGGATAGAGGTCTGCCCTTTTACACAGGGTGCCCTTTTTAGATCGAGATCATTTCTGAAGGGGCATTGCTAACACTGATCACCTCAGGAGCTATCAGCTAAAAGAGGCTTATAACCAGTCTGAAGGGCAATATCTCCACTGTGTATTTTTTTTTTTTTCAGTCCTGGGACCTATGTCTTATCTGTTTTCAAGGGCTTACAATGGTCAGCACTGAGCATAAAACACATGCCTTCCTCCCTTATCCAGCTTGAGCGAAAAAGTCTAGTTCATTTGCTCATGTTTTGTGAGAACATAACAATTATTAGAGCACCAAAGCCTCAGCGTACCAAAGATATAGCTACATATTATATACACAAGCTCTATATTTTAGATGCAAATGTTTTAAAGAATAGCTCAATAATAAGCTTTTTGCAGAGTCAGATGAGACGATACCACTCACATCTCTACAGGCAATATGAAGCTACAGGCAGCAGTAACAGGACGAAGACAGGAAACAGGGAGAAACAGCTAGCCTGACTCTTTTATGCAGATTTATGTGCTGAATGACAAAAAACCTCTGGTTGATTTACAGGTTAAAGAAACAAAAATAAGGTGTTGATTAGTGAGCTTTAGTGGTACTGGTACGGTAGATAGTAGGTAGTATTATCATTCTTTTCATCTTACTCACATCAAGAAAGTGAATAGGTATTTCCTTTTTTTTTTTTTAAATTGAGTCATTTCATTAAGTGAAGATTATCTTTTCCAACCATTAGTTACAGGTGAACCTTGAGGTTTCCCATCTTTTTTTCATCGTGAACAAAGACATTGGCTGAACAATATTCTGGCAACCCTTTAGAATTTCTCATTTCTTTTTCAGACATAAATCAAATACTACTAAATTCTAATATAATAGCTAAATGAATTGCAATTTGACCTTTCAAACCCTTGTGCAGTCAACAGCCGGCAGCCTGGAACGTCCAGTCCACATCTCATTGCAGGCTTCAAGCACTTGGATAAACTACAGCTCACAATCATAACTCACCTGGAGGAACCTGCCACCCACCGAGGCTTTGACTCGAACTGCAACACCGTAGGTCACCAGGCAATTCAGCATAAAAGCAGCAAACAGTTTTGAAGTTATCATTGATAATAACCAGGAAAACTAAGACTTGCTATGCATATATTTCCCCAAAGACACACACCAGAACACCCCAAACATGTGGTTTAGCTACACAAAGGGGGACAAAGAACTCAAAAAATAGTTTCAATTTTATGATTTTTTTATTTTTATTTTTGTCTTAAGACATTCCACACTATGTTAATATGTGTGTGTTTTAGTTGCAATTTTATTCCACTGACCTTTTAAGCCAGGAAATGTATCCACAACACGACTTCATAATTTTTTAACAATGAAATACTGATTAATGATTAATTAATGAATATCACGTTTAGTATCATTCTTCTTGTTTAAATCTCGAAATGTTAAATCTGCAGTTAAAAACAAAATATTGAAGTCATGTTATTGTTATAAGAAAAACATTTTCAGTCAAAAAAGTAATAACTTTCAAATGAATCCCCACCTGTCCCTGGACAGTGACTGCCTCCCCCAGGACTCTGTAATCCTTGTGACTGGCTATGCTGCATCTTCTGGGCTATCAGATCAAAACTTTATGAAAGTCTCCCACCCGAGAGACATCTGTGAGTCGAGAGCCAAGAAAATCTTTCAACACGTCACCAGCGCACAAGGAGCTCTCCTCCAGCGGACCCTATTATTTGTCACCTTTCAGCTTCACATTCTTGACATTCCAAGCAGCCCATTAGTGCAAAACAAATTCTTCAGGACTTTGTTTATGTGGACCCAACTCTGCAACATAAGAGGGAGACTCCCCAGGGTGCATGCAAGTATCCTCACAAATCTCCAGTTAACCTGAGTGAACCCCTATGTTTTCACAGTTGAACTTTAATCGGTAATTCACAAATAAGCTGTTATGCTGTTGATCTGACCTGCTGCTTCTCAGAGTAACGGTCATTTCATCTGTTTCAGGTCTTGCATACCATCTTCAAAACAGATCTGAACTCTGCTACTCACTTCACCCACTATAGCTTAGTATTTTTGCTCTCACTTTTGCTTTTGTGTTTTCTTACCATTGTAGTGTCACTGTTCCATTAGTAATCAATGTACATGTGCTGAAGTTGGAACTTTTTTGGGTCTTTCTTAACCTGAAAAGACCTGTGCTTCCCATATGGTGATTTAGATTATTAGAGACTCGCTTTCATAAAATTAAATTAAAAAAACATTATTAAAAAAAAATACTTAATAATAATCATAATTCCAAGTGGCCTCTCTCGTTTGGAAAGCAAGAAGGATTATTTCCCCGTTATACATTCTCTAATATGAGTTATCTTGCTGGACTAATGTGAGTCACGTACAGAAATATTTCATTCCCCTCAGAACCATAATACCATTTGAGCATCACAAAATTCCTTTGGTGAATCACACACGTTTTGACATGTGTTTTAACAGTTTTATGAGCAAAATTTGTTGCTTCATTTTCTGATCCCTGCATCAGTAAAGCTAAAAACTAACCAGTCTTCTTATTCTTGTTTGAGTTTATGCAAGTCATAACAAGCTTATTTAAATTAGGTAGATTAACATAAATACCAAGAAAGATTAACACAAACTAACTGTCACACCTTTTTGAAAAAATGTTTGGACTGTCAGAGTAGCCATTGTGGGGTTTCTGTGATGAGGAGCAGCTTGACTAAATGTACCCTTTTCATTAGTCTTTACATTTGTCTACATTCTGTTATTTAATACCTTGGACATGTAACACGAAGCTGTGATGCATAAGCATACAGCCCAATTCTTCTTTTTTTTTTCTTTTTTCCTTTCACAAAAGTTAAAAATGTGGCTTGTGGGAGACCTTTGGTATACTGTGATGGTGTGCCTTGTGAAAACAGGCCTCCTCCATTTTTCTAGCTGTAAAACAAAACTCTTGGCAATCATTCCTTCTCTCACTGAAAACACACTGTTCTACATAATTAGCAGCAAAAACAATTTACACACTGCAATGAAATCTTCACTTTTGATACCTGGGCACGTACACAAGCA
This sequence comes from Toxotes lorentzi, assembly GCA_037833715.1. NCBI lineage: Eukaryota > Metazoa > Chordata > Actinopteri > Toxotidae > Toxotes > Toxotes lorentzi. The sequence goes on from JBBMJY010000026.1 coordinate 17,826,582, forward strand.
AGATGACCTCTTACTTTCCAAGAAAGTCTCTGTGATCTCTGATCAGGAACTGAAAAAAAAAGAAAAGAAAGAAAATCTGAAAACGGAGTCTCTCGTTTAGCATTAATGAGACTGTGTTCAGCACAGTGTGCAGGCAAGAAGAAACGTAATTCCTTTATTTCTGCGGAAACAACTTGCCTATGAAATGATGCTGTTGTGGGGCTTAAAACTGCCCAATGTAGCAACCTGAGTTAGCACAAATGATGTTCAAATCATAGAGATGAGGGTCTCACTGTGCGACGAAGACGAAGATGGACAAATCTAACAAAGTGCAAGCTATGTCAGTAAAAATCTTGTAATCTTGTTTGCTGACTTTTTCTCTCATGGTGCTTGACTTTACATTTAAACTATAATTTGCAGAAATCGTCCATAAATTGATTTAAATCTGAACAGAACACATCACACATGTTCACATAAAAACATTTGTGGATTATATTTGTTTAATTATGACAATTCCTGACGTGATTTTTCTCCTTTAGATGTTGCTCAGTGAGTATCTTATTCTATTTTAGAGCAAAATACAAATGATCTGTCAGATCCGCAGCGTGTTGCAGCTTTTAGTTAGTTATTTGCACTTCAGTATGCAACAACTGACATGACCTTCGAAAGAAGTAGTTTCTGAGAAAAACTCAGGCAAATGACTGGAAATTAAATATCAAATAAAATTATTTCATCAAATTAGCCTATATTGTATCTTTCTGTGAAATCATGAAGTCAGAAATTGTCTTTCAGTTCCTGTTATCTTTGTAGTCCAAACGCAGTAGTAGTCACAGATGCAACAGAACCCCTGTGCTTTGTTGATTCTCAAGCGAGGATCTAAAATCAAACAAATTTTGAAGCACATCTGTCATGGTATGTAGCTTGAAGCCTCTTGTGATGCCTTTGGTGTGCATCTTTTATTTATTTTATTTTTTTTTAAAGAGCAGGGGAATTTGAAAACTTGTGCCTTGCTTTACAGTGCATGCAACAGTTGAAAACACAGTGAACAAAGACAAAGAAGTAACACCGTGGCCACTTTGATAGATGACCAAGAAGAAAAATCTTTATCACAACTACCTCTTGAGTGTTGATTCAGGATTCATTAAAAAGTGAACCGTCCCTAACATTAATTCTCAGTAAACTCTCTAAGTGCTTAGTAAAACTTCACTGCCAGTGCTACAAAGATCAAGCTGTGTGGTTTGTTCAAGCTGTCATAAGTTTGTGTGTGCATGTGTGTGCATGTGTAAGATCTTCCATATCTTGGTGTACTAGTGTCGGTAATGAGTCATACATCATTCAAAGTGTATGCTATCACTTTGGAAATGACCACATGGACATGGCAGCAGCTAACTGACTAACTTGCCTCACAACAGTAATAACTGGACATTTTAGTCACCTTGCTGAAGTTTAATGTGGGTTCTAAATAAAGGACAGTGTAGGATAATAGACATATTGACACAAATACTGTGTTTAATTGCAACTTTAACTTGTTACTTGTTATTTTAAAAGCAAATGTTTTTCTTCATTGAGTGTCAACTTGTGCAGCACTCTCAGCTTGCACTTGTTCCAAGGTGAGGAGCTCCATTTTTTTTTTTTTTAACATGTTATATTACCACTACAGAACTTTTCAAATGTCATCAAGTTTCTAATTGTACTTTAAATAAGTTTTGGTTCACCTTGAATTTACAGCTCAGAGCTTAAAAGTTTGTATTGAATTCTTTTGTAACAATCAGTCAATGTAATCTCAAATTTAAATCTGCTGAATGTCAGGATCTATTCAGCTTTGTATAGGACAAAAACAGTTTACTTTGCACTACAGTTTTCTACACAAAGTGTCAATATTTCATCAGAGTGAAACAACTTTGTCAGTATGCACATTGCTTTTGGCTGCACAAAAAAAGATGTTCTATTTCAGTGTGTCTGGCTGCTGTAATGAGTGTGAGAGGTTCTTTTTAAAGATACCATCTCTGCCAAGAGGTGCTGACATGCTAGAAATAGAAATTGTTACTGTAAGGGCACATTAATATGGACACTTGAATTACTATGTCGGTGTGTGGCTTCAACAATTACTGGTGAATTAGCATAAGAACAGAAATAGCTCAAATGTGCCCTGCTGGGTGCAGAGTTAAGAATAGTTTGTGCCCAAAATTCAGTTTATACTCTTGAGAAAGGGAAAGCCACACATTTCCTCCTAATGAAAAAGAAAATCATTGAAACGCTACAAGGAATTTTAGAGTGTTCAAAATGCCCTTTCCTCCACTCCCCCGTTACCAGAATATAATTTTATTTTCTAATGGCTCATCAAGAAGAAGTATGTTAATAGCAGTGCATAGTATCACATTTTCTTTACCATGCATCTCATTAGCATTCATTTGGTACAGTTATTTAAACAGAGAAGGACTTCACACGCAAGCCTCACATGGAAAACTGTAATTAAGAAGTTCTCAGTGCAAAAAGAAAACCCTGAGGACGTAATGTTAGATCACTGTGATTAAGCACTGAGTGCCATATGTCCAGAGCCTCCTGATCTATTATCACTTTATTAACATGTCCTCTAACTGCACTGGAAGTCACATACACAGCAAGTTAACTTGTGTGACCTATGTGTGCTTTAATACAGTACATTTTATACCTCTGGTTATACTGGTGACAGTCATTTTCATGCCAATGCCAAATACTGCACCATTTGAGTTTAGTTGTGAGGAGTACTGGTAGACTAGTAATAGTAATCCTTTTATTACTACAGGAGTAACAATAATGCATGCAGATTTAACCACTGTTTAGATTTAACCACTGATAGGTGTGTGTGTGGGAGTGCCTGGAGAAACAGCAGCTTTCCCAGTGATCTGTGTGCCTTGGGTCACAGTGGGTTTGAACTGATGAGGAAGAGAAGGGGATCTGTTGCTGAAGGGGTTACTGCAAAGACCAGTGCTTTCACTGTGGGCAATCAGCCTCATGATGGCAGGGAGAGATGAGATGTATAAGAGTGGGCAGTCTATTAACAAACCGTAGAAAGTCATTTTCATACAGTCAGACAGGGAACCACAGAGGCTAAGGAGACTGAGGACCTGCATGCCCAGAGCCCCCAGGGGGAGATGAGCCGACTGAGTCAGAAAGAGAGAAAACATTGGCTGGCAGTACAAAGAGAAGACTGTTTGGAAAGGCAGGAGGAAAGGGTGAGAGCCGGGTGGAGAGAAGGGAGAAATGGAGAGATAAATAAAACAAATGGAGAGAGAGAGAGAGAGAGAGAAAAGGGAAAGGGTAAGAGAACAAGAGATCTGAGGGAGTAGGAAAAATTGCTTTAACTAATTTTAATACCATACATTTTCACACATTCATCATTTCAGAGCTGCTATTAAAGGCAAGATAGTTAGCATACTTTATCACCATGCAATCTACCCGGCACACAAACAATCAACAAAGTTGCATGAGAAAAGAAAAAATCTTTTGGAATTACTGCCAATTTTTTTATTATTACATATGCGAATGTATTTGTGCTTATTATTCTCTTTGTTGCTTGAAGTCTGCAGTGAATACATTTCCTTAGCTTTGTGGAGCTTCATTCATTTTAATTTTGCCTACATCCTTTCTTTGTCAAAGTGGTGTTGCTGCACAATTGGTAAAATCTAAATTCAGACTGGACACAACAAAACCTGATACACAGCACTGAAACCCCTGCTCCACTCTTCCATCAGTTACATAAACAATGTTGTGGTGTCTTTGGCACTTTGAGAAATGCCTTAATTCATGACTGTTTACAGGCTGACTGTTTACATGAAATATCTTAAAGGCTTTCTCTCTCGTTTGCCTGTGGTAAATGACTTGCCATCTGCTTTGGAGTCGCTGTATCTTTCAAGCACACAAACAACCCCCTCCACACACACACTCATACAATCAGTAGTTGAGCTACCAAGATGATTAACCCTTAGGAAGACGCTCTCAGAATTTGGTTCTAGACCTAGGCGCATTGTATTACACTGGGGACCTAGTCATAGGTCCCACTGTACCAGGAGAGAAAGTCACTGTAATAGCTCCCTCATGACTCCTAAATGTACCTCATAAGAATTCAAGGAGGCTGCTTTTCCCTCTTTTTTTGCTTAATGTTAATCTCCCCAGAGCTATCCTGCCGAGTCCAGCAATGATAGTCCGAAAAGGTTTACAAGCACTTTGCTAGAGAGGAGATGTTTTATAGTTTGTGGATGCTGTTTTTTGGCCATTGATTTTATCTCTTGGATTACTCCCCGTGGAAGATGATGTTATAAATCCAAGTATGCTTTAATAATGTACACCTCAAGGTGTCCCTGCAGTGTAAACCCAAAGAACTGGAGGACTGAGAGCGCTGCGTTGTCACAATTCACTGTTGTCACCAGAGCTTAAATTCTGGTCCACTGACTGTGACTGTGGGAAGGACATTTTTTTTTCTATTTTGTTTTTATTTTCCTACAATTCAGATGCTTTATTCAGCATAGTCTGCTCATCCCACAGAGTAGGCGATATTTATTTGAGAGAGACCAGCATGTATGTGCAAAGGGCAAATTCATCCTGGTGTGTAAAAATGCCCACGTACCCACAGGTATGCAAAGGGTTGAATATCGATAGGATGGCAAGTATAAAGGGAATGTAAGCACTGTTAATAATTCATGTAGGCGCACTCCATTAACTATGCCACAGTATGGGCCTAAGGGCCATTTTAGAGTGGGATGAAAGAGAGAGGTTAGCTCACTCCCCAATGAGCTAAGTGCTGTGATCCCATGAATCTCCTGGGTGAAAACATACCTGTAATTATGAGAATGGGCAAAAAAAGGATGTTTAGGCAATAATGGCACACTATAATGTGCCAGAAATATGGCAGGAACAATATATTTTACTTTTGATCACTGACTAAATGAGTGAGGAGGACAAGTTATCACCACATCCTCAGCTTTCAAAATGGGTATTTGGTTGTTGGTTTCCATTTCCATTAAAATCTAAGTGCTTAGTGTTTAATGTGCTGTTAGTGTTTCAAATACGAGGCCGTGACCTTACTTTTATTACTGCAAAGAGTGCAAAAGAAAAGGCATACAAGCTTTAATAATGTTGAGTATTGCAGTTTTCATTAGATGTCATCAAAACCAGCACAATAACCGATAAACAGCATTACCATCCATACGTTTCTCATTCTGTTTTCTTTTAAGTCTTCAAAAGCCCCCAATATGTCTAATTGGCTGGGCTGCCCTGAATCTAGCCAGCTTTATTGATTCATGCCTTATACTGCAACTAATCATTTAGAAATTCAAATTTTCAGGCAGAGGGCAGAATCAGGGGCTGCCTCCTAAAAATGATGTTTCTATACAACTAAAATGCCACAGAAAATACGTTTTGTATGAAACGTAATTGTGATTGGATTATGTTTTTTATAACATAAAACATAAATCAATAATACTGAGGATGTATTATTGATCTATGTATTTGGGAGGCTGCAGATATGTTGATAATGAACATATCAGTAAAACTTATTTGTTTTCCACCAAAATATCCAACCTTGCAGTACAATATCCAATTGCAGTGACTACAACATTAACTAAACACACACAGGACTCTGGCCTCTGGTGAGACAGTCACAGGCTTTGTACGCCCACCATCCACCCCAACCACCTCCTGGCGACTCTGCTGCCATTAATAAATGTAGCACTTCATTCATTCAAAAAACACATTGGTTCTGAACATAACCCAGCCAGTGAAAGTGTTTCCTGCAAAACATATGCGGTGTTGCAGTTTAGTTGTATAGGAGTATAATTTCTGGGAGACGGGGTTGCAGAAACTAACGCTGTGTTTCTGAGAATGTCTCAAAGCACTGTAATGATACGAGGACCCGAAGGCCTGAACAGCCCTCAGTCAGTAGGAAGTGTTGTCTTAGCTTCAGAACACTGCAGGCCCCAGAGTGAATGTCAAGAAAATAGCCAGCAGAGACCTCTGGCTCTCCCAAGCTGGAACTCATTGCCCCCTACACCCTTGGCTGGGCGAGCTCTCACGGAACAAGGCTTGTCTCTGACCGACCTCGACGAGTACTCTATTTCCAGATCTACTGGCCCAGATGATGGCTTTTTCCACATCAATGGCCACAGTCACAAATATAGCAATCCAAAAGGTGGAAGCAGCAGTAGTGGTAGCAGGTGGAGTGGAGAGGAAAGGAAAGGAAAGGACGGAGGATGCAAGTTGTGGCAGTAGGAGTACTGCAGAGGAGGAGTGAGTCACCCTCAGCAAGGGCTCTCCATCTGGTCAGTCAGCTGAGTTGTGGATCATTACATTTCATCTTATCCTAGTGTAAATATCTATTCCATCGTGCATTGTGCAGTTCAGCAAACATTTTTCTATTAATCTTACGGAAAGAGAATAGGGACTTTATGTAATGGATGCTTACACTGTAATGATTTTTGTGACCCTGCTGAGACAGGGAAAGTTATGTCACTAAAGCGGTGTACCACTTTTTCTATCCAGTTTTTAGATGGAAAAAGCGTCAAGAATTTAAGCAGCATGTCCTTAGGCATGGAGCTGCATCATCAAAATGTCACTTTGGTTGAACTGGGGCTACACTTTCTTTATAGGCAGTGGATTGAATGGAAGACATGGATCAGATAATGATACATAATTGTTGTCTACGATAAGATAGTTCATGGGACACTAATACTGAGCAAAAAGGTAATCAAGTTTTACAAAACTGTAACTGATGATCAAAAAATTAATCTGTTCTTAAGAATGATAAATGCTCACATACAGTATATAGACATAGACATAGACCAGAAAAGCAGAATGTCGGATTCTCCACACCTCCAAAATGAACTAAATTTCTCTAAATCTCATATCTGATGTTACTGCAGTTCTGTGGCAAACATGGATTACAAGAATGATGCCTTTGGACTGGCTGGCATGTTCTATTGTTCAGAACAGCCAAGAAAATAAAACAAGGAAACACACTGCCATGCTATCTTGGGAAAGCAAAGGCCAAGGTGCTGGAAAGAAGTATTTGGCCAGTTGTCAGATACCAGATCTGTAGGGCAAACTTCTGAGCCCCAAGTGAATATCAGTTAAACAGTATGGGAGATGGGCTGTGTGGTGCTTCCATTTTTTTGTGAAATAAGAATAAAATATTTATGAATTATGAAGCAAAATATATATATATATTTTTTTTTTTTCAAAATTCCTTTTGTAGCTTCTGAACTTTTCTCAGACCACTCCTGGCCAGTGAATAGCAGTAAGTGACAACTGTGTTTAGCAGCACAAGCTGCTTAAACTGAATTACTTCTGGGTGAGTTCATTTCTCTGCCTTAACCTACGCTATGAACTCCATGTGTGAGTCCCTTTGGAGGTGTACCTGGCAGGAAGCTGGGAGAGATCTTGGGATAAAAGTTGTTGAAGCGACTACAACTCCCTGAGAGCTGCTAGGGAAATGTTAATCTGAACCCTAAAATAATTTGATCATAGACATCTGTCACATCTGAGATTATTAATTTCATGGCATCTCTCAACTAGTCTTAAAAATCTGACACAGAGGGAACAAAGACTCATTATAGTCTGTGCTGTGGTTATTTTAAGTGTAGTAATTAATTTGATAAGCATCAAAGTGGATAAGCATAAAATTAATTGGCTAGAAATAAAAGCAAAAGTGAAGTGAAGGAAATTAAAACTGAATAAATATTGAAGCACACTGATACTTATTGTCAAAGCAAAGCATATTTTCAAATTTGTATGAAATAAATTGTCTGTAATGATAATGATTTCATATTTTACACACTGGTATGTGTACTTATACCTGCTACATCATCATAGTGACAGACAGTTTGAGTTTTGTAAATTGCTCGACAATTTCCCTCACGGGATCAGTTTCTGTCTACTTGTCTCCCTGTCATAACATTCAATAAGATGTGCTCAAGTTACAATTCACATTGAAACATACTCTGGTATAAATATTGTGTAAAAACATACCACCGACATAATCAAAGTTGGAACCTATTGCTTTATGAGTGCCAGAGGATCTTGAAATCAAATATATGAGGCAACTTTACATATTTTAATATGATTAGCCTGACACTACCTGAGTCTTCAGTAAATCTCAAAAGTAAAACTGAAACCAAATCTTTTTTTTTACCAAAAATGATTGATTCATTGTAATACCATTTTCATTTAGGGCTCAAACAAAATGATTCTGGATACTTATTATTAGTTCAATTGGGCTTGTAATCTCACATTCAGTGACTGTAATATTTATTCTCTGTATCATATTCATTTGCTTATATTTTGGGCTGTGGAAGCATTTACAGCTCATATGTTTTAGGGGAAATATACTGTATTGCAGCGCATAACATTGTCACTGTTCTTAATTGTATATTCCTACATATTCCCCTGTTGTAAGTGCAAAGTTTGACAAATTTTGTGACATCACAAATAGTTTGGAAGTCTCCACTGCACATACACAGAATAAGACGAACCGTCCGCCGTGACAACCCGAAAACATAACTTTCACTAAAAGTTGAATTTTAGTGAAACAACAGTCAGCACGATAGCATCAGCAAACTCTTGTTTGTTTATTTTCCCCACATGAATCATACTCATTCGGCTTAGCTTCACTCCATATTTTAATGATGATTGGCTGGAATTTAGGCATTACATGTTTTCACATGGGTTTCAGTTCAAATGTTCAATATAACTGTGAAAAAAAATCTTTCCTATTTTGCTGATCAGGTGAAAATGTGGTGGACTAATGACATATCCAAATATAAATACCATTTCATGTCTGGATACACTACAAATGTAGCCTGAGGCAAAGTCGCTGGAGTGAAACTTAGTTTGCGGCAGCCCACTCACACATTTTCAGTGCATGGAAATTGCTACAGTCCTAAGTCTTTCTGGTGGAACAGCTTACTATGCACACAAATATTAATGTATGGAAATACTGGTATGGAACTACTGGACCCAAACCATGTCTGTGTGTCTGGCATGGAAATGCTAATAAAGAGCTAGAGGGTACGGAGAAAATAATTTGTGATGTTCTATATTTGAGTGGATAATCTGGAAATGATTCCCATCATGTAAATCTGGACAAACACAAGTCTCATCAACAAATAACCCACAGTCTACTATTGTCTTTACATAAGCAACATCTTCTGTTATTGTGATTAAAAGGAAATTAATTCAGTTAAAGGCATTCATTAGCCACTTCTGCATAGCTACCACTAACTACAGTTAATTAATTTACCTTCTGTGTAATTGTTCAGTAAGGATAAATGGAACAGGCCTCATTCTCATTAATTAGCAAAAGCAATGTAATGTGGAAACAGTTTATAAAGTCAATAGCATACAATTATTTAACAGTCTCATATCCAGAGGATGGAATAATGCCAGGTTGCAACTTATTCTACATCACTGAGCATCTATCCTTATTATATGCATATAAGGCACCTGGTTTGATCACTATCATGTCTGACCAAATGCACCAGTGTTCTTCTTCTGAATGTAATGTCGCTCAGAGCTGGCTGATGATGTACCAACTAAGGCTTAAAAGGGAGAAAAAAAAATCCTTTTCTGCTTCAGCATTAAATTATGCACATCATGAAAGCTGATATTTTGTCTTAAACTCTTCCTGCATCACTACCCCCTTCTTTACTCCATGATAGATTAGATTATTATTGTTTGGCTAAGACGCTGTCTTCTCAGAAAGTTACAATAAATCCTTCATTGTCTTCCAAGAGGAAATTTATTTTTACTGCGTGCAGTTTACATGGCATTATTAAAGAGCAGTAACCCAAGATATTGTCAGTTCACAGCACACAGACATGTACAGTCTACTTATTGTGATAAGAGACGCTTCAAAAGACAGACAGGGTGTAACAGGAAGGGTGAAATAAAGAGCTGAAGTCCTGCCCCCCTTCAGATAGCTCTTGCTTTTGGATTTTTGCATCATGAGTTTCTTTGGCTTTAATGAAAAGCTAAAACACTACACAAAGTTACCAGTTTTTAGGTACACCTGTACCTAAAGCCTTGCAATGAACCCTACCTTTGTGTAAATTAAATTGCTCTATATTATAATTCTGGGGTAGTTACATTGAATTCATACATTGTATTCATACATATTGTAGGACAAACACATTTCTGAGTTCTTTGTGCTCAGTGTGATGCATCATATGTATTCAAGGAAAGGACACAACGTGACATGAAGGAGTTATCTCAACCTGCCAAATATCGAGAGGGGACTCTATAGGAAGGGAAAAGAGCAGATGAATCACTTGGGAGGGGGGGGGTGCACTGTTTGACTAGGCACTGTTTCTCTGCCTAGATCTGGCTCTGAGCACTAATATTTTCTGTTTTACATTAATCCCTGCTTGGCAGTCACCTTTGTGGAGCAAGCTTATTTGTTAGCATCTCCAAAAACAGCACTGGCACTCCTTACATCAATACTCTCCAAGGTTTGTATTGAGAGGCATAAATGTAACAGTGAAAAGAGAGAGAGAGGGGGAAATAATGGAGTGAGAGAGAGGGAGGGAATCGAAGCCAAGGAGACAGAAAAAAAAGGCCTACAATGAAAAATAACTCCAAAACTAACACATCGAGAGGCTTGGCAATCACAGCCGGGGTTTTGCAGGCATCACAGACAACAGATTCGCAAACAACACTGGTCTGGAATAGTGTCACCCCATGATTGATTCCCCCAGGCCGACTGATAAGTTTTCTGGGGTAGGCAATCTGTGAAGAAACGAATCAGTTGAGGTGAAAGAAAAACAATGTTTGAACCTGATGCATGGCAGCCAATACTTTGACTAGTAACATTTGCTCAGGGGTCAGTCACCTTGGAAAGGCAATCTGTGGGGAACAACAGTGCTGACTATACTGTAAAGTAACTGCGCTTACCTCAGGGCTTACTTTTTGGGCTCCCCAGCAAGTTGCCACTGACACAGATCTTCTCTCTCTGCTTGTGTTCTAATGCTTCTTTTGGAAATTCACCATCATGGCAGAGAGCCTGATTTTTTCCTGGCAATTTCTCACTTGTTTGTTAATTTCTTAACCAAGAAATGTATTAGATTCCCCAGGAAGGATTACCATGTCTCACAGACAAATGCTTTTTTATCTATGTGCTATTATTTTCACATTCTAAACCAAATTCACAGTGTTTACTATGAGTCAGCCTGCCATGTATGACTTCATCACCAAAACTAGAAGCTATGGCCTACTTTATCCTGCTCTGCATGTGAAATATCCCCTGGTTATTTCACACACAGCCCTGACCAGTTGGAGTCCAACTGTTTGAGACTATTTATGGGACAGAGTGGGCAGGTTCGTGGTCCAGTAATCCATCCTTAGCAATATTCATCATCACCTTTTATAAAGCAGCTTTGTCTGTCTACCAGATGCCAAAAACAGGCATTCACTCTCCCGTGGTCCAACAGGAACCAAATTAAGACCAGACTAATGGGGCATGCAGGAGCAAGATGTGTTTTTATTTCTTTATTTATCGCCATAAAACCAGTAGGAGTGATGCGAAAGAAAGAAGCTGCAAAGAACTGGAGTGCATCCCTCCACGTACAGAGACACAATTTTAGCTCCCAGCAACAGCAACAGTGTCAGTCAAACATGAAGAAATTTGGATATCACAATCTTCAAACATGGAATGGGCAGACTGTCCCACAAACAAATATTCACAATTAGGAGACAGAGAATGTTGGAAGGGGATGTAAGGTGTTCTTGAGGGCTCATTAGGGGGTAGGGTGACAAGGCAGGGTGACGGGTACACGTGGAGAGAGGTATGGGGGGATAAGTGAACAGAAAAGGCAAGGGAGGATGGACCAGGAGATGGGGGGGCACCAACACTGATTTATTCAGAAGCTCATTAGCAGAGACAGGCCAGGGCACAGGGGAACAGGGAGTTCACCCTCATTGGGGCTCATTACACACTGGCAGGGAACTGACCCAGCCGGGGCCAAAGTGGCACTCATCAGGGTAACATTGACTACCTTTACTCAGACAGAACCAGAACTGGCTCCAGTCCATGCAGTCCATGGGAAGTCTCATCTTTCTCTTTCTCTGTCTAACACTCACACACATACACACACACGGTGTTGCTCTCTCATTCTTTTCTCAATCATTATTCCTCACTCCTGTCTCTGTGGGTCGACTGGCATTCAGTGGGGCACTATGATCTTCCTATGTAAACATCACACAAGATGAACTTAAACACATGAGGCAGCGCTGGCACAGCTGCTGGCATGGGGTCCTACATCATGTGGAGGAACTGCAGAGTGCGAATAAATTACCAAAGAGGGCACTAAGGTATTGGCTTGAAGGGAGAGACATAAAAAGAAAGTGCAGTGCAGTTGCAGTAGTTGTTGGCAGAAATATACCAGTCAGCCATAATATTAAAACATTAAAACGTTAAAACTACTAACTGCTTTTAATGTTGTGGCTGATTGGTTTATAGCTGCGGTTCAGGAAACGGGTTGAGAGACAGCTCATGTGCCTTTTATCTCAGAATTCATGTGTGAGTGATCACCGCATCCATAGCGACACACTGTGTACCTGAACAATAGCATTGGCTGGGTGGCTAAAAGGCAGCCAATTACGATGGGGTTGGGGTATCTTACTGATGGGAGGCGAGCCAATTAAGCTGAGAGCTGAGAGTGCTGTGAATGCAGAGAAACTGGCAGAGTGTGCTAGCTTTGGGAGCTACACAGAACCAATGGGGGGGGGGTTGTGCTCACTTTAGCCCACTCACAAGCCCTGCTGGGTTGTGAAGTGACATCACACAGCTCCAAAAGAGGACTCCTTTAGCACTGGGGGAAAAAAAAATACAACAGTACAGTTGTGAGTACGATATGATTTTGGTCCACTCTCTCTGCTTCATATCTGTTTGCTGTCCTTCACATTCAGCCATGGGCCTTTAATTAGTTGGAAATGGAGTCCTGTAAAACAAAAGCACCTTGTCTCTTCCCTCTCATCTCACCAACGTTATATGAGATGTTTCCAGGGATGTGTCACCGTCAGATCTATTATTCATCTGGGCTTCTTTTTTTTCTTTGCTAATGACATGATAAGACTCCAGTGAAATAGAAAAACGCTCATTAAACCATCATCAATTGAAAAAAGATCATACCTTAAAGAGATGGCTGGAAAGAAAGCTAGGCGGCAAACAAGTATGAGTGGGAGCGAGAGTGATGTTGTGATGTTGAGCAAGAGAGATGGGAGTGACAGTGGGAGAGAGGTGAAACGGGGAGTTATGTGTGTGTTAAGGAGGGGAATAGAAATTTTAGGAGAGAGAGAGATTGGTGCTAGCCAAGACAGTATTACTAGTCGTTTAGGCACTGGTCATAAAACATGAAGCTGGAATTAAAAGGCACAGCTTTGGAGATTACTGCTCAGTTTCTGCCATACATCCTTTAATTAATTAGAACTTCTAAAAGCAGGAACAAGGGATTAACAAAGATGCACACATGCTTGGCCAGGCTTTCTTTCTTCTTCATCTAGAGCTTTTAATGCATCTAATCCTTGACTTCAGAATTCACAGATCAGTCTAAATTAACTCTTTGACTCATGAATGATTTATTCTTCAAGGATCCGTCAACAGGAAATATCTAATCAATCCCCTACACTCATTTTCTATTCACATTTTCATCCTTTACCCAATTTCTAACCTTTAAGTTACATTAAATTAAGGGTTAGAGCACATTTTCAATTTTGCAAATAGCATATGTAGAAAATCTACAAGATAATTGGAGTGAGCTAGACTTGCAGGTTTGCAGCTCAAGGTCAGTCAAATTGCTGACTGGTGACTCAAATTAATGACAAGTAATTTGCAGAGTCTGACATCAGATCTCTTGAAAGCTTGGAAGGACATGTTTCGAATGAGAATGTGTGTGAGAAAAAATGGTCTGATTCCTTCGTGTGTAAGTCCATGAGGTGAAGGATAAAATTAAGTTAGCTTATATTTATACTAGCCTATACTTTTCCATTCCTTAGTTTTCCATAGTTTTTCTTCAGGTGCTGGGATTTAACAAGCAGATGCCTGGAAAACTGTAGGTGAGTGTTGGCAAAACAAAAGGAGGTTGGCTTTTCAAAAGCTGAATGCCAGTTAGAAGGGCGCTGGCAGGTAAGTTGTCTTCTTACACATCTTCATATTACGAAATAACAAGACTGATGGATATTGTGGCCTGAATAGTAGGTTATCCTCAACCAAGATTTGAAGACAGCGGAATCCTCTGCTTTTAGTCCAGAAGACAGGTCGCACAGCCTCACAGCACATCCCAACCTGCTGCAAGACAAGGCCATTGAGGTCAGCTGGAATACAGACATTTGTTTTCTCCAGTCTAATGGTCCAGATGACCCCCACACCTAGCTAAAGTAGCATGAGTTTGTCCTGTGGCCTCTCCTGTCAGATAGATGGACCACAGTGTCTTATATTTCTAAACCAAACCTGCTGTGACTTTATCTCTCTGAGGAAGAAAAAGAAAGAGCCCAGCCACAACACCATCTTACTGAACCCACCTGACTCAGGACCTGTCAACAGCAAGGTGGGAGTTTGTTCTTGACTGGCTTGCTGACTTGGAAAGGATGTGGGACATAGCAGCACAGCAGCGCAGCAGCAAGGATGACCCTGTAAGGTTGTGCTGTGCCACATGTGTGTCTCTATCTCACAATCATTACACTGAAGCTAAATTCAAAGTCATATTTTGAAGACCTGCCGCTTTAAGCGAGCATGCTGGGACTTGAAGGGAACATGAAGCGCTGCCAGTGTGGGTCGATTATGGCAACTAATCTGGGTTAGGGAGATATAGATTTGTGGTCTCATGATAAAGCCATCCTTGGCAAACTTGTTGTTTTCTGTCACTGAAGAAATGTGGTTGAGAAATGGATTGTGCTCTACCCTTTTATAGTGACATTGCTCATTGGGTTAAATAGGTTAAGCAAATGTACAGTGTGTGGATTTGTAAAGATATGCGGCCAAGCCTATAAAGCCCTGTGTGGGGGTAAAGCCTGTGTGAAATAGAACCTCTATTTATGCAGAAAGGTTTACGGAGCGTGCATGAGCATGCAGTAATGCTCTGTTCCACATTCATACTGTTGTGAGACCTGCAACTGCACAGTGTTCAAGTCTTGGCTGCTGAGAAACTCCACTGCAACAGCTGAGAGTTAAGTGCCTTACTTATGGGTGCCACATATTACTGATTCATTTCGCTGCCAAGAGTTTTCTGTTCTTTTCTGGAGATTCGAATTAGCAAAGTTCTAGTTCTGGTCACTAACCCGCTTAACTAACTCTAGTTGTTTGTCATAACCATTTGGCTGGCCACCTTTTGTGAAGCATGAGTTATTCTTATTTTGCCGCCAGAACTGATCTACCTCACAGAAAATACTTGTACCCCAAGAGCTTAGAGCAAATCAGGCTCCCAAACTGCCAACTGTTGTATCCAACACAAAGCCTGAGCTGTCACCCACGATCACATGTGCCACAGGACACCCGCCATAGAGAGATTGAGAGACAATGAACTGAGAGCTTTAGAACCCAGGCACTGTTTTAATGCAAAATGAAACTTCAAACGTAATTCTGTTTGACCAGTGACATCAACAGGCCACCAGATAGTCCAAAGAACTTTATTTTGAAGTTATCACTCTGAAATCATCAGTTCAATGTTTTCCGATGTTAAATGAGAGATAATATGAGAATGCTATTATAGAATCATTCTGCTGCAGACAATAGAATTGAAAGGACGGTGGAGGAATGAACTCCCATTTTTGAGGGGAATTGGAAAGTGTGGAAAGTCAGATAAGCAATCAACATGCTTTCTGTTTTGAGGATGAATGAAACTTGAGGTATGGGAGAAGGGAATTGTTTAATCACAAAATAGAATAACATTCAGTCCCAAAGTGCAGCTGGACTCACAGTCATAGATTGTGCTAAAAGTTACATCAAAAGTTACAAAGTATCATCTTTTTTGTCCGAGGGCATCAATTTTCAACCATTTTGCTTCAGCATTTTACTCACCAACTTAACTTCTGCAATCTGGGGACAAGGAAACATTGCTAGAGCCGAGTCTAATACAGAAACTAAAGTCATCACACAATATATGCCTAAAGGGTCCCCTCTCTCCTTTACTGTGTAACTGCAAGTAAAAGGAGAGCAAACAGAAAATAGAACTGTTAATTATCCCAAATTTTGTTTTAGAAATGTCATTTGAGCTATCTTATGTCACTGTTTAATTGTTAGAAATGTGTACAAGGTAAAACACAATAGTGTTGCTATTCAAAAATTCTTTTCTTTCTTTTTATTTGGAAGAGTTTGTGGTGTGGATGATCAATGGGTGCCCCAGCGGGGCCTGTGTCTCCTTGGATCTGGACCGGGTCTGTGCTTGCCAAACCCAGTCAACCCAGTCCCAGTGTAATCGCACAGTACTGTGTGCTGGAGTAATTTCCCTGAGAGCAAGCTACAGTAAAATCAAGGCAATTACTCAAAAAATTCCCACCATTCAACCAAAGTGTCATCCACTACAAGGCTCTCATACTGCTGTGCTTTCAGAAAAAGAATAGAGGTTCTTGAGGCAAAAAAAAAAGCAAATAAATAAATAATGAAAAAAAAAATCATTATGAGAAAAGAACAAAAAAGTTTCATTTCTCAGCCTTCCTTTCTCAAACTCACCCCAATACACTTTGCTCTCACATTTGTGAGCACGTAATGTGGTTGATCAGGCCACACATTTGTAATTTTTCCCTCTATTGCAACAGGGCTGAACAAGATTAAACTGAAAGCTAATTAGACATGATTCAGTGTGTGGCCATCGCATTTCCACCTATTCATTGTCAAGTCAATTTGGCATCTGTAGTTTGTGTGGTAATTTCTGCCTCACATCCATCACTGGCTCATCCCAATCCTAGGCAGCCATCAAGGGACCGTTTTAATTCACTGGTCTAATTGAAAGATAATGGTCAGCATTCACAGATGTCAATGGAATTCATGTGCACACCTTAATCACAAGATAACTACTCTGATGCAGCAGGAGAAATTGGCGGGGTCTAGTTCATTCTCTGTGTGCTGCCCATTAAGGAGCTAAAAATTTGCCTGCTCTGATGAACACTCGTACTTCATGTCAAGAACAAAAACATGCACTGCACACTTTTCGTTCGGCTAATGCATGTTATTTTGAAAACAAAGGATTGAACAGTATACTGGTCACCACTGATAGAGTGATAAAAAACATCAAGCTTTTCAGTGTACCAAAGATCATACAGCCCCTTTTCCATGGCAACTATACTGTTGCCCATAAAGTTGGAATAATTTTCATTTCCTTTTTTCATTCCTATTTATACACATCAATAATCACATTAGAAGAGACGGATCAATAAAGTTTTGAGAAGATATACACTTTATCAAGAATAAATCACCTTGTCACAATCATTTCACGAGAAGAGGTAAAATATCTTTTATTCCAACTTTATGGGCAACAGTGTATTAGTCCTCAAAGTTTGAGTGGAGAAGTTTGAGCTGACTTTGTTCTCTAAACAGTGAATTATGTTATGCAGCTGCCTGCCTCCCACATATTTGCCCTGCTTGACTAAGCTGCCAATCATCATGACTGGCAAAAAAAAACAAAACAAACAAAAAAAAAAAACAAACAAAATAATTTTACTCTTCAATCACTGTCAGCAAGACCAAATACATACCTGTTAATTGGAGAAAGCTCTACTTCACACCAATTAACTATGTGCAGTTGGAATTAACAGCCTGCCTGCAAGAGAGGACAAATAGGTTTATGTCATCCTCTGCTTCATCTGCTTTTTCACAGCAGCCAACATACTTCAGTCCTGAATTGTGCTTGACTTCATTTTGATGATGACCATGAGAGGTGACCATTAGCCTAAGGCTACCTCTCAGATTTGTATTGTGTTGCATGAACTTTGCCCAAGAACAGGAAATTGCTTGGAAATGTCACCCATTCCGTGGCACTGTGACTCGGACGGAGAAGTTTGACAATGGCTGCACGCTATTTCAGGCATGTCACGGACATCAGGCCTCACCTTCAGCAGCCTTTCAATAAGCGATCACACTGTTTCTCCAGGCAGCTGTTTTTCTCTCCTTTGTTTCTTTGATAACTCTGTCAGTCATTCAGCTAGCACAAGGTGAGATGATTTTCTACATGCTTTTTCCCTTCTGGTCAAAAGGAAGGGTCAGTCAAAACTCCATATTGGTCTGGAAAAAGGCAATGGGCAGACTTTAGCTCAAATAACCTAAAAATATTATCAATATTATCAGACATTAGTCATAAATTATTCCATAGTTCCATAATACAAAGTAAAATAATAAAGCATATCCATCTGCCAATATAACAAAACTCTGATGATCATTAAAATCCAAGTTATTTACATTTCAAGAGCTTGGTGGCAGAGATTTTAAATGGTTTTTGCCTTCATCATGTTTTTGAAAGAACACGTCATGCAGTATTACAGCTGGGAAACATTACGTACAGCATCTGTCTGCAAGAGACTTATAAAACACATTCACCTTTGCATGCCAGCCCATTACCTGCATTTAATACAATATTTTATTTGTTTATATTTTGGTAATTTGATAACAATGATCTGCTGCTTGTTCATACAGGTCTTTTTAATACACTTAAACCTGAAGTATGATAAATGAAGTGATTATTGCCCTGGCAATGATGTACATTACTTTTTGAATTTCAGTTCTGCAATAAACTGGAGATAATTTTCACCTCGATAAGGATGTCACACAAGCTTTTTATCTCAATTTTAAGCATGTAAGACTCGACTTTGAGTCTTTTTTGGCACTGCACAGTGAAACTTTATGAGTTAAGAGTTTCATTTCAAGCTCTCAGTCGGCTTTGTTATACTGCATGTCTCGCTCATTTGAAAAGGGAAAAAAACTGAAATGAAACTATGAAATATAACAGAAATATGCAAGTTTAGAGGTACTATGGTTTTCTTCTGCCAGCTGTGACGATGAAGCCATTTTGAAAGCTGCATTATCATGATGTAATTCTTAGTGGTGGTGATCTGAGGACCCTGATGGTCACTCCCTCTGAAATTAGCCACTGGAATGAATCTTGCACACATTAATGGACAGTCTTATCACAAGCTTGCAGATCAAGATTAATGAGTTGTAATAATGATGCATACCTGTAAAGTGACATTCACTTCAAGGATATTTAATCAAGCTTCATCCTTCTCTGCTCTTGGCGAGATTCATAATTGGGACACAGATTGTCTGGGATTGTTCCTCGCAAATACATCATGTGTCTTATAAAAGGAATTATATAAGCTAATATCAGTATGCCGGTAGTAAATATTAATCTGATTTGCATTAATCCCCATTAAATTACTGAGTTAATGATAAGGGTTTTATATCAGACAAAATTATCACCCATTGAATCCAATAGCCATTGTGTATTGTATTCAGTTAATGTGACATTGGAATGAACTATTCTTATGCTCTTATCATAAATCACTTCCCCAAATTTGAAATAAATACATATTTGAGTTATTTAAAGTAAAATGAAATCTTGAAACTTACTAAAAGCATGTGTCATAACAGCTGTGGAATGTCACCAGAGCACAAATGAAAGGCAATTAACAGGCACCAAAATGATATCCATTGATGTTATATATGGGGCTCTGTAGATGACCTGCCAGTCTAAATAAACTGACACTGAAATGCTACAGCATGTCATAGGGGCTGCCTGATTCAGGGCTGTAAGTTAGAATTCAATAATGCTGTAAGTTAGAATTTGATAATGCTAACTTACAGGTTACCACAATACCTGGCTCTTTAGGCAGGTTGAAGAAGGAAAGTGTGGGACTCCATTAGATTACTTAATGAGAATATCATTGTCATTTTTTTTAAATAATCAAAAAAGTTTTGTGCTGTGTTATACTGTAAATTAGATGTGGGGACAGTATTTTACTGAATGTCTCTGAGTTACTTGGAATTAATTTGGTGAAGAGGGTGTGGATGTGGGAGGCAACATTTAAAGATAACTGGCAGATCATAACACCTACATGTTTTACATGAATGGGTTAAAATGGATCTAAGATCTTGTGACACTGGTAACCACAAAAGAGCTGGGCTTGTATGACATGTAAAACAAAAGAGGGTAGTTTACCCACATTCATTAGTTTGGTCTTTGGATGGGAACACAAACAAAGGACCCTGAGTAAGAGAAAACACCTACAGTATTTGTGAGAATTGGTCAGTTTCAGTCTTCTAATAGTGATATTTACTTTTTTGGTTATTATTATTATTATTATTATTATTATTATTATTATTATTATTATTATTATTATTATTATTAATAATAATAATAATAATAATAATCTCAAATGCTCATGATTGAATGAAATAGTGCGAGTTGGAGAGTATAATTTCTGTAATGTGACACGTTTCTGAATGAAGCAGAGTAAACGGGTGGCGCTCATGAGAAGAATTTAAATTCTTCACATTTGAGTGGATCTCTGAAAAGTTGGTGTGGTTTAATGAATACAGGGCAATACAAAACTGTAGACGACTGTTGGCCTCAACCTACACCTCCCCCTCCAGGAAGTAAGAGATATTGTTTTTGCTAACTGACATGCAAATTTAGACCTCCTACAATGATTTTGCTCTGCTAGCTACTTATCTATTTGGTGGGCAGACACATGCATGTATTCTCACCTCTGTTGTTCAGTCCACATTCCCTCAACTGAAATTTGCTCACACACTAGTACAGCTTACACACTAGATTACCCTTTTTTCAGTATGGCCTTGTATGTTGTACAGTAATATTCAGAATTGCACTTCCTCTGCATCATCTAATTGGTTGAAAGCTTTGTACTTGAAAATAATTGCACAACAGGTTTCCACAGTCTACTCTAGAACTGTTAGTGAAGCCAACTTTTCCATCCATTGGCACAGACTGAAGTTTGGGGATTTCTGTATAGCTGTTGGTGTAGCTGATAAAAAAAAAGCAAATTACGGACAGACAGTTATACCATGGCTGTCCTGCAGCTTGACCATTCAGCTCATATACATACTGTATATGAAGGGTTCCTGGTCAGAGGAACTGTTTTCAGTGAGAGAAAGGCATTTTAACAAAACACGTGTGCACAAATTAATCTCTTTAAATAAATTATATTTTCCACCGCTGACTGTTTTGTATTGTCTGGAAATGGATTTGGATCCATTCCAAGGTAATTAGTTTATTTGGATGACGGATTCAGGAGGGAGTTTCTTTAAACAGTTAGGGACTGCCTGTAGAAAATCTGGTGAGCTTTACAGCAGGTTTAATTTCAGCACTGTTTTATGAATAGTGCATGTACTTCCCAGAGGCCACCTGCACTCCTTTAAAAGGAATCTCTATTTTTTTTTCCCTGCAAAAATGACTTTGATGCCTTTGTTCTTGAGTTTTCACTGTTCGAATGATTATTGAACAACAGGCTGATGAGGACAAAATAATACTTCACAATGGGCTCCACCATTATAAAAATACTAAATTGGTCAAACTTAAAATATATTTTATATACTATGATTTAAACTCTCTATCATTTCTCTTATATTGTCCACTACCGGTATTGGTGTTTTTGCCTCATGCCCTGCAGGTGTGATCAAACCTGACTTTTAGTTTCTCTTTAGTGGGAAGAAAAATTGTCTGTCAATCATCCAGAGGGTAATAGCCTCTGGCAGTTATGTCTGATGCAGGGCTACACTGGATTTAATAATCATATTTTATAGTTCGTATTAGATAATCTTCTGAATACTTCCACCTCTCTGGGGACCTGCAAGACCAATGCCAGCATTTTGCTTATATGACGTTAAGAGAGACCGTGATTATGTCTTAGAGAAGCTGATTTTAAATTCAGCATTACGAGAGCAGAGTTCTCCAACCAAACTAGGTCTCTGATAATGATTGTACCTGCTTATGCAACAGCCCACATGAGTCAGATCCTCATCTATTGAACCAGGGGAGAGAGCGCAGCTTTTCTAAACAGGAGCTCTAAGCATTTTAGATGTGTTCCACTCCGGTTTCCCATCTCTATACTGTGGGAGTTTAATCTCATTCCAACTGACATATCCCCAGGCACGGTTTTTCAGAAAAAAAGGAAAAAAAAAAGAAGAAGAAAAAAAATCGGAAACAAAAAAATTAGGACAGATTGAAGAAGATTTTTTTTTTTTCTCGTTCAAGAGCACTAGGATATTAGGGTATCTCTCTCCGCCTCTCTGTCTGTCAGTCTCTCCTTGTCTCTCTGTCCATTTTTACAGAGATTATTTTATCTTATTTGCTGGGGTTCTGGCCTCGCTGGCCATGGGGCTGAGGGGGCTTTTATGGACTAATCCCCCACAAAGCCAGTAATAACCTGTCAGTTCATCCCCAGCCAACCCTCTTACCCCCACCCTACTACCCCACATCCAAGTCCTGCTAACCATCCACAAAGATAGCAGAATGCGGAAGAAAGGCAGGGGGGCCAAAAGCGAGAGTCGTATGGGGCTAATGCCAGGCTTGAGGCACGGGGCCATGCATTCTAACTGAACCATGAACCTTTTTTTTTTTTTTTTTTAAAACAGGAAATGGACAGATACCTTTCCACAATGAACCGTGACGGCTGAGAGCAGGTCTTCAAACGAGGATTCTGTCTGATGTTCGCTTTCTGCCTGTAGTCTGGTGAGATGATAAGAACTCACAGGAGAGAGAAAAGGCTGGGATGGGGCCGTGTTTGGGTACTCTTAATAAAAAAAAAAAAAAAAGTGACAGGACCACAAATCTAATCAGGATTAACATGTTTAAAGAAAGGTGTAACAGAAAGCCCCAAAAAGCAGCTTTTGAAACACATGATTTAGAGAATTTTCCACTTTATCAGATTCAGCCAGGGACTCTACTGATCTCAACAACAAACATCTACTTTCCTACCATGAATAATAAAGGAACGCCATATGCGAGCTTTTTCAGTTATAACTGACGGCAGTGATTTACTATCCTTCTTCTACTTTCATCCTTTCTCCAGTAAGAATTCAGTATTTTATTTC
The DNA here is from genome assembly GCA_037833715.1 of Toxotes lorentzi. Taxonomy (NCBI): domain Eukaryota; kingdom Metazoa; phylum Chordata; class Actinopteri; family Toxotidae; genus Toxotes; species Toxotes lorentzi. The sequence goes on from JBBMJY010000026.1 coordinate 17,849,623, forward strand.
TGCAACAATTTCAGCTGACAAAAATGCTATGAAGGGCAATATTTTAACCATCAGCAAAGACACCCATAATGATGAGACTGTCTTTGATCATTCTCAAAATGACAGATTAGATATTAATCCCGGGTTGCTTTATGAAAATGCCATTCACATGTCCATTTGACATGATGATATTGTCTGAGATGACTGAAAAGAGGAAAAAATGAGCTGTGAAAAGTCAAATGTATCGCACTGTTAGTTCGGTGGATTATTATGTGGATTAGCATATGCCGCACATTTCTATATTTTTCGAACAGGCTTTGACTGTCAGGATTACGTTTTCATTTGAACCTTATTCTGTCAGAAAAACAAAACAAATCAATAAAGCTTGTTTGCCCATCTGAGACTGTTCTACAGTTCTGCATCAATGTCAGCCTACTATTGTGCGTGTATGCTTTCATCTCATCTCAGCCATACCTTCCCTATTGGTTATTTTTAACCTCCCTTCCCTTGGTCTCATTTGGGCCAGATGGAGTCTGCCCTGAAGCATGTGTTTGGGGCAAAGCTGCACTCCCGGTTAGCCTCTCTCACTAGTGGAATGAGGCCTGTCAGAAGGCATCAGGGTGACTCATCTCAAGAGGATGTGCTAACACTTCATTGCCTCAGACTTTTCTGCGAGGGTTGATCGTCCATGAACAATGCAGTTCCCATCGCAAGCTCACACTTGGCCAATTCATCATGTAACCCTCGACGTGGGGCGGGAATGGAGAGAGTGAGAAAATAGTAAGTTCTAATTCATGAATAGAGAAATGTTTTGTTTGTGTTTCCCTGCCACAGGGGGCTACAACAGCACTCAATTTGGACTGAGTCATTTTCTATTTGTTGCAGCTACACTGCATGACCTTTCAGCCTATATCTTATACCTTTCATTTTCACTCACTCATGGGAGTGGGTAAGCATGCATCCTCTCTTTTAGCAAGACCCTGCTTTACATACAAACTGAAATCTCAGCTATGCAACATGTGGTCTCGTGGAGTTTGTGCAGTTTGTGTGGGTTTTGGTGGGGCACCTGTGGCGTTTGCGGTGAATTTTATGCCAGTTTCTGGGTTACTTCCTCCTCAAACTATTGCGCTGACCAGATTGTGTGATTGCAATTTGTGCAGTCTTTGTGTCCCCGCAGAGTTTCAATTTGGGACGGGTGCACAGAAGCCAGAGCGGACCCCTGTCAGAGCTTCGGCAAAGCTCTGCTCTCCCTACTCAGACCCTCTGCACATCACAATCTGCAGATGCAGCTGCAATGCATAAAATCAGGTTTAGTCATATTCTGAAGTAGCCCGACTAAACCTACACCTACTGAACCTGACTGACTTCTCTGCTAATCACATAAACTTCGAATAGCAATCCCTATTTCTTGCATGAGACACAATCAAAAAAAAAAAAAAAAAAAGAACAGTCCTTGTGTATTTATCAAGTAATTGTAAAATGAACTGAGGTTTCCTGTGTGAAAGTCCTGTGTTTTGTCGACCCATCCATTCACCCCAACCTCCTCCTAATGCGGACTTTGTTGCTGAAAATACTACGTCACCTGACTTTCATAATAAGCTGCTGGCACAGCCATGTGAAATAAAATGAACAAAGTGCACCACAAAACGAGTTTTTACATATAGTGTGTAGTTAAAGATTATGTGTGTGATGCTATAAGAGAAATTCCCTGTTGTGCACATTAAAATCTATTTATTTAATCATATTTCTCTCTCATGGGAAAAATTTGTTGAGACAATGCTCATGCTGCGCCTATAACATGAATACACATAAAGATGTGGTTTACAGGTTGAAGTATCAGATGTGCTCGTAGGTAACACACCCATGGGTTATTGTAATGTTATCTGAGTGTCACTGCTATTGTACAATTTGTTAAATTAGAGGGAAATCATTTTTGTTTGTTTTTAGAGGCTATCTACTCTCATTAGTCAGTTGTTCACAGAAGTTGAAAAATGATTAGTGAAACAGCGGTTTCTAGCTGTGATCCAACAAAAACCCAAAACATTGAGGGGTTTAAACTGTTGTGGGCATTTCCTCTGTTGGTACTATCGTTTAGATAACTTTTACTTTTTTCAGTGCTGAGAGGAAATTCATATTTTACCCCAGATGAAACAACTATTGCTTTGAGAAAAATATATTTATTTTGAGGAAACACACACTGCACATACCATGCCTTGGAGACGTGTTCATGTAATGGAGTGATTATTCCAAAATAATCAGCAGTGAGGCTTGCATATGAAATCCATTGCCTTGAGCCACAAATCAAAAATTCACATCTCAACATTTTTTTACAAATGTACATCTACACCAAGTCAGGACTGTAACACAGGCTTGCCAGAAGGAGTAATTGAAGGGTGGGTTTTAAAATCATCTAGTGATTCGGCCCTTTGTGTTGCAAATGATATTTCACACACATTTACAAATTCACACATTTGATTAATGCAGATTTCCTTCGAGGTCCACAGGCATACACGCAGGCAGAGACATTATGTCCCTGAACAGGCGGGAGGACAACAGTATGTGTCCTCAGGGCAGGGTGATTCAGAGTAGATGCACTTAGGGCAAGATGCAGTTCCTCTTCCCTCCCATTTGCATTGGTAACACCTTCCCTAGAGAGCAGACAGGGCATGTGGTGTCATGCTCCTCATTACTGGCAAAAATCACACCCTCTATATATATATATCTATACCTTACACACAAGACAGAGGCAGAGAGGGGTAAAGAAGATAGAGTAATGTAAACACTGTTGAACAGAATTTTATATACGCTGTTTAACAGCTTTAAATGCTTTAACTTTATTTTTTGTCCAAACAAGCAAACGGAATGTAGCAGCTAAACATGTTTCTAGTCCAAACATCTATTTTTATTAATTAATTAATTAATTGATTCATTTATTTATTTATTTTCTTACAGCACCTGTGTTATTGATAGTGCTTTAAAGTTACATCATGTGAATTGCGTTTGAGTTGCAAAACGCAAGTGGTGAGCTGGGGGGTATCTGTGGATTGAGGGGGCACTGTTAGGCGCCATAAAATTAGGTCTTAAAGGTGTTATGTGTTATTGATAACAGTAGTGCTTTTCACCTTTGAAAAAGAAAACCTACCGTTGTGTAAGAATGCCAGGGGCTTCTCATGTGAAGTAAATCAGTAGTGCTTTTATCCATTAGTGTGACCTAGAGAATAGCTTGGACAGAATACAAAGATTTGCCTCTTTGTCTTCCGAATGTAGTTGTGAACATACATTTTTAATGTATGTATTGATGATGATGATGATGATGATGGTATTCCGAGCAGTGAGCAACGGAGCAAATTTGTTAACTTCATCTCAAATTCTTTCATGTTGAAAATCACTAAACAGTATGAATCTACTGTGTGTATCCAGTCTATCCAATTCAGTCTTGTTTGAATTTATTCACATAGATAGATAGATAGATAGATAGATAGATAGATAGATAGATAGATAGATAGATAGATAGATAGATAGATAGA
>JBBMJY010000026.1:17853228-17896754 GCA_037833715.1 Toxotes lorentzi
AGATAGATAGATAGATAGATAGATAGATAGATAGATAGATAGATAGATAGATAGATAGATAGATAGATAGAGAGAGAGGTTTGGCATGGTATTTTCAAAAAGAGAAAACTGTTCCCGAACAGCTGACAGATCAGCAGGAGATGAAGTAACGTGCGAAACTATCTATGGGGAAGTGAAAGATGCAAGGAAGTGAATAATATGGAGAAATCAATAAACAACCAGTGACAAGATAAAAATATACCAACTAAATGCCAGTGCACTTGGCTGGAACCTCGGTCTCATCTGTACATTGTATCACTCTCCACATAGTAAAAATATCAGATTTGTCACAAAGCATTTTTTAACCCAGAGCATTGCGAGCACTTGACATATGTCTTCACTCACCAAGCAACTGATTTATAAAGCAGGCTAACCAGCCTGACGGAACAGTATCCTGTACTGCTCCTCACTTCTGTCTCCCTCATTAGAGTCATGATTGGCTCGGACATCCCTGGAGATAGCCGTATTAGGGACCAAAATACCAATGGTCCCCTGTCTCAGAGATGACAGCCAGTTGTCGGAGTTTATAATCTTGCAGTGATCTCAACCAATCTAATGAATCAAATCACCGTCATTCACCATTCTCTAAGTCCATCCCTTATGGCATGGACTGTCTGCTGTGCCCTCGAGCTGAGGCAAATGAAGGGAGAAGGGCAGGCAGAGAGATCTTGTTTTTGAGAGGATGGTAAGAAAAGACAGTGATAAAAAGAGAATGTCTTCTTTCTCTTTTAGGGAGGAGGGTAAGACAGAGACACAATCTTCTTCCTCTTTCATTTATAGCTTCAGCATTCACTCAAATATGTCAGTCCAGAGAGTCTCATCCACGTTTAAAATATGGGACCTGCCATGTAGGCCTCTCCACACGTGAAAATTAAAACTCAAATTGCTGGCTCTCGTAGAACATCCTCTGTGTTTTGACAAGCGGGCCCAGCTGTACGCAGATGTGTGTTGAAGCATGCAGGGTAATTGGAAAGTCTGTATTCCATAAAAGACCTATTAGTTCTAGTGATGGTGATTGGCTGTGGTGTGCAGTGCCTCTCCCGTCGCTCTCGCTGACCCATATCCAAAGGTCAGATATTGACTCTAATATGCCCCCATTATCCCACTCATTAACCTCATGACGGCCTGCTGGGACTTTGAGAATGTGATTGGTGGCAAAAAGGGAGACACAAACCACAAAGGAAGCTGCTGTCACTGGGTGGACAGTGGTACAGGGGACTGGGGAGCTAGCCAGCCAGTCTGCTATTGATCTATGTGGATTAGGAGGCCCTTGTCTGTGGGGGCATCTCCCTCAGCTGACAGATTATTACAGGCTTTGCTGGGATTTGGGCCTTGAAAAGACTCCCAGCACAATAACTTTGTATGGCAGAGATATATCTAATAAGATACCAATAAGCTCAGAGAGAGAGGGGAAGAAGGAAAAGAGGGAAAGAAAGGGTTTTTGGAAAGCTTCCGGCAATGGGAGGCAATCTCATTTCTTTCTTCCCCTTCTTGTTTTTTTTTTTTGTCCTCCATCATTCCTCCACTCTAATTCTCCTTTAATTCTGGAATTGCACAAGTGGGATTTACAAAACAGATTGACTCCCTTTATTAGTTCAGTATGTCATTATACATGCATAGGCTTTGAAGCTGTGCTGAGCTTTTCTACTGTATATGGATATATACTGGCTGCACAGGGACTGCTAACGGGCATTACAATGACCTCAGATTTCTCTCATCAGGGCTGATGGGAGAGACAAACCATCAAGTCCATACTGCACCCACACTGCGTTCAATCCTCAATCTGCACGCAGAGCACACGGTGTCAGCCAAATACAGCAGAAGGAGATGAGAATTCTGTGCCAGGCATGACTTAGTACGTAATTAAGGCCCTGGCTCAGGAATGGCAAATCAACTTGCTTCATTTCCCAAAGGAGTTATGAGGAGAAGTTAGGAAGGATAAAGGCAACCAAGGTACTCATATTCAGGCTCTGTGTGCAAGCTCACTGTGGTGAGATTTTTTAAAACACAGAGAAAAATGTTGTGTACACAGTCAAACAGTTGTCAGAAAGTTTTGTGGCAGAAGTTACTTTGCAATCGATGGCAGAATGGGTATGATGGCAGACCAAGAGCTGGAGCCTTTGAGCTATAGTTCATCAAATCAAAACACTGTGGTCAAAACATGGAGGCCTTTTGGAAATGCTGTGCCTTTTCTGGTAAGCTGTGTAAAGAATTCTCTCTTTCACTTTTTTTTCCCTCTCTCTCTCCTTCTCTTCACCCTCTCTTTTTCCTCATCAGACTTCAGCCTCCACTGATGATGCCCTGAAGGAGATCCTGTGTGGGTTGCATACCAAGCAGTATAAGGCAGCTTTAAAAGCAAGTGGCCAAAGGAGTCGAGAGGGGTATCAAACACGCTGCTGAATATGCATATATAAATGACCTGTTCAGTAATCAACACAGCAGCTTTTCTGGGGGCTGTTTTGACACAGCTGGGCCACAGCCCCATTAGTCCCACAAATATGTCTTTCAAATCAGTGGTTTGGAGGCATTTCTTTACACATGCAGAGTAAACTCAGATTGTGTTCTGTGAGCAAAATGCTTTGATTCCTGCATGGGCATGAGGCAGAGTTTGTTTCTTCAAAGGGTCACCAGCTCTGATTACAACTTAATATTCTGCCTGTGCGCTGCAGTGCCTATAGCACTTAGCATGCTAGGTTGCCTAGTTGTTTGGTTTGCAATGAGGTTGAAAAAAAAGTTTCTTTATGGTAATAGTGCTCTTTTTTCAACTCTGTATATTGAAAGTAGATTTCCTCAGAGAACGTAGCACAATGGTATACATCATATACATACATTGTATGCAAGTAAGTTGCAAACTATTTTAAAGTTTGCAGTTTTTATGATTGCAAGATTGCTTTGATGTAATAGTATCTGAAAGGGTTAATGTCACATCGCTCACACAAATAATTGTGATCTGCCGATCCGACTGTGCCCCCCCCGGCCCCCACGCAAAAATAGCTGTGTTTTCCATTGCTGTCATTATCAGAGCAGGTCTTAGCAAGAATGTGAAAAATCAGTTTAAAAGCTCTTTGCCTTTTCATCTTTAATTTATTTGCCACTGTGAGGTTTCCCTATCAACTCAATATCTCTGCTGCTGACTTCTTCATTCTTCTCCTTTCATTAAACAAAAGACACAAAGGTCCTCAAGGCCAGAGACTCGGAAAACTAGTTGAAAATAATTGCAGGCTTTTCTTTGCTTTTCTTTAATACTCGTGCTTTTAATATCTGTGCCTCAAAATCATTGATGATATTATCTGTGGGTGATGAGTCACAGAGAGTGTGAAAAATTAAAGATGAGAAAGACGAACAATTTTTCAAGTATGAAAATATCCACTACGCTTAACTTAACACATTTTTTTCCTTAACTGCTGTCTAATGCCAAGGGCATGTGGGGAAGTGTAGTCTCATTTTCTTTTTTCTTTTTTTTTTTGGTTCACAACTGATGTGTCTATGAGGGAGGAAAAACAGGCCACTGCTTCTCTTTTTTTCATGCATAAACCTTCACTCACACACACGTGAGTGCGCAGATACACACTCCTCTTCACTGGCAGTTGCTGCTGGCCACTTCAAACAGCAGTCTTGGAAGGACAACACAGCACCATGTCTGCTAGCTAGCTTGGTCCAAGATGTGGCCCCTGTTTCACTCTTGTCGCACAGATAGCAGCTATTTTGCTTGATTCAAGGAGAAAAAGTCGCCAGCTCAGCTGGGGTCATAGCAGGAGGTGAGTGCCGTCCTAATCTTCACTCTTTAGCCATGTAAAACTCTCTCCTTCACTTGACCGTAGACCCTTCAGGCCTTCTAACACGACACACCAGTGCTCTCCAAATGCCCGGTTCTGTGGCAGACATTGTCAGCATCTTCGCACGCTCTCACTTTCATCCACTCCCCATGTGGCCGACGCTCCTCTGCCAGTGCTGACAGTCAGGCCCGTGCACTGAAAGACCCTAGCTGAGTGCTCTCTCCATAGGCAGGCTGTTTAGACGCTCATGGATTCTTTGCTTGCGTTCTTTCTCTCTCCCTCTCTCTGGATTTTGCTGTATTTAAAACCCAGCATTCTGTTTACTGTAGGATTACTGCTTTTGTATGTTTCAAATTTGACAGCTGCTTCATTCAACTCCCCACTGTGGAGGCTGCACGATAAGGCCGATATGGGTTTCTAATCTTTTCCCTGCCTAAATCCTTTCCAAATCTTCTATTTCTTTCTCCCTCACCATCATTCCTTGCTGTAAGATTAGAGCATTTTCCAGCACAACTCTTGGCTTTTGGCGCAGAGCTGCTGGAACACTCTGGTAGGACTGCTAATGAAGGGAGCTGTTCCTTTGACAGCTGTTGCATCTGACGCAAAGGTTCCTGTATAAAGGCCGCAATCAAACATCCTCTACAACCCCGTCTCCCTGTACGTGGGTGTGTGTAGCACACATTGACAGCATGCTAAAAATAATTGGGTGACTGGTAAATATCACTCACAGAGGCAGAGTTTGATCTCTTTGGGAAACTGTTTTATGGAGGATTTTTTTGGAGGATATGTTTTATTGAGATATAGCCAAGGCGTAAAAAGAAAAGTACTGTCAAAAAAGAAATATAATTTTCTTAATGGGCTTTTTCTGCTTGGGGCCCCTCCTAACCAAAATGACTGTTCATTCACAGATTGTACCAGCTGATTAATTCAGCGCAGAACCCGCAGCTTGCCTGTTGTGATTCCTCTGAGGGCCCTCAAAGCCTTGCACTGCATAACACACAATCTCCTGACTAGAATTTCTATTTAGGCAAGGCTTCAGGGAAACTGATGGATTAATATTAGTACAATGGCAGCATTTAGCAAACACGCATCCATCACAACTTTTACAAAGTATGACTAATGTCTGATGGTACAGGGCATTAGCCACTGCAGCAGCTTTGCTCTTGAAGTATTATTTTGTACTGTGAGGAGCCAGCGTTCAATTATGCATAAATCAAAGCAACAGAAGTGACAGTTATCACTGAAATTCATTGCTGATGGCAGACATATTGTCCTGTGTGCCTTTCACTACCTGCAGATCATAAAAAGTGAAATATAAAAAAATGACATCATGACATTTTAGATTGATTTATTGCAGGTCATGTCCCTCCATGCATGGAAACTCTCCAATTTTATAAGAGCTACATATTATCATGTAGCTGTTAGAATAATGGTTTCACCTCTTGTTTGCTTACTGTCACACCTCTCGTGTTTGCTCAGGTTTGAGGAGTCTAATCTCCTACACACAGGTGTGCTCTTTGTGTGATTTGTCAACATATCCTGTGGCTGTATTGCTAAAGCACTCCAACCCTTTTGAGACAGCTTCAAAACGTGGAGAATGAACTCCTTCACAAAAGAAAAACAGACTTCACCGAGCACGAGCCTCTGACGAGTGTCAGACATCCCTTCACAAGTGTCATTTGGGTGATTTACAAGCATAACCCAAGGCTAACACTCCTTTGATGTGGAATAAAGAAATCTATAGAAATCACAGGAAAGTTGTATTTTCTATCCAGGGATTGTGAGGACCAGAGCTACATTTCTCATTGTGGGAATTGTAAAAAGGCAACTCTGCATATTTTCATGTAAATAATAACATTGTGTATGAATATCAATGGGTGTTTTTTGTCCACCAGACATATTTATTGTTTAATGAGCTAGCTGCACATATGCGAATATGCGCATTGCTTATTGTTAGTGTACGTGGAGGTGCAGTTGCCGACAACACTTGAAGGTATAAAGAGTAAACACTGGCAGTTATGAATAAAAGGATCCTTGGGTGGAATGAGGGGACTTTTATCATCACTCAGTGCTAGAACTGAATTTAGATTGATACTGCCACTCTGGGCAAATTATTACCACATTATTTGTGCCTATTTCTGTAAACATAAAGAGGAAACACACAAAAGAAAGAGAAAGTGAGACAGAAAGGAAAAAGTAGAAAAGAAAAAGAAAGAAAAAGAAAGATTTTATATTTAACTTTTTTTTTGTAGAAACTGAAACTACAGATAATGGGCTCAGGTTGAAATGGCTCTCTAGAAAAATGCTCTCTGTGAAGTAGCAGTTAAAACCACTGTTGCCAATACCTTTACATTGCATTGGAAGCATTGTAGCAGTTGCATTTTACATGAAAAATGTGGTACAAAGTGGACCACTAAATCTTCACAGTGTACACATACGATCCAGGCATGACAGCGCAGAGCAGATTTACACTTTGCGATGACAATCCATAACATATTGAGCCTCTTAATCAGCAAAATGGAGCAGCACTTGACTGCCAATTCAGGACTTTTGGACAACAGATGCGTATTTACCACTGTAATATCCTCAAACCTGTCTATCCTGAACGGAGCTCCTCTCATCATTTGTCTTGTGGTGCAACTCAATGGAAGTGGAGGGACTCTCGAAGCGGGTATGCTGAAAATTAATGTACATGGATCTACTTTTTCTCCTTTTCTTGTCCTGAAATAGAACTTTTTTAATGTCTATTTTTCTGTTTGCGTTGCTCAGTTTTACTTGATGTATACTTTTATAATACATCTCTAATCAAGAAATGAAGAAATGCAAACCACACTGCAATTTGTGACACTGTTTGAGCAACTGGCTTTGTTGTTATTTTTGTCACTTCTTCGCTCTATATTTAAATATAACTATGTGATTTATATTATCTTACTTATTGCATGAACTGAATATGGAACTTGCTCATTTTGCATGGTCAGCTGGGAAATAAGACCAGAGCTCCCACAACCTAATAATGGGAATGATATATACAGCATGACCCAGAAGTCTGGACAACCATGTTAAGAATACACATTCATAAAAAAACAAATTACATTAAAAGTTTCTTGCTGGCCTACAGCTCTTAAATCAAATATGCAGACCCTGGAGAATCCCCAAAAGCTTTCAGAACGAGAGACATGGTCAAAGACTAGTCATGTAAGGTATTTGTCCAAATGACAATGGTATAGAGCTTTTTAGTTACACACACATACAGAAATGACAGCCTACTCTACTTCAAAAAAAAAAGTTAAAATAGTTTCAGAGTTAGTTCCCGTTCGCTCAAACTTCATCCTGCTCTACCTTTTACAGATGAGTGTAACTGAAGAGGACGCGGCAGGATTGTGTGATTACAGTGTCACATCAGCCCTGTCACCCTGTCACCCTGTCACAATGAATTATGATCAAGGCTATTAAGAGTGGTGGCACTATCATCATCTAAAAAAAAAAAAAAGAAAAACACTTTGAAGTCATGATATATGACTTTGTGAAGTTAAGATCTATTATTTCTAATCGTTTGTTCACATACCTTTATTACAGTGCCCAAACTTGGCAACAGCTAATGAAAACTTTTGTATCACGTCATCTCTATTGTAAAGGTATTTACTGGAGATACAAGAGGGGGGGTGCCACAGAATTGCTATCATCCTGTGGTTCCAATAACGAGGAGAAATGAGTGTGCTGGGTTATGCTGTAATGTACAGACGGCTTGAATCCTAAACGAGAGCAATCAGTAGCAAACTGCATTAGCCTCATTGATGGCTAATTGCGAATTCAGTCCCTGCACACAAAGATATGAAACCAATCAAATTACACTACTTACTGTCAGTCAAAATCAAAACTTCATGGTGATTAATAATGCAGAGTGCCATTGTAGCACCTCTACTGTTATGCTATAGCAATATAATATGCTATATAATATTCTATAGCAAGGAAGTTACCTTCATTTATCTAGGTCTGTAAAGAATGATGCCTCGAATAACTCACAGGGAAGTAATGCTTAAATGAAGATCTGGCAGTTTTATTGTCTTGCCACATCAAAGAAAAAAAAAAAACAATGCTGCAGCTATTACACAAAATAAATAAAATATGGCTTTATGAGAACAAAAAGAAATAAAATAATGAGTCAGTCCCTTCAAATTGAGCTCAATTTGTGCGTTCCTCACTTTTCTTGAGGAGCTGAAGGTTCACCAGTTCTGTCTGTATCACAGCTTATGTCTATGTCCAGTATTCTGTTATTGTTGATACTTCTACCCGGGTAGGCGCTCCTACGGCTGGCCACCCGTCCACCGTCACGCTGGGCTGGGCTCGCCATCAACCGGTTCACCAAATAGTGTAGCGTGTAGTTCACGCAACATAAAAAAAACAGCCTACACAAATAGTGCAATGAAAAAAATAGTCTTATCTAGCTCTCTGTATTCTTGTATGAGATCTCAACAATTATCTTGTAACAATCAGTCAGGATACACTTCAAGTACAATGTAAGAAACTTGTCATATAATACAATACAATATTTATCACTTAATAAGTAATGAACTGTTTACCATTAATTGACATACCGCATGATAAGTATTTAGCAGAACAACAAATTATTTATCGATTTTAACCATATTTACCTTAAACATATCTCTTTTTAGCCATGCTTTTATAGTGTTTTTTAAATACATTTTACTGCAGTGACAAACACGAATTGAATAAACATGCCAAAATGAACTAAGTTACCATAAACTGACCATACTACTAATCAGCAGTCTGCTAATTCCCTAGCCGTTTCCTGCATTCTTATAACTGCGACTGGTTTTATATGTACAATATCTGGACCTATATCTAGTACTTTCCAGAACAGGGCACTAACTCACCGGAGTTCCAACATCAACAATTCAACTGAAGTTTTTTTTTTTCTTTTTCTCACGCTTCCGGCTTGTGTTTCAGCTCTGCTGCAGTACGCCTTCGCGGCATTATCCGGAAAATATTTCAAGCGGAAATGACGTGAATTCCACACACAACGCTGTCTATCACTCGCAGTTTAAGCAATGTACCATGCCCTCTCAACAACAGGCACTACACCACTAAACAACATAAGACTTTAGTAGCCCTGTGTTTCATATGGGTTACACTATCACAGCAGGAAAATAAATGAAGCCTAAATTTCTGCATTCACAGGTTCACAGGTTTCTATACAGTATTGCAAAGTTACGTTTGACTTTTAATATGTTCCATTTTTGTTGACACTGCCCGTGAGGTGTTGATTTGACTCTGTGGTTATTTTTTTCTGTTATATTTATACTGTTGTTGTATTAGAATACATTACATTGGAAGACATTGCTGTTTGGTGAGCCCTGTTCATACTGCATCTCAGGTCTCCATTATTCCTTTCTTCTTGTTTGCTGCTGTAGCCTTAAACTGCACCACAAACAACTCACTTTATCATTGTATTAAAATCTCCCCAGCCATAAAGTTGAATCACTCATTGACAGAGCAATTTCAATGCAGTTTTTAAGAAAATCCACCGCAATGGAACAAGTAAAATCTCCTCACCCCACTGGCACTTTTTCATTAGTTTTTAAAGACAAAGAGTTAGGTTTTAGTGCTGACTGCACATTTTTTGTGCAGTGTATATTCTCTCTCTTCCGTTTCACCCACTTGTCTCCTTTCCACACTCCATCTCTTTTACTCCCTGCCAATCTTGCCTCCCTCACCACCACCTTCATCGCCTGCCTGCCCACCCCCCTCTGCGCTCACCCCCCCACCGCGCTGTGCCGCTTTCTCCCTGCAACATTTGTCTCTCATTTGGAATGAAGAGGAAATGCCTCCCCGTGGGCTCACAAGTGGCCCATCCTGAGGGCTGGCTGAGATTGATGCCTGTGATCCAGCTGTGCTGATTTACTCCCCGCACCCACAGGGGAGTGGGAGATTACACTGTGCTCTGCTGGAGAGGACGAGAGGCAGGCAGACAAAATGAGAGAGAGAGTGAGTGAGAGAGAGAAAGAGAGAGAGAGAGAGAGAGAGAGAGAGAGAGAGAGACGAATGTCATGTGGTAGATGAAGCCCTGTGGGTCCTCTATTAGCACTCCATCTTCTTGTCCCAGACCACACCTTTCATTACCTCTCAATCTAATTGTTCTGCAAGAGCTGCTTTTGATGATCACCATTTACTCCTCTCCAACTGTTGCCAGGGCAAAACATATCCTGACTCAAACATATTCATGATACAGACATAAGGACCGTAACATAATGGGAAAATCATCACCAGTGTTCCGAGTTGAGAGAACAGGGAGGAAACTGTGTTTGAGTCCCAGCTGAGACTGTGCATTGGCATTCAGCGAGGCAAACACATCAGCTGACCACCTCCCTGTGTAGCAGAAGCAATCTATAGTTGTTATCTAAACATTGATTCTAACATTATCCTCTTGAGGTCATCTATATTCACCCAACAGGGACGGGTATCCTAAATTTACCTTGTCTAGCCCCTCCCCAGCCATCAGCCTCAAATTGAATGTGGTGATTGATCACAGGTCATGGACGAATGATAACACTCTATCACTTGAGCTGCTGACATACTGCAAATAATCTATTACACTGAGAGAAGTTAGCCCATGACATCTATTGTATACTGCCAAATTAAGAGTCCCAATATGTTCCAGAAAACAGGAAGGGGTTCGACTTTGTTTTAGTGTCACCTTGAAAAGAGAAAAAAAAAAAGCTTAACTTTTGATTTTACTGCAAAATATGACATTGTTAGAGCTGTGGCTTCAACGTCCCATGAGGACACTTGCCGAAGCTGAATGACATATTTATTGAAAATGACTTCAAATGAAACGTGTTGTTGCTGTCAGATTTATTTATGGTTTGCTATGCAATGCTAGCATGAATGCTAAATGTAGATTAATCTTTCCATCTTGGTAGTAAAAGATGGAAAAGTATGGCTTTGTTTTGAACATTTATTGACACTTTAAATCTCGCTGTCTGCCAGAGCATAATCTCGCTGGCTGCAAAGAAAATGTACTTTTCCCTTTGAGAGTTTTACTCCAGTGAGTTTAACGCACTGAATTTATGGTTTTAGAAAAAATAAGCTGACAGCATACTGACTGCACTGCCCATTTCACCTTTAACAAGATAGATGCTGGTGCTGATATAGTTCCTTGGAAGCAAGGTTGCACACAAATACTAGGTTGTGTGTTTACATGTATGAGTGTGTGTGTGTGTGTGTGTGTGTGTGTGTGTGTGTGTGTGTGTGTGTGTGTGTGTGTGTGTGTGTGTGTGTGTGAATATTGCATGCCCATCTGCATATGCGACCATTATGCATTTAGAGACTAGCACTCCCATGGCAAAGGAATCCCTTTACTCCTTAATTCAGTAAACACAGAGATCTGTAATGGCTTTCATTGCCTTTTAGGAGGAACCCATTGGTTCATCTGTGGCTCAAGGGGCATTGATTAGGTGGCAAAAGGAACAAATGACTTGCTGGAACATGATGTGTGTGGTCCTTACAAGGCAAACAACCCACACCCCAACCCCCAGCCTCAGACCTACAGTTGGCTGCAGCTCTGCCATGTCCCCTGTGCATCTTGGTAGGGTTTAGTGCCAAGGTCTGATGAGATGAAGCGGTATTGAACTGTTTGCACAAGGTTTTGTCCATGAACACAACACAGTGGACAACCTTTAACAAACTGTAAAAAGGTGTGTAGCAGTTTGTCCAATATTTTTACATGACTTGTGCAGTAGTTACCAAATCGATGCATCCCCATAAAGCACAATACATTCAGACACCAACATATACAGAACACACAAAAATAAAAGCACTGCACTTCATCATCCCACCCCTCTTGTCCAAGGTTCCCTACAGAATTTCCCACTGACGTCCACAGCCGTAATGCTAGATATTTTAATCTCCTTCAAAGAACTGACACAGTCAGGATATTATTTACTTGCACACAGTAAGCACAGCTATAGTAAATAAAGATAAATGCAAGGCCATAATGGGCTCTGAGAAAATGGTATTTTGCCGGGTCTCTAAGAGAAAGGAGATTGAATTCTTTTACTAGACTGGTTTTAGTTAGACAGTTTTTCAGTTTCCATGCTAAATTGCACAGGCCAGACAAAGAAAACTGTAAACCCCTGAGAATAAAATACAAAATAAATTGTGTCTTTACATTCAGTGCAGGTATGTACTCTGCTCTGAGTATGGTGCAGACAAGTCAGAAGGCAGTTGCAACATACCTGCATAACTGTACATGTATTCAGTGGTTAATTATTATCATCTAATTAGTTGTTGCCTTCAAAAATGATTTACATTGATTAACTGAAGTTTTTAAATTATACTCTTTCTACAAGGACTATTTGTAAAGACCTTAAACTTATTCTATCTTTGAAAAGAAATCAATTTCCAAATATTTTTGCGAATGCATTTAAAAAATAGAGAGATTTCTGTCATAATTAGTCTTCTCCCCTATTCACAGTTAAAGCAGAGGTGGTTAAATACTTCAATCAATTGACAGATTATTATTAACCAATGAGAGAGTATAATTGTTCCTGCATGTGGCAAACTCCATAAAAGGCTGGCAGGTGAGCCAGAGTTTCAGCTTGTTTTGGGAATTATCTTTACAGCAGACACATAAATTGGTTGCCCTTTATCTGTATGTGAAGGGTCAGCACAAGTGTGACATTTGCAGCACCAGTAGAGGGCATTTAGCAGGTCAACGGAGCGGAGACTGAATACAGCTGGACAGCTAACTTAAACATTCACTTCAAAGATGGTTTGCAATGTGTGCGTTCGTGTTTACAATAATGCAGCAACAATGTTCTGTCAGTGTCGTGTCAAATCTGATCATATGAGATTAAAATCTGAAATAATGGTTAGATTTTAATGTTTGTGGTGTACTGCAGCAGACTCCAGTAACATTATTTCTGCAAGTGTTTAAAATTTAAAAATGGCTTTACTTTATTTAAATATTTCAAGTACTTTACATTTTTTTTAAATTTTATTTTAATTAAAATAACCAGAGTAGGCGAAGAGATAAAAGTGAATAATGCAATTGAAAGTTGTGTTCAGTTATACACCCAGTCTGTTTTAGAGACAGTATCTATACGTGTAACAGTAAAATTGGTTGGAGGTTTTCCCATTCACCCAGCGTGCCATTTTATGTAATTACAAAACACACATCTTGTGTGACAGTACCATCATAATACAAGATGCAGACAAGAAGGCAGAGATATCCTGTGGATTTAAAATGAGTTTACAACAGAGATCCATTAAGAGGGCAGTAAACATGTCCTTCAGTTATGGATCCATTCATATCCACACATATAACTCTCCCCCAAACTCCCGTCCTGCCCATTAATGGACTTCTTGACAAGAGGTTTAGGCTGCTTAGCCACTCTTTAATCTGCTTGTGCCCCACCAGTTTATGGGGTAAGGAAAATCAAATAAACAGATGGTAATCTGACTAAATTAGAGCACAGGCGACTCTTCCAAGTACTAAGTACAGCATTATCTATCACATGCTTGAGTCTGTTTTCCCTCGTGCTTCTTCTATATATATATATAAAAGAAAGGCCCTTGTTCATGTTGTTTACTGTTACACTGCACTTCTATTTCTGCTTAATGTGTCTTAATGTGGAATAATGGTGTGGAATAAATTTTATGTTGTGTGATAATCATTATTGCACAGCTTTTGCATCATACAAGCACTTGACCATGTGTCTTTATTTTGATTTCTACAGTTACCCTGCCGATGTGCTGGAAAACGAGCATTTATTAAGATGCTGTATTGGTTTAGATTTAAGTCAGTACATTGTGTGACTGTGTGGCATCCACGTATTCATATCTGTGTCCGTGTGACAGTCAGAGGATGTTTGCTGTTATTTTTGCCGGCGTTCAGAGCAAATATCAGTGTGTCCCAGCTGAGAAGGCATTACAGACTGTTGATTTGAGCGGCTCTCGGGACTCACTACCATAATCTGCGTCTGTTCTTAGGTGTGTTGTACAGGTGGCTGTTCAGGAGAAGAAGGCTGGGGAATTTGGTTAATTAAGCAGGGTAAACAGCAGATAACTGCAAGATATCCTGGTGGGACCACAAAAGCATCAGACCCCAGACATCATCCAAATACCTCAGCAACATACAAGTTTTTTTTTGTTTTTTTTCATGTTCTGTTGTATTTCTTGACATTAATATTGTTGGCAAAAAATGTATTTACAGATTGCTGCTGTTGGGATTAGGGGTTCCTTGGAGATCCATTGTGAGTGAGCTGTCATCCATGACCAGATTCCATCCTTGGAGTGGAGGAGGTGGTTGTTTTGTTAACGATAATGATAATGCATGCCACACAGATGGCACAAATTATTTAGTGCAACAAGAGGGTGGTACTAATTGGGCCAAAGACGGCTAGCATTCAAAAAAAGAATAAACAAAATGTGTGTTTACATGTGTGTATTTGTATGCAACTGTGTGGGTCTGAAATCACAATTAGTCATCCTTTTTTGCAGTTAAAAATCATGTCAAAGTGTTCTTTTTCTTTCTTCATCATTGAAATGAAGGAATCATTGTCTCTGGGAAAATATCTGAAATGGCCCTTTTCTCTCTGCCTCGGTCGGAGATGGCCTGTCAGTGTTTGATTGACAGCAGAGTGGAAGGGGCATGGAGAGACAAAGTAAAGAAACTTGGACTGTAACTTACAAACCAAAGACAGACAGAGTTTTGTGAGCGGTTCTATTGACGAATAAGGACCATACCAGCAATTAAACTGATGCTGACATTTGCACGCAGGTTTGTAAGGTGTTCAGTGTGCTATGGCTGACTAGCCTGCAAACTGATGCTAATAGTGCAGTTTTCCCTGGTGAGCATTTGTTTGGTAGTTTGTTCAGCAAGCCAAGATGCAAAAGGAGAAAACAAGATTGGCGAAGGTTGTTGGCATGACCGTATCCCAGAAACCATGACTTTAGTACAAATAGAGTTTAAAATAAAATGATGACTAATAAATAATTTCTGCATTCTTAAGGCAAATGTAACTGCTCTGACATTTCTTATGATTCTTTTCCAGCTTCCATGCAGCCTGACCATTCAAGGGATATAAACAATGCTTTGCTGTGGTATTAGGTGATGGACTGCCTGTCAACTGTTGTGCAGTGAAAAAATTCTATTTGTATCAAAATGAATCTCTATGAAATGAAAATCCCATGTGACCATAATCTGTGTCCTTTTACTTTCATATCGCTTGATGGCTCCTATGCCTCTGCACTGAGATCTTATCAGGGTATCATTGTAAAAATGTAACACCATGCTTTGTGCCATTTAAGCTACACTATAAACTGCATTATCTCAAACTGTAATAGACTCTGCACTGTGCCCATTTGATGGGTTTATTTGTCATTTCTGTAAGAGGACTGTGGTTTTGTTTTAGAAATACCTTGTGCATTTGAAGGACACAGAGCATCCAAAAAAAAAAAAAAAAAGCCTTGCATTGTACAATAACCTGCCTGCATGAGAGTCAGGACAATCTTTATGTTTTTTTTTTTTTTTTTTATGTCAGTGCTTGGGGAAACATTGTTTATACCTGTGGATTTTAAATAAGTGTGACTGTGAGCCACGAGGGTTCACACTGTCACAGTATCATTTTACCAATACAAGATAATTTCAGCAATGAGCTTCGCCTGTCTGAGTCAGCAACCACACGTCCCATTAAAATCAAATGTTTACAATTATATATTTATTAGTTTTTTTTCCCCACAAATCAGAGTCTGAAGAATCCAGTTTGCATTTGTCTGACTATTTTCACCATTTACCCAATAATTCATCCAGTTGCATTCGGTAATATCCCTGCACGCAATATCTGCTCCTTCACCCATTAACACTTAATCATCAAGCAACGACAACTGTTAGAGCTTTTACCATGCATTACAGTGGTCAATGGCTCAGATTAGATGATTGCCACGATCTTATCAAGTGCCCAGGATGATGCTGACCCCCTCCGCTCTCTCTCTTCCCATCCTTATCAAGACCACAATGAATGTGCTCACCAGGCTGTGAAATGAAAATCATTGACGGCCCCTCTCTCAGCATTTAAGCACAGCCTTCCCTTACCCCTCTGTGCCCCATTCATAGGCATATTGAAAGCCATAAAATATGACAATTCCACTATATCATCCAGGTTAAACTTTCCCATAATTGCATTAAAATAATCATACTTCTTTTTACTTGGTCTGTTCTTTTCTCCCCACGGTGTATATACGGACAGTGATGCATTAGTTCATATCACGGCGGTAATGAGAGGACCTTGGTCTCCTCTGAGGTGACACAGTGACCCAAATATAAGATATGGGGAGAGGGAGGTGCATGTGTGTGATTGTGAAGACAGGTTTGCATTTCTGAAAAGCTCTTTTTCAACTTTACCTTAAACTTCAGACTTTTCAGAAACACAAGTGTGCAGAGGTCAAACCTTAATGGAAAATGTATTTATTTATTTATTCGTTAGAACAATTAAAACTGTACAATTTACAGCATCCTGACAAAAACTGAAATACTGACACAAGGCAAGGTGCAACAACATTCAGACTTGACTTTGGTTTTGTTTTGTGCTGGTGGATGTGTCTGGTGTGGTGGATCTGCAGAGATCTGAGTTTTTTTCTTTTTTTTTCTTCTTTTTTTTTTGGCACTGCAAAGAAAGTGGCTGACTTCCAATGCAATGTGGCCAGGGTTGATAAGTCTAACACGGCCCAGGTTACACTCTGACCGCACGGTCAGGCTGTGAGATTTGGTGGGATTACCAGTGAGGAAATGTTGCCATGGGGACAGTTGAAGAAGAGCAGGGCAGGTCCTGTAAAACATGCAGCAGGAGTTCCATATAGATTAGACATACATGACCACTGTCAGCAGTGCCAAAGCATTTATGGACATTTTGAAAGAGGATTAGAAAGTGAATCCCTTTGCTCAGTTTCTGGCAAAGGATTTCTCAGGGAAATTACTTTTCATTCATTTTCTGCTGCACATTACAGTGTTGTTCTGGGGACATAAAACTTGTAAACAGGCTTATAAATGGCTTAGTCTGTACTAGTGTTTATTCCATAGTGTTCTAATTCTAGTAATTCTAGATATAAAGGATTTTACTGCTGCTATAATATGTGATTATCTGCCTTACATTTACTTGCAGTGTGAAACGCAAAAAAACAAAAAAAATTCAGGAAAAAAAAAAAGTATAGTGGTCTCATCCGTGTAAATAACCGATGCTCATTTGTCCCATCAAATGGTTCAGCGCTTTTACATCACCTGCACTTTAGTAATCATGGCCCAGGTGTAATCATTTCTAAAGTGTACATGTCCATTAGTATAAGTCCATTCTTTATGTATAGAAATGCAACTCAAATGTACTTGCAGTTGGAAAGTGTCTCTCCACATGCACTAAATGACATCACCTTAGGCAGACTGAGGACCTCTCAGTGAGGTGCCTTCACCTTACCAAATAAAACATTTTAAACTTACTTCACTGTGCAGCATGTGATAGGTGAATTCTCTCTTTTCTTTGTTCACACTGTTCTGAATTAGAAAAGTGACACATCCCTCGTTGTTTTTGTCACACATACCCAAATTGCTAGTGCTAATTTTGTTGCACTTTCACAGTTATACTACTGTAACATGATTTCTTTATTCCCCGTGTGAGCATGGGAACAAGTAGCCTGGATCCAATCGAAAGCAGACAGACATTGTTTTCACATTAGCTTGTATACACGTAATAGATATAAACATATGTATTTTAGCAAAAACATAGATTTAAAGAGATGCCATGTGTCTTATCAGCAAAGAAGACAACATCTCACTGGACTGCTGTTTCTGCTCTGTCTCCAGTCATATTGTCATTCATTGTCTCTAATGAAAACATTTAAATAAGAAATGTTTGTGGGTATGTATGTATGTGACAACACATGGGAGACAAAACAAAGATTTCACAGTTCAACAATGGCCACATGTTTGTATATAGTGTACGTATCAAGCAGAAATTTATTTTTTGTATCTTTTTCTGTTTTGAAAGTCGCAGTAACATTATTTTTTGTATCTATTTTTTATTTTAAATGTTTTTATCGTGATTGCGCCTTACGTGTGTACAGTGTTACCTTGACTCATGTACAGTAAAATACTTTGTGTTTATGTTAACATAACTATTTTTTTCCTGCTAACTTTCTTCACCAGGGACAGGGAGAAATAACATCTGCATGTGAGTAGGAAGATCACATCTAGCTGATGTGGAGCGATGTTTTCAGTTTACATGAATAAATTTGTGTTGTCAACAATACAGTGAATGTTTTTATGCAGTTGTCAGTGACTTTGGCATCATAAAGCTGTGACAGGAAAAGGAACTATATGATGATGCTATAGGAAAAAAGGAGATAGCTGTGTGATGGAAAGAGAATGCATATTATGCAAATGATACAGGAAATGAGCCCAGGTCACTGGTGTCAAAGGTAAATGTTCCAACTCTGGACAGTGACAGCATGAATCCTTAGCTTCAACATCAGAAACAACCTACAAAAACAAAGTGAAATATCAAATGTTTGGAAAAGAAAACCACTGCATCCTATCTCCTACAATTTCCCTGACAATCATCATGATATTTAATAAATGAAATATCTATGTTAAGTAGTTTCAGTACCCAAACCTATTCAAATCCTAACCATTTAGGTGGCAGAAAACAATCATAAGGGTCATTTTGGAGAGCAAAGGAAAACAACCTTTTTGTGTTGCTTATAGTGATGAACTTGTTGCCCATCCACCACCCTTTTGCCATGAAGCATGGACATCACATTACTTCCTGCATGGTCCTTAAACATTGCCAATGAATATACATTGTCAACACACAGTTAGCTGCATATAAACATACAACATTTACTCAAAAATAGTCTGCTTATTTTATGAACAGAAGCATTTTTAGTAGGAGCATAACTGTTTTCACAGTTTTATTTCACACTGCTCTGTTTTGGTTGAAATTAGGCCATAAAACTGCAATGCAGCTTTATCACAGACAGCACCACGTTTGGTGTTTTTTGATGGAAATTATGGCACTACAAACTAGCAAGACCAAAACAAATTACCAGCAAAACCAATTACCCAGGCATTATTTCTATTTTTTTATTATTATTATTAGATTGTTTACCTCTTAATGTGCATTATTCTTTCATGCCATGCAGTTGCATAGTTTTTTCTTTGCTTCATTACAGATTCCATACACAAAATGAGGAACATCATTAGGGTACATGCAAATGTGGAGACAGCAGCTGTTAACAATGCCTGTATTTCCAGATGCTAACAAAGATGGGTCAGCTGTGAAGATTTCTACCCCCTTAAAAAAAATTATGGAATCTGATTTCTGTCAATATATTAAATTAAACTTAAATATAAAACAACAATAAACATTTGGAAGATAATAATAATAAGTACCTTTAATGTTATAAAACCCACTAAAGCAGAAATGTTTTGTTTTTCATTCATTTTATGTAATTACTTCCACAAGGAGGTTGTAGTTTTGCTAGTTCTGAAACTAATCCTCCATATTGTTTTTGCAGGAGTGAAACGGTGCAATTCAAACATTACACAGGTTTAAACATTACTGAGCAAACATAAGTTAAGTAACATCTAGGCCACTCTATAAGTAAAAAATAGAATTCAGGAAAAAAGTTGGCTCCATGTTTGTTTTCACATTTTTACTCACAAAGTTGTTTGTTTTTCACTTTTCTGGTGAAGTTTTGTTTGACTATATTAACACAAATCTGATTCCATATATATATATAAAACAGTATATATATCTGCGTTTCCTGTCTATACGATATTAATAATAATATGTAACACATGTAGACACAAGAAATACAAACACAGGGCATGTTGACACCTCCTACAGTAGTGCATTCATTATGCAGACACACAACCCATCAGTGACGGAATGTAAGAGGGATGCAAAGGCAACAAGGGCCATGGGTCCCCACTGTAATCTCACACAGAATGGCAGCGGTGACAGAATGAGTTTTCTCCCCATTGAATAGTGAGACGGCTCTTTGTGTCTATTTGATTTGCTCTCTTTTCAGATGATGTGTGGGGAAGGAAGGATCCCCTTTGTGTCAAGCCACAAGACTTAAAAGCAAAGTTGGATCTGGCTGCATCTGGGTTGTGTGTGTGTGTGTGTGTGTGTGTCTGTGCGTGTGACTGAGTGAGGGATGAGTACACAATGCACAAACTGCCTCGATTCATGTTGTTCTATGATACCACGCGCAAACAATGTTTCTTGAGAAAAATATAATGTCACTGCAGCTAAGTTTGTTGACAGTTTGTTGAAAATATTGAAGACTGAACAAGAAAATGACAAGAATATTTTTTCCCCCTCTTACTGAGTTTGTTCTGTGGCACACACTCCTTTGCCTGTACATAAACAGCAACTGCTGCTTTCAAACAATTCTTTTAAAAGGCTGATGAATGTACTTTTTTTTTTTTTTTTAGCTCCATAAAATTGGGGGAGTGGAAGCGAGTAAAATCATTACACCTCAAAGGGCAAACTTTTGCCCTCATTTGATTGTAGTTTCTCAATTACTGAGTCCATTGTTTTAATCTCTTCAGGGACAGATGCTAGATTAGAAGGAGCTGAAGATAAAAAGATTGCATTTCACACCGCCTCTAATTTACCTACCATAGGACTTCACTTAAATGGAGCACACTTACTCCTGTTCACCTTGACTTTCCGCTCAATTAATTCTGCCTGCCAAGATGCACAGTAAAATGACCAATTCAACCTTGATTCAACCAAAGTAATGTCACAAAAGCAATATCTGGCAAGCCATTTACTGACCCCACAATCTATTCACCTTTGAAATAGAATTGCAAGGGTTTGCATGTCTCTGTTTGTGTGTGGTTATTTGAATGCCAATTAATGAGTAGATGTATTACCTTATTAGGGATTTTTTTCAAAGCTACATGAAGTAGCTTCACTCCCACTGGGGAGCAAAAACAGAAACAGAAACTTACTTATCCAGCAGACAAACAACAGCATGAACATCTCATTGGAGTTTTATTTCTGGAAACTTAACAAATGTAAGTCAAGTCTAATATTCAGTGTCATTTTTGCTGGCACCAGCTGTGCGTTAGCTCATAAGATGCTGGGCTTTCTTTAACAGTGGCTTGTTGTTTACTTGTGTTTTCTGTCTTCTTGTGCTGGACAGGCTGCACAGTGGGGCTTTGGGCGGAACGTAAAAGTCTGCACGGTAACAGTGACAGTGGTTCTTCAGGTATTTAGTCAAACGTTTGACCTGATGATGGCACTAAATGAAAAGTTAGGGGATCATCAGAGTTATCACACTTCATTCCGAGGGGAAGATGAATGTGCGTTCCAAACTTAATGGCAACCCATCCATATTCATGGTGGGCTGGATAAGTCAGGAGATCACCAAAGTAAGTAGGATTTACTTCCGAGAACGATTATTCCTGTGAAAGAAGGGGCAAGAAAATAGGAAAAAAAAAAATTTGAAATTAAAATACGACCTTATATACATTTATATATACAATTTATTTGAAGACCAATTCTTCCATTTCAGCCCCTTTCAGTCAATTCAGCACTTTAGCGTATGAACTGAACAAGAGATACAATGAAGAGGTGAACATAATGCAACCCAAAGCAGGCTGTCACTTCCTATAGACCCTGTGTCCATACTATTTGTTGACAATCTGAAATATGTTTGAGCTATGGACACAAAGCTATTCTGTTCTTTACTTCTAAACTTTTGCAGTTTATGTGTTGTTGTGCCATTATAATTAAACACAGTACATGCCTTTTTAAAGTATAAGTTCTGTCACTTTTGTTTAACTACTCTGTTAATATACAAAAGATTAAATATAATTTTCTATTGTCAAGAACCATAAGCAGCAGCATGTTTCACCGGGGACAGTCTTTATCTTGCCGTCACAACTGTGTATTATTTTTTCCAACATCGTGTTAATTGAAGCTGCTATAAATGGGACGCGTTTGAAAGTCATGATATTTGAAAGTGCTTAGGGGAAATAGTGTCCCTCAAGTAAAACTCGCTGAAGTTATTTTCTCACAGATCTATGTATTATTAATTCCCTAACATGCTTACTGCATATGTGGAACTACTAATGCACATGTAATGAATCTGTGAACATCTGGCTAAAAATAAAGACTCGGACAGCTTCACAACAATAGTGGCTCACCATTTTCAACTGTCATCATGATATTGAGATTTAAATAAGGTAAATATCACATAATATGTGTGATATTGTAATAACCTAAATATTAATGCAGTTCCCTTCTGAAAACTTTTGAATGGCAATCACTCAGGTCCAATAAATAAGTCCCAAGTGCACTTAGTTGGATGTAATAACCTCAAAAACACAGCAGTGAATCTGAAAAAGTTGCTAAATTTGCCAAGTTTCATGTAAATGAACGCCCAGGGGAATTTCCCTTCGATGTGCATGCAGAACAGAGGATGATTATATTTAACAATGGAAAAAGTTCCTCTGTGTGAGCCAGTCATCACATCCTCTGTGCGCTCCCTGTCTGCTATTGTTCTACTCTGCCGCATTTGTTTTATACCTGTTATTGCCTGTCATCCACTCCATCGCTGAACCAGGACTTCAGATGCCTGCAAGTCACTGTTTGTTCCCTCTTAGAGGCAGGGAACTGAGAGGAAAGAGAGATGCTGGAGTGCAATGGAGGTAATTGATACCTAGCTTTGCATGCCAGTGACTGTGACTTTCAGGACATTAAGGAAATGAAAATGCAAGTCTTTGTACACATTAACAAATAGGAAACCAAAAATAGAATCACAACAGCAGTGCTGTTCTTAAACAAGACTTGTTTGTGTCTAGCAACTTGGGATGTGAGGATGTATGGTTGTTTCTTTGCAAACACAAGGGGTAACAGAGGGTGGAAGTATTATTATTAAATGTAGTTTTCATATCCACTAGAATGGATTTTTTTTTCAGAAATACTGAAAGTGTTCACAGTACAAAGCCTGACATATTTTTTCCACACCTGAGCATCATTTCCACTTAACCCCAATCAAATATATCATTTTACCTGAAAATTTCAAAATGATGCCATCATTTCTGACATTACCCCAAATGCTTCATTTAAAGAACATTAAAATGAGCTGGTAGAAGTTCATTGTTTTAATTGTTCATGTTTAAAAAGTTCATGTTTTAATTGACACATTCCATGTGTCAATTAAAACATGACACCTCAAGCAAAACTATGCATTTCACGAACCTCGGTTTTAATTAACTCCATTGTTTTACCTCCAAATTAAGCGACAGTTAACTGAAAAACCTACTGACCTATTTTTATTGACGTCACCATGAGTTCTCATTAACAGTTTTCCTCCTGCAATGTCACTTTTGTGTAAATCAAATACAATCTAGCATCTACACCACATTGGTGTGGCCCTTGTCTTCTAGCTGTCTCTTTAAATGGACAGAAATCATCCTTTTTACTCCTGTGTAAGCACTTTATGCCCACACTTTACTGACTTACATAAAGAGCCTTTAAGGACATGTAAGTTAGACACTGAACCTCTCCTTAAAGTTACAGTCACATTAAAATTATTGCTGCCACTGTTTTTATGTTGTCTTGTTAATATTGCTTGATGTTATACTTCTCTATGTTCAGCTTGTTCCTCGTCTTCTTCTTCTTGTGAAATGACCTTTATGCACTCCACACCAGATGACTCAGGACTGCTGAGGTGCTGCCATCTGGGATTGTCCTCAGGGTTCCATGAGTAACGCAAAATATCTGCAAAAATTAGTTTTTTTGCAAGTGCAAGCAACCTCCTACGGAAAACTGCAAACCTCACCTCTCATATTTTGCAAGATAATTTTATGATTTGTCATTTTATATCAGGTTGGGAATTATGGGTGAGGCAAAAGACAGTTTCCAGGGTTAGTGTTAGTTTTCTTATTCTTTTTTTTCTTCTCCACTCCTGCCCACCTCGCTCCCACTTGGAAGCTCCAGAGGAGCAGATGGCTTGGCATCACCCTGACAGCCCAGTGTCAGCCTGTCTCTTTGGTTTGTCATCCAATCCAAGACTAGCTGTTAGCCCTGAATAAACACAGAAAATGGCACACCAAAATTAGGCATTAACAATTTCAGGGCACTATTGAACTGGAATATGAAAACCCACCAAGATACACCTCAATCAGGAAACAGGTTTGCACAGCAGGACTCCCCCTCGAGGGACAGAGACCATTAAAATGTGACAGAGAAAACAAACACATTTGCTTTGCACAGTTGGTGTGAAATGCCTTTATTTATTTTATATCAGCTCTAGGTGAGCTCAGGATGTGCTGAGTTTTCTCTGTGATAATTTCAATTTTCTTCCTAGAGAATGCCAAAAGAAAAGCAGCAGGCTGTTGATACAAGAGCAAGGACCAAGAGCAGAGGGGCAACATCAGCCAGTTTAGTTTTGTTTTTCTGTTAATTTCTGGAGAACAAGAAAAACTGCCAACATTTATCAAGTCTCTGTTTTCCCACAAACCAGATTTAGTAAACACTACTCTTTCATCTATGTCCTTCAGCCTAGACAAAAGCCGCATGAGGCACTGATGGACACACTTATGTTCTAGCATATGCTGTGTGCACAGACAGTAGCCATTATCTCTCCCCTGTGCCTCCCAACAGGGTTGGCAGATTCTGACTTTGGTATGTTCATATGAATTAGCGCTCCACACTCTTATGAACTAATTCATTCATTCAGTCATTAATCCGATACCTCTGCGTAATGGAGGGAAAAAATTTAAACAAAAATGAGCAACCCTTCGTTTTACAGTGTAAAGGGTTTATGTTGAGACCACCTGTGTTCCCAGTGTCCCTCACCTCAGCTGTCTGACACCTTAGTCAAACAACTGCTCCACCCTCTGATGACTCCGCTGCTGTTAATAAATTAAGTGCTTCATATGTTATAAATAAATATAAGCCTTTGAATTTAATCCAGCAAGCGATTAAATGCCACCACAACATGACTGGGAAATTAGCTTTGTGGTATATAAATGCACTTTCTAGGAGACAGGGTTGCTCTCTCAGACTTTATGTCCAGCTAACTTTGTTTTTGTGTGTGTGTACCATTTATAGTGTAAAGCTGTTGGCAAGCAAGAGGAAAAGAAAAGACCATCAGATGTTAAAGATATTAAAAAAAAACAAACAAACAAAACAAATGTAACAATGAAAATACAAACAGAATATCAAATGAAATTTTGGTCTTTATTGCAGGGTGGATAATGATTAGTTTCTACACTCAGCTGAAGGGGCTACTATGGTCAGGGTAACATGATCTCATGGGATTGTGTTTAAATAGCATGCCACTTTGGGGGACATTTCTCTGGCCATTTCTACACATTTTCAGCTTCTGGCGTCATTTAACGCCATTTGATTCTGCATGCAATTTAACGCTGTCTAGGTTCGGGTTAGGGTGGTTAGTCAGTGGTGAAAGGACAAAATGCGGAGTGATAACACGCGAAATGACATAAAATTGGCATGTGATTAATATGCCATTTGACCAGTCTGGTCAGAAATGGAGCGATTTGTTAACAATCAGTAGAAATTGTTAATAAACATCCATGTCCATCTATTTATCTACTGGGACATGCATGAGTCCCCTGATTCTCATTACCACTTTATAATGACAATAAACTAAATTTCTTAGTGCCTTGATCCCGCGAAATTCATGATTTTGTTTCTGGGTTCAAAGACAAAATCTAAAGATTTCAATGACTCTGGGCATTTTATCTTTTTCTTAAACAACATTCATTCATTTTGTTAGTGTCTGTGTTTGCCTCATGGATATTCAGGCATATTGGTAATTGCTTGGTGACAGGGCTAAATAGGGTAAATTTGTGTGCCAACTGCAGAAATAAGATAGATTTCCACTGTTTTTGTATAATTTTGGCCTGATGCAGGCATCCAAAGTTACACTGAAGGGCCCCAGGGCTGAGCTTTGTGGAGCTCAATGTGTCATGTTGGTTCATGCTGAGACAAATTAGTTCTTGGAGATAGGACCCGAACTGCTTTAGGACTGTGCTTTAAAGAGCGAAGTGGTCTGTCTAGTCATAAATAGTGTTGATAGAGTGTCAAAGGCGGCATTAAGATCTAGGACTATAGCCCAGAACAGCCTCTTTCATCACTCAGACTGTTAGTGAGAATACTTCTGATACTTAATCACTTAGTCAAAATATAAATTGTAGAAGTAACCATATGAGGCTAAAATGTTGACTTTCTCAATCATCTTACTTACAAAAAGAAAGTGTGATGTGGGTCTGTAGTTGCCTGCTACTCACAGATGTATCCAGGCTACTCTTCATTTTCAAATCAAATTAAAGCCTGCGGTTTTCAAAGCATTAGTAAAATAACCTTATGATAGAAAGCTATTAACAATTTACATATGGTTTGTCGTCAAATGGCCGAAAGCACTTAAAGAAACTACTATGAATTGACATAATTTAAAGTATAACAAGAAATTAATAAGATGACAAAGCTTCAGGCAGTGGTACAGTGTTTGTATATTTTATCAATATTTACCAGTGTTACCATCATACATCAGTGTTGGGTTTTAATCAGCATGTGTTATAAAATTTAAAAGTGTCTTTCTAACAGCCTCCACAGTGTTGCCTTATGTGTGCCTCGTCTTCAGTGTGCCTGTCAACATGTCAGTCAAGGCTGTTGTAAATGGGAAATGGACCCACTGTACAGTTTTTAAAACAGGTGTGAGGTGCACTAAACATATGGATGCATCAAAGCATTTTTTGAAAATAGTGGGAAATATATTTTTAGTGACTTTGTGGCTTGTGACTTTATTCAGCAGCCATTACCACAGGAAGGGGGTTGTTGTGGTTGCACCAGTTGCTACAGGTTACCTCTCACCCATTCAAATGCTTTGTGACCCCTTTCAGATGAAGTGCTGGGGTAAAGCCGCCAACGACCGCGCCTTCTTTGGTTATTCTGAGAGGAAACATTTTGAAACCTTGGCGATAATACACTCTATCTGTTTTCTCCCATCAGATACTAGACAGTTAACTAGTCGTTAACATATGAAATACTACAACACTGAATGAGATATAAACCCTACAACTGATACAATTACTGATGCAGTTTCATGTGGGACTTTCCAAAGAATTACACATGCTTGTAAATGTCCATAAATGTCTAGTTAAACTAATTGAGTGCAGCTTTTCTTGGAACATTACACAACACAGCGTTTAGTTTATCTCCAGGTTTGCTGACAAGAAGCTCTTTTCCTTCAGGCTTTCAATTGTCTGTGATGGACAAATGCTGTGTAAATCAGCCCAGTAATAAATTGTCCCCAGCTTTACAAAAACAGCAGAGAGGTACTTTGTTTTCAATGCTGTGATGCTCCTATACAAAAAAAAAGATCCTCTAAAAGTCCCTGTTCATTTTGCTTTGTTCGCTTTCTGTGAATAACAGTGACTAATTAAAAGAAAACTACAAAAGGTAGTATTTTCATTAGACATGCAGGTACACAGTACACAGGTAAAGTTTGTATTCCACTGAAAATACCGTAAATATGAACACCAGCAGCCTAGTGTTGAATATTCTGAAGTTGCAAATGACAGCCAGACACAACCTGAAAATCATCAGCTTTGCAAATAGCTTAAATTAAACTCAAGCAAGGAGCAGACTGCAAAGCAAAACTGAACGTAATTAGCATTTCTGATTAACGTTTTTCAGATGCACCTTGTGATTACAAGTGCCCTCTAGTTGATTTCGTATATGAATATGTCTTTGCTTTTAGGATAAAATAACCAAACTAGGGGAAAAAAAAAAACAGAAAAAGTGTCAGAATTACACAATGTGAGACTATCAAGCATCGACGCATTGACTTTGTCTGTGCAGCAGTTGTGATTAGAGGGAACTGATTCCTGATTAACGATTTCTCTGTATCACATCTTGTGCCACAAATTTCCACGTTTTTTTCTGCTCAAACCTGAACACAAGTGACTGCAAAGATTGCAAAAACAAACCAGTGTTAGAACAATATGCATGTGTGATTAAGTACGTGTGTGAGAGACAAAGAGAAATGTGGGAAACAGAGATTAGAGAAAGAAAGAGGACACAGAGAAGAAGGG
Organism: Toxotes lorentzi; assembly: GCA_037833715.1. NCBI lineage: Eukaryota > Metazoa > Chordata > Actinopteri > Toxotidae > Toxotes > Toxotes lorentzi. Next base: position 17,881,198 of record JBBMJY010000026.1, read on the forward strand.
AGGGAGCTATAGAACAATCATATTAGGGAATTGGGGTGCATCAGTGTTGTTATGTGAAATGAGGTGCCCCACTACAGGTTGGTTCCAGGCAATGAAATGATAGATGAAAAGGAGAAACAACAGTAGTCAATTACAGCAGTGCATGATTAACCTAAACTAATTAAGACCTCTGGGTAATGGAGGAAAAGGAAACACTAGCCGTCCCTTCCCTTTTACAGTGTGAACTCCCAGTGCAGAATCCGTGCTGAGGCCGCCTTTGTTCTCAGTGTCCCAGTCCTCAACCCAGCTGAACAACTGCCATCTCTACTGTCTATTCTCAGTCTCTCTCTCTCCAAATTACAGTATGTTTAAGTCCGTATGTGCGTCACTGTGCATGTACATTGTTGTTGCCTCTGTTAGACATAAATCTGTTTTTTTTTATTTCTGAATTAAAAGCGGATGATTCTATTGATTAGCTCCGATTCCTTGTGTGTTTATTTTACAAACAATATCTTAAAGGCAGCAGTTGTGATAACAGACTTCCCAAACACAAATCCCATTTTACTCCATTCTGTCAAGTTCATGATTTGTTTTGGTTTGAACTACTGTGGCATCTATGCTCCACAACCTTAAAGAGCTTATTGAATTGAAAATGAATGAATGAATGCATGAATAATGAAAGGCTCGTTAACTCTCTCTCCAAGGAGTTAGCTGAGAAGGTCGATGCCATGTCTGTGCAGTAAACATGTACCTAGAGCCAGCAGCTGGTTAGCTTAGCATTGCACAAAGAATGGAGACAGAGGCAAACAGCTGACCTGGCTCTGTCCAAAGGAAACAAAACAAGTAGCAGAAAGGAGGTAGCTGACAGAGTCTTGGCAGGTCATTGGTTGTGTTCAACAAATTGTATAAACATTAGTTAGTGTGTTTCAAGAGATACTGGGGGGTGTATACTCAGCAGACAGATAATAACAAACTTTTCATCCAACTCTTCACAAGGAAGCAAATAAGTGTTTTTCCCAAAATGCTAGCTATTGCTTTATAACCTAATATCAGTGGCAGCATTGTGGTAGATTGAAAATTATGGCCTGTAGACCTGTTGACTCATGACTTCGGAAAATGGAAAACAAAACCTTGATCTCATCATTAACAAAATCTTTCACAAGTCAACAAAACCTCAATCAAAGTTTGTAATCTTGACATGATTTTTGTGATGGTCCTTACTAGCTAGCAGCTATCACTTCAGAAAAGTCAATCACAAAATCAAAAGAGTGGCTGTGACAATGACACTCATAAGAAAATGCAATTGTTCTGTAACGCTGCAAAAGAAAACATAAAATAAATCAGACATTCTCTCTCTCTTTTCTTTGTGTATTTTTACTCATTTGATGCATGAACACACTACAACACACAGGCCCGTTGTGTTTATTTTAAATGAATTGGATTGTTGGTGGAAGAGACAGATGAAGGGGGAAGCTCTCTTAAAATTTCTGTCATACTTAGACTGACTACTCTATAAAGCGGGGGAATGAAGCGTCCTGTCATGCTAATTGCACTGCTGCACTTTTACGCTACTTCACTGTGATGACAACTCCTCCTGCTGTGTATCAGTCGAAGGATGTCGGTGGTCTAAGTACAAGGGCTTGCTGGGAAGTGAGATGAGAGAAAAAAACACATGCCTCTTGGTCCACTGGTTACTCAATGGATCATGGGACATTCAGAGCCTGACAAGCATCACAACAGACAAATATATTTGCATCAGCTAAGCAAAATAAGAAATCAAGCATCATGGGGAGATCCCTGGTCTTTGCAAATTTGGAAAACAAAATCTTGCCTAATTATGTTAGTTCATAATATGAGCAGTCAGTTAATGCTCAGTGGCTGATTGGTTGGTTTTAATTCTGAGAGATTCTCCTTAAGAAAATACTTGTGGGGGATGCCTGCCTGGTTGAACGCGGATCAATATGAGTTTCTTTTTAATCAGCATACACTTTAATACACGAAACGTCTCACAGGTGACCTGGATCCACACGCCTTTGAAGTTATCAGTGATCTTCACCAGTCATCAGTTTGTAAGAGCTCATCATTTAGAAAACTCCCCTTGCTCCATCTCTTTGCATCCTGGGAATTGGAAGAGGCATTTTCCCATCACTGCTTTGGGTATTCATGGTGCTGCTTAAGAGCCTGCAGGAAGCAAAATGCTGACAGTAGGCAAACTTACTTCGAATTTCTTAATCAATTTTCACAGTGTATATATACCACCCGCACGCACGCACACGCACACACACCGAAACGCACACACATATACATACATATATACATAAATAAAACTTAATTTATCCTATGCGTCCCACTTGTTGTTACTGTCTTAATTCATTCTCAGTGTCAAAAGTCAACTGAAGAAAATATCCAACTTTTTAATTAAAGATAAAGTTATATTTCTGCTACTTGAGGCAGGCAAGGACTTTAGTGAAAAATACTCCTGAATGGAATCAGGTCCCTCACTGAACACAACTTTTGTCACATTGTAACACCGTTTCTGTCACTCAAACTATGGTGCGAAGTAAAGCCTAGACAGGAAATCATCACATCTCCACTAATGATAGGGATTCTCTGACATTACATTATCTAAGCTGATTTCATTCCCCGAAAAATCCTGTCCTCGTGCAGAGCCCTCCTTTGACTTTCCTAATGACCTAACTTCCTATTCAGGTTGAGTCTGCTGCAAATGCCACCTTTTCCACCATCTAATGTCACATTTCCATGTTCAAACGTCGATGTTTAGAATTCAGTTTTTACATGCTAATAGTCTGTGAGGACTAATTAAAGAGAGGCCAGATGTCACAATGTATTGTTATGCATCAACTGCTCCAACCCTTGATATTAGAATTAGTGGGGATGAGATCAGAATTTAAATAATAGATTTGACATTAGCTCACCAGTTATGTTATAACTGAATCAAATGTGGTCCAATTTGGGCGTTTTCCCTGTATTAGGACACACAAGACCATTATATTTTATTTTGTGTACTGATACGAACTGCCAACCAACCATAATATACTGCCAGCAAGCAGTGTAGTTTCTGTTTGAAGGGAAAACAATATTTTACAGGCTGTGTCAGTCTCTGTGTTGCTTGCATAAACAGAACCTTAAACATTCATATTATGAGAATTATGTTCTCAGCGGATAGGTCAGCCATTGTGCACTATGTTTATTAAAATTCACCGGTACAGTATAGTCCTACTAATATTATGTCTATACAGTCGTTCACAGTGGACCTGGAGCTGCAAGTAACTAATCATCTCTCAGTAATAAACCAGGTCCAGCAGTAGCATGCTCGGTGTACTTTGATCTAATCACAATTCATTCTGGCAGCAGTGGATTTCATGACTTCTTTAGTGTCTATGAATTTCTGAGATGGTCAGTATACAAGATGTAGGACTATGCTAAGCATAGGTGGGCTCAATACAGTTTTTTTCTACCTGTCAGAAAGACAGAATTGCAACCAGGATTAAGCACTTTTTTGACTATTACATGCAATCCTATACTGTAATGTAAACAAAATCAGTGCAGTTCTATGGCACAATAAACCTGATGAAACTGCTCAACAATTGCAGTCATCTTACAGGCTGAAGAGCAGGTTCAAGAAGGAGTTTGCGAATATACTTTTTTACTTTCTGCTTTTACCTTCTGCTCAAAATTGACCAGTGTGCAACTTTTTCCACTCATGTCAGAGAACACCCATCAAATCACACACTTTCAGGTACAAGACAAAAGAGGTTCATTTTTTGAACTGGACTTTTGGTTTGATGTACTGCATTAAAGCCACTATGTAGACTTTGTATGTGATTCACCTTTCAGTAATGACATAACTTTTGACTTTTGTCAGTAATGGAAAGTAACTGAATACATTTACTCATGTATACTTTATTTAAGGTATTTTGAGGTATTTTAAGTTTCTGCTTCTTCATACTTCTGCTCTCCTAAATGTTGAAAGATTTTTCAACACAAAACAAACTGTGATCTTATAAAATGATGCCTGGTTGTAAATTAAACAACTCAACATTTAATTTATTTAAAATTAGCTTTGCCTTGACCAACATCAATATGCTCCTTACATCTTAATGCATCAGTGATAAAATCCAATTATACAAAATACATATTGACAAAATACTCTGAAAGCACATGGGAAGTACTTTTACTTTTTCTAATACTTCTATAATTAAAGAGACTGTCCTCTAGGTCGTCTAAGCAAGCAGCTTGTGATGACCCACAGTTAGATTTTACCGTTGTGTGACCTCTAATGGTTGTAGTAATTATGACAGTGTGAAGGAATTTTCTTTAGTTAAGTCTATTCTCTCATTTGGTCTGTATCTTCTTGTTCAGTAAGTGTCTAGATACAAGGTCATTCACATGTCACCACAGTTCACTGCTCATCTCTAGCTAAGCTGCAAGGGCACAGCTGCTCCGTTTCCATCAGCAGTACCACATCAACCAAGGCTGGGAAGGCCCTTTAGATAGGCAGGCGGAGAGTCTGGGGGAAGATGTAAACCTCCAGAATAAGTATACAGCGCCATAAAGGCTCATGGACACTTAGTTGTAGAATTTATTTTTCATGTTAAACTACAACTATTTTAGGGGATAAAATAAGGATGTCATCAAATTAACATGAATAATGTATTTTATTTTCTATTAATAACACAAGAGATTGCAGCAGGATGACAAAATGATTTATGGAATACCAATACATTTGTTCCTTAAATAATACCCCGACACTGAAAATCATCATTTCAAAATCTATTGCATGAATTATGGTTATTTGCTCAAAATTAAAGAGCCATAATTAACATAAATAACAAATTCCACATAAATAGGAGAAATATAGAAAATGTAAAACAACTAGGGATGAAGATGTTCATTGGATGCAAGATTATGTATGTCCCATAACATAAAAAAGTATATACATATCAGGCCATTCACTTTTGAGCAGAAATACAAAGCTCAGAATGTGTTGACTACAACACTGCATTCATTAGAAACGTAGTATAGTTAAACCCCTATTGACCTGAGCTGCTAAACTTGACTTCAAAAAGAACTTGGGGGTTCTTTGTAAAAGTTAAAATAATTTTGTTTGGAAATAGCCTTACATTTAATGAAGCATAGGTCTTTAGAATCATTTACTATGTGCACATCTATTGATATCCAAGGACTTGGTGAAAAAAAAAAATAAAAAAGTTATTTTATTCTCATTTAGTACTCCATTAATTAGATATGCTGTTCAGCTTCAACTGTAGGAGTTTAGTCCTAAAGAAAAGGCACAAAGAGGAGAAAAAGTTCAGTGTGCAAGGTTAAGCTTTATATAAGGCAACAGATCAAATGAATTTACAGTTTGTATGTGTTAGTGTGTTTATTCTTTCATTTTATTTATTTTTCATTTTCATTTTTCTAGCCAGTTGTTACTGAGGTTGCGGTTGCCCCTGGTTGAGACTTCCACTTGGTCTCAAATAATGTATTTTTCAGAAGCACAGTGTGGGGTGATGCTGAACAATAAATATTCCAGGGGCTGTATAGATCAAATCTGGCAACCAGAAGCTCCTGTCATGACCAATTAGAAATGCTTTGTGACTCAAAAACTTGCTCACAGGCATGAAGCAGCTGTACCTGTGGCCATTGTCAGTCAACAGACAAAACAGCACTGGTTAACCCTGTGTGAAACAGGAGGAGTTTGCAGCCTTGAGTACAACAGCAGTTCCAAAGATGAATTCAATGAATATTTTACAACGCCTTCATTATGGGCGCATGTAATTACTGCCTTTCCCATAATGCTTGACTAAGCCTCAATGAGAAGAAGTGAAGTGGGGCGCATGGAAGGTTTGAATGCGTATCCCCCCCACCCCCACCCCCACCCGACCCAACAACAACAAATTACTGTAATGGTTTAAAACTCATTTAAGTACTTTGATCACTAACTGATGCATGTACTGATACTTTCTAATTCACTTCTGAGTGAACACTGCTACTTTATTAAGCCTCTTGAAAATTCGACTCAGTGAAGTGGTACTGCTGCTCCTTCAAAGCTATGTGGAATTTGATTTTTTCTGATTCTGTTTTTCTTCTCACTTCAATGAGCTCCTAGTTTGCCTGTGGTGACGTGACTACGAGGAAGACTTGGGGATTATTTTCTGTGCCTGGTTTGAACCCAAAGAAAGTTTATCGACTTAAGAAGAGATAAATAACCCATCATAAAATTTCTGAGGTCCACTTTCATGTCACAGTTTCCTTCAGTTATCTCACCTCCAATGCCTACATTTTCGAAGGCAAATACAGTTTACAGTAGTGAGATGTCATAGACAAAATAAACTGGGGCCACCTACTGTACTGTATGTTGCTAGCATTGCTAACAGATAATATTTATCAGCTCAGTTTTGGGTTGGGTTTCCAGCCATACAATCATGGTGACTTAAGATGTGTCAGAAGATTTATCTTATGCTTTTTTAATCAATAAATCTACTATGTGATTGAAATTCCTTTATAAATAAAATAATACTTCACTTTAGTTGAATTTAATGACCTCAAAGCCCTGCTCATTACAGCGCATAACAGCTCAGCACTAACAGCAATATCACACAGCTCCAGTTAGAAGTGCATTTCATCACATAAAATACACAAAACTGTATGTTAATACACCCAAAATGCAACACATTAAACAGCCATGTAGACTATCACAATGTATTACAGGTACACACAGCAGCATTGCAGTGAAAACAAAGTGTGAGTTTTCGGTCAGGGAGCAGCAGGTGCTGGATGAGTTGGGAGATTGATGTGAGGATTTCAGTGTCTTTATTGCAGTGAGGTAAAAAAAAAAAAAGGTTTTAAAGGGTTTTGTCTCAGTGGCCAGTGATTTGTACCGTAGCACCTCCTAAATAATAAAAAAAGAGGAAATAAAGACAGTAGCACCAGCTTCTCGAGAATCCTTTATTTTCATAACTACAATATATTTGACATGAAATCATGTTGCGCCCCCGCTATCGCTGAACGACCTGTAGTTGGTGCCTTAAGTGTGTTTGTTTGTTTCTTAAGATGAAAACACGCAACACTGCCATCATTAGCTGACACTGCATCACCATAACAAGCTGTCCAATTTAGAGCTCCATGTTTTTTTTTCTTTTTCTTTTTCTTTTTTTTTTTACCGTGTGGATGTTTTTGATGTGTTTAACTAAACCCACCTGATTGAATGTCTTATTTATTTTTATCTTTTAGTGACATTATGTGTGTCATATCCTTGACAGTTAGACGGGCACAGCCATTATGATCCAATAGCCAAAATAATCTGGGGCCACATTTCTGCATCTGGCATTTCTATTAGGTGTTTGCTTTCAAGTAAATGGCCCCTTGAAGATCAAACCTGCCAGACAGATTTCTGCCGTCACATCATTTCTAAAAGGGAGCCTGCAATGTGCTTCTAGTAAAAATATTTGGCGAGATTCATTTCAAATGGCCAATAAACATATTCCTCTGATCTTTTCTGATGATTTAAAGGGTTTTTAAAATGTACACAAACTTTGCTCTTCAGTAGATTCTGAAGGGTATCTGTCCTATTTTTCCCAGTTTTTTTTTTCCCAGTTTTGGAACTGTTCATTAGGTTTCACTGTTTGTCAAGTACTGAACGTCATCATCTAGCCGACCTGTTTTCTGTTTTCGAACACTGATCTCTGACGTGTGTCAGATCTATTAGCAGAATCTTGGCATGAGACTTTTTTTTTTTTTTTTTTTTTAAGTAGTGCATAATAGCTTTATGCACAAGATCAATAGATCAAGCAAGCTTTCATTACTCATTCACAGTTTTTTTTTTTTTGCAGCACAGCTTATAAAGAAGAGAAGGCATAGTCTTAAGGTGCCGTACACGAGCTGCTGACATACAATCACCTCAGCTCTTTCCATTGTTGCACAGTCTAATAAAGCAATTGCACCTTGAGCAAAAATCAAAAGTTGCTCTCAGTCTCACAAGGTTAATTGGATAATTTATATCAAGCCTGTTGTAAAGCCACCTCTGCTGCATGGCAATTCAGCTGAGGTAGCAGTGGATGAACAGGTATGTACATACACACACACACACGCACACACACACACACACACACACACACACACACACACACACACATACACTGAGTACACAATGATGCAAGTTTGGCATGACCCTTATCAGAGTCTGGTTGTCTAATTACAGCTCAGACAGTGGGAATCCATTGATTTGAAGATAAATGTTAGCACACCTGTGTGCTGAATCCATTACGATCTTTATCTTAATGGCTCTGGGAAAATGCTTCATTAAGGCTCATTACAATAATGTGAGGCATTAAGCATTAATGAGTTTACCAATGTGGATTGTCAGATTTACTTTTAGACAAAAACAAAATGTATTTCAACTTTGTATTACAACAGGCGGGAACAGAGTAAAGCTGCCGTCTATATCAAACACCTTGTTTCAAACAATATGCAAGGATAATTCTCAGAGTTCATTTTATGGGTGGCACATCTAGACAACCACAGCAAACTACTATGAATAAACTTTTAACTAGTTAAGATTCTAATATTTTAACTGCGATTGTCTTGACAATCGGATAGATGACAAGGAGGCGCTAAGAATGATTTGCAAATACCATTTGACCCAGATCTGCCAGGTAATGCATATCTAGTCCCACTGCTGACACCATCTGAAGGGAATGGTCCTTGGACTATAACGAGCTGTGAAATTACATTATGAAAAGAGAAGCTAGGACTCCAGTCTGCCCAGTTCCTCCTGCTAACTTGGGGAAACTGAGCAGAGGACACAGAGGATGAGGACAGCTTCTTAAATTCTGATGACTGAGGAGAGGGATAGGGTGCAGGAGGCTCTCAGAGATTTGAACGCTGAGAGCGACATAATCATGATGGCTAGAATGGTGAATATTATGGAGCACAGTTATTTTAGGAGTGGGAGCACTGGAAGAGAGGTAATGGCAGGGAATGATTGACATCTTGCAGGGCACACTCAGCCTCCTTTGGAAGGAGCGATTTTTGGTCGATGAAAAATTGGCTTGGATTTACATCACCTTCATTATTTTACCCAGCAAGGAGAAGTTACAAGCGATATAACAAGTCTGTAACTGTTGCAGCACAATTTCTGTCAGCAGATGGCATGTATCGAACACGAAGATGCAGCAAATCCTTCTCTGAAACGACAATTTGTCTGCACTTACACTGGAAAGACCGTCCTTGACCTCAGCTGAATGGGGTCCTGGGTATTTCTGTCAAACGACTTTTTTTTTTGTTTTGTCTTGAAGTTGTTCCTATACAAGAGAAAAAATAAGAAAAATAAATAAGAACATTCTAAGATCAAAGAATTTGGGGCAGCGTGCAACATTAATTGAGTCATTTTTATTTACTGCAGTCACAACAGATAGGCAGGATTTGGTCTAAACAACATAACAACTGGGTGAGTGCATTGTAGTGATAATGGGAATGGTTGTATTGCTTTAACATCAATCGTATGTATCCATGTAACCTAAACTTTGCCATTGCACAGTTAAAAATGCCAATAAAATATATATATGATAAAAACAGATCTCCACACAAAACTCTTTGTATTTTCATGAATGAAAACCATGTCCAATAGCAACACATATGATTATAGTGCAGTTTTGGAATGGGCACATTCAGATAAACAGCAGACAACACATGTACCATCATTACTGTAAAGCTGTCACTGCTGGAGAGGGTGATAATGGGCAGAATGTCACAGAGATCATCTTCAACTATTTCATTCTTTGCAGATGTATGTTTGCAGCTTTAAATGGTATTTGGAAGCTCAAATGTGCCCTGTGGAATATTCACATTTAGTGTTTCTCACCAATACAGGTTGTATGTATCCTTGAGGTCTAACAAAAGTATTGAGTGTGTTTCCTTCTGTGTAAAGCATTTGCAAAGCTAATTTTTAAAGAAAATGTTTTAAAGCCTGCACTGTTCACTCTCTTGCACCCTACTTCCCTGCCTTTGTTGGCCCATTTGCTACATTTCTTGGCACGTTACTGCTGTTAATCAGCAGAATAGCATGAGACCAGTGGCAGCATGTGACTGACATTGCTCAAGTGTGTCCTTGTGTGCATGCATGATACAAACAAATGGGTCACCACTCATTAAAACATTGCTCCATAGTGCTACTAGTGGCCAAAAACTCCACAGGTTATGTTTATATTTTTGTACAGCAAAATCACTACCACATAAAAGGATGAATGAGTGAGGCCTAAGCAGCTAAGATGTATCATTTAAATGTGTTTTACATGGTAAGTCTAAGCATGAAAATATGCTTTTTCTTTTTTTTTTTTTTTGTGGCTGAGCACAATGATGAATATGCTTCAGAGACATTAAACCCGTCAGTTGTGTGTTAAGTTGTTGTTCGGTGTTAGTAATTGTAAATCAGTCAATTTAAGAGTGAGGAAGTTTAGTGCTATCCTTTAGATTACATTTGGTGCATTTATTGTACAATTAAAGTAGGATAATTTTCCTTCATTCTACACTTTAAAGCACTGCAATTGAATTTTCCTCAGACTTCTTCTTCTTTTTCTTCTTCTTCTTTTTTTCTTTCTAAATTGCACGGTCAACATCCCCACAGGACTACAATAACAACATGTCAGAAAACACAGAGAGACATCAGGGAGTAAATACCAAACATTGTTTTGCTCAGTCAATGAAAAGAAAAGGAAAAAATAAAGGAAATCCTTTCATAGCCAACTGATTTCTTTCTAAAGATGAGCTGAAGTGGTGACGGTGTTTTCTCATACTGGTCACTAAAATCATATGTTCATTCAGCTACCAAGGCCAAGGTAAACAGCTCAGCTGGCCCTCCGCTAACTACTGAACCAGGCTCTCACTGACAACAGGTGGAGACCACTGAGGCAGAACACATCTCCCTTGATTCAGGTCATTCCTCAGTTATCCTGTACATTTATACAGTGAGTACTTATTTATTTAGTTTTTTTCTATCCTTCACGGCTCTGGCAGTCACACTCGACCCTCCTTTTAACAACTGTAGCATCCCCCGGTCCCTCCTCCCTCCACCTCTCTCTTTGCCTTAGGCCCGTGGGTGGTTCAAATAATTTGCTTAATTTGTTGCCATTCCCTCTCAGGACATGGATCAAAGAACTGTTAAATTGCACTGACGTGGCAGCATCTCAGAGTGACTGAGAGTGAAAGGAGAGAGGAAGAAGGAATGAGAGAGAGGGAGAGGGAGGGGGGGAGAGAGGGAGAGAGAGAGGTAAGCCCTCCAGCTAAAAGAGGAGACTTCCAACATCCTCCCTGCCATCACTGTGCGTGTGTGTGGGTGTGTGTGTGTGTGTGTGTGAGTGTGTGTATGTATGCGTGTGCCAAGACAAGATGTGGATGGAGACACCTACTCTCTCCACTTACAGGCCAAGTCCTGTTGCTGTGTGGATGTTGCTGATAATGGCTGAAGCCAAGTGAAATAATATGTCAACAGACATAAGAGCACTACTACACTTGGCTGTTTACTGGTATGAGCAAAGAATGAGTGGTTATTTATACTGGGAATATTATGGGATTAAAATAAAGGGGTTAGCCAGGAATGATGTAAACTTTTTGGATCACGGCCTCATTTCCTGATCCCCTCGCGATCCCAATACCCTGAACCAAGACAATTGCAATTTCTCCACTCAAACTACTGATCAGCACTTTCTCTTCATTTTCTGTCCTATTCTTGCAAATTCTAATTAATAAGCCGCGTGGAACGTCAACTTACCACAGAGTATGATCATGAAAAAGACCATTAGAATGATGCAATTAGCCAGAGGACTCCGATGAGAGATAGATGCAATCAAAGTGTGAAAAGAGGCAGGGAGGCAATGTAGCAGTGGGCTGGGGGAAGGAGAAAAAAGCAGATGCTGCAAAAAAAAAAAAAAATATCTTCAAAGAGAGGGATGGGGTTCAAAACCCAGGAGAGGGAGTTGTGGGAGCGCTTGTCTTCTTAGGCATAAATGTGACAGAGCTCCTCCTGGACCAGGGAAGACATAGAAAACCAATGAGCAGCGGGGGATAGTCTCTCTCTCTTCACTTTTTTTACTTCCTCTTTACTTGTTTGTCTTAAAATGTGCAAGTGGAGGAAATGCAAAGCATCTGTTGTAATTAAAGTGACAGTGACCTGCCATTGGAGAGCCAGGATGCTTCTACATACAGACAACAACTCACATTTTGATACAGTCTGCAGTCTGGCAACTTTAGCTGACTAAATTTTGTTGACTAGTCTATGAGGTTATAAATTCTGAGAAATACATTTAATGCAACTACTACGTGTACCGTAACAGTAGAGTTTGATGAGTATAAGTTTTTTGTCTTGCAGTAATACTATCAGACAATGTCAGGTCCTCCACTTCTGTCACCACTCCCTCCCAGCATGCAGCCACTCCCCCTCTCTCTCTTTCCCTCTCTCTTTTTGTGTTCCTGTCTTGTGTGTACTTGATTGCAGCCTTCACAGACACAGTATGTGTACATTTACAATAAGATGCAACTCTATGTACTGTGCCTATAGTGTTAAATCATGTCCGTAAAGGCTTTGTGTGGACTTCAGCACCACGGACAGAGATCTTTTTTTTCCTCAAACAAGAAAAGCAGCTCTGTGTTTGAACTGAACATGCTACATACTGACTGTACTCAAGAGTATGGTCACTCAAACAGTCAGCATATGATCAGAAGCATGCTTTTCAGAATGAAGTAAACAGCACCTTTAACTGCTATTTATTCAGGTAAGCATTTCTCCTGAGAGCACAGTGCTCGTTACTCCGCTGTTACACATTTGCCATTAAAACAAATGATCGGGCAAACTGATTATTCAGATAATAACTAAACTTGACCATAGCAAAATCCCCTACTTTCACTCGTCAATATAAATGGAGCAATCAAACACTTCTCCAGCAGTGCCAGCTGGGCCGTGCATGAACTGCAGTCACAAACATTTATATTTATGGACCTCACTTATACTATTCAACCTGGCCAGCTCTATATACAGTAAAACACTTAATGGCTGTAATGGTTCATTCTGTTTGTAATTTTGACATTAGAGATGCAAGTCTTCATGGTGACTTTACATAACCCTGCTAAAAAGCAAGAAAGTCTCTGCAGAAACACATGAACACATGAACTACTATACTACTACACTACAAACTACTCTGTATGTTAGGTAATTGGTTTCAAACACAGGACGGGGATATTCGTATACATCATTGCATCCATCATGACACGTTTTGCATAATATTGAAGCATGATTGCAGAACAAATAATTGCATAGATAGTGAAAGTGGATTGCCAGTTGGAGATGCAACTGTTTGATGATTCTAGACAGTACAATGAAAGTGGCTCTCGTTATTTATTAATTCACTTGCTTACGTAGCTTAAGGACCTGGCAGAAAATATGTTTACACGCATACTACTATTCCCTTAATACTTCAATCTCAGTCTCAATATTCATAAGCTGCTGCATGTAAACGCCAAATCCCATTTTCAGTAACTGTTATAAGCTGTAAAAATCCTGACAATATGAGGCATCTTAAAGGTTGTTTTTGAGTCAGAGTAGTTGTCACTGACTAATATGACTGAATATTAACTACTGTGCGTGTTGTGTCCTCTTTTTTTTTCTATTAATTTGTGTCTAGGAGATTGTTTCTGATGATGTTGGTGCCTTGGAGGAGGTGGACTGAAACTTCTAAAGGCGGTGTGACTTCCTCATTTATCTCTACAAGTCTAGCAGCCATCCTCTTCAGCTCCTGTTCACATAGCCGCTGCCTGATGAGTCACCTTGGGAAATTCTGTGTTTGTTGCTGTTAATTGCCATGCTGTGTTTTTTAAGATGACTTTAAAGGTGACTCATCTGTATCTGTGAAGTGTGTCACAAAGTGCGTATGCATCCCCGTCTGTGTTTCATGCATTCACTGGTGTAGTGATTTGAATTCAGGATGCCTGAATTGCCAACTACAATGGCTAAGTTTAATAGAAGGCGAATGACATATGGAGAATCTGATTGTAACTGAAAGCAGTTTTTTACTGCTTTGCAGTGTTTTTTCTGCCCCTTTAATGATACAATTTGTACATGAAGTAATGATCAATCGGACACTCTTAGTAAACCTATCTGTGTGCATTGAAGTGCTGTGTACAGTATGTGTACATGCTCCTCAAAAACAATTTCCTCAGGCACTATTCTCTAGCTTGGTGTAGTCAGGGTTCTGTCCCTGTGGCCACACATAGCCCATAAACATCCTATTCCAAATAAAACCTTCACTGGGATATAAGTCAATATCCACAATACTGTGTGCAAGTAGACAGACCCACTTTTTCCTCAGAGTGGGTGATGCTACCTTCAAACACCTCAGTGAAGCCAGTCTAATCAGTCAATCACCCTGGATCTGGAGCTGCAGATAAATTGATCACTTAGAATAGCGTGGGGAAACTGTAGAAACAATAAATAACATTTTACTGTACAACCAAGCAGGTGAACAAGGAGGATAATGGCTCACTGTTCTTAAATGTCTGTGTGCCCAGACATTTAACTGGTCTGACTGGTGGGAGTTTCATAAAATCCAAAATCCCACAGCTGTCCCCAGCTAAACTTTCTAAGTCTAGACTTTGTTTCAATGAAAACTTTTAAAACTACAATTCCAATTGTTCTCTTAAACAGTGTCCCTTTCAATAGGTAAAATAACAAAAGGGCAGCTGGAAAACCTAAATGTCATTCCTTTACTCACTGAGCTGTCCCCAGTGCTGGAAAGCAAGACCAGTGTTAATTCTTGTTGTGTGTCTAGCTCTATCATATCATTTTTTTCTACTGAAGTTAGCATGCTAACTAGCTAGCCCTGGCCCACCCCATAATACTGCTTTTCAATAGTGAGTCACTGTGGGGTCCAGTCTGCCCTCTTGCCCCTTAACATGAGAGGATGAAGAAGTAGAGCTGCCCAGAAGATGCATATGCATATGCTATACTTGAACTTCTACTACATAACCAGAATCATTCTGTTTTTATCACGAGGTAAAAATGTGTAAAGTCATTCTTGCATACCACTAAACCTTAGTGACAAGTGTGTATGGCCAAATCTTGTAAAATGGATGGAGGCAATGAATCTTGCACACTGTCGATCGCGTGTATTCATCACATTTTTGCCAGTATATGTAAAATGTTGTTACTGAAAAGCTATGACAAAGGAACATTTCAAACTAAACCCCAAGACTAGCTTGTTGAAAAGGACCCATAGAGAGAAGGATAACAATACATGTTTCAAGGCAATGAAAATGGTTCAGATAACAATAAGGTCATCATAAAGAAATGGAAAGAATATAGTATAGTATACTGTAAATATGCCTGCAGCAGGCAGGCTTCTACGGCTGAGAGACACTTTGTGTACAGCAGCTGTTGACTGTCAAAGGAAACTGACATAATGTCTGTGCTAGTGTTTGCCAGATGTGGAAGACTATCTATCTATCTATCTATCTATCTATCTATCTATCTATCTATCTATCTATCTATCTATCTATCTATCTATCTA
>JBBMJY010000026.1:17903504-17935844 GCA_037833715.1 Toxotes lorentzi
TATATATATGTGTGTGTGTGTGTGTGTGTGTTTTGGGTTTTTTTTTTGTCTAGAGCTACAGAAAGCAAATGATTGAAGTTTAGGAAAATTGTGCTTTGAGAGCGCATTGCTTTTCCCCCCTAAACTTATGCTCTTACAATTACACAGCTGGCACTTCACCAGTCCACCTACAGTGCTTCTTTGTGCCTCCAACAAATTGCGATGATTATGCCACTGCCAATTTCACTGCTCCTTTCCTGCTGATCCTTTGGCTGGCTGTAGGTTTGAGGTGACAATTCCTTTTTTTTTTTCCGGCTTACTTAGGGTGGAAGTTCACGGATGTCTTTTTTATGTCTTTGCATGCAGTTTGATGGTATATGAATGGTGTGATTAGCTTTACTTAGCTTACCTGTTAGATGTCTGTAGAAACAAGTATTACCTCTACTCAGTGATTGGGAAATATACATTTTAATGCTTGGACTGGTCATCTCATCAACACGTCTAATAATTAAGACATTCTGTAATCATCTCTCCTAAAATTATAATATACACCTTATTTGCAACAGTAAATCTGCAAATAAGTTTATGATGAAGGAACAAAAACCTCTAGCAGTCATAGGAATGATGAATGTGGGGGCAAAGGAGGATGTTGTGTGATGTTATAGAGAGACAATATCCACAGTTTCATTTTGACTGAGGAGACCACTCTTTGTGTTACATTTCCCAAGTCGACACTGCGATTATTGCAAACAGTGCAATTGCTCCCTAACCTAAACCAACGTGTTATCAGTTTAACCATAAAAAACAAATGTCACCAACCTTTGTGAACAATTTATTTTAACACAAACCATGATGTTTTGACTGTTTTGACTTGAAATCCCATTTTAGGGGAACAGTCCATGTAGTAATTACGCTCCCTTTGAAATATATTTGGGGAAGGAAAATTAGTTTTATGTCAACATAATCTTTGGCAGAGAGAATGGAAATGTGATACTTACTGTACATTCCAGCTACACTCAATATATACATACATTCCCTGAAGAACAAACA
Source organism: Toxotes lorentzi (assembly GCA_037833715.1). Classification (NCBI taxonomy): domain Eukaryota; kingdom Metazoa; phylum Chordata; class Actinopteri; family Toxotidae; genus Toxotes; species Toxotes lorentzi. The sequence continues at coordinate 17,904,534 of JBBMJY010000026.1, forward strand.
GTTTCTTTACAGTATTCATCCATTTTTTTTCTGTACTTGTTACCTCACCATAGGATTGGGGCTTTTCAGCCAATATCTCCCCTCAGGGATATTCTGTATATTTTAAAAAATGAATGTATTTCACTGAACCTCACTTTACCCAGCTCAGGCCTTGGAGACAAAATATTGATCAGTTTCTATTGATGTTTATTGCTACTGGCAAGATTCATGTGCATATGCAGTGTTGCTTTGATTATTGTATTTCCCAAAGTTTGCCTAGATTCGATTCAGTCTCAAGTTTCAAGGAAGGTCGACAGGTGATTTCGACTGCAGTCTCTTTTCTGTTGCACTGATATTAACACCACAGAAAATGGATCTCGATTCTAGTTCTAAAACTATGGGACATGTTAAAGGGAGTGGAGTCCCCAGAAAACATGTTCATTTCCTGTGTCGCAGGATGGTTTATACATCAAACACTCTGGTGTCTTACATAAAATATAAATCACAAACTGGACAACTTTGACATTCGTCTCAGAAGCTACAACATAATTACAGTATATTCCCTTTGCTTAAAACTTTTCCTGGAATCTGCAGACTTGGTCTAAGGGCAGAGTGCATCCACTTACTATTTTTTTTTCCCTCAGAAAACAGCTAAATCTCATGGCTCCTATGTCCAGACATACACACATTGTCATATGCACACTCACACACACATACAAACAGAGGCACAAATCCCTATGGCCTCCCAACCTGCTGCGCTTGATCAGGCGTCCTTTCTTCATCTGCAGAACACAGAGAAATGGCTGTGGTCCCATGTAGCCTTGTTTTCATCCTGCCTTTTCCATTTTAAGCCCCAGAACACCAGTGAAAAGGCAGCTTCATTTTGACAAACTCTTTTAGGTGTCCATCTACTTACTTGTTAGCCTGCCTGGCAAGCCGCCTGCGGGTCTAGCTGCAATCCCATCAGTAACTTCTGTCTCTTGTCAGATTCAAGGTTTCACCCCGGGAAGTCGCATTGATGGGGGAAAAACTGGCCCTTTGGTTTTGATGGTGGAGAGAGACACTGTTGGAGGATTTCTAATAAGAAGAGAATGGGCTGAAACTGGTGTTTTAAGGGTTCTTCGAGTGAGACGGAATGTGAATGGGATGAAATGTAAGAGAGGGACCTGAAAAGGCAGAGATTGAAGGATTGATGGAGGATATGTGGATGTAAACCTGCTAAGCCTTTGTTGTTGGACAACCTTTTTGAAACCCAGCTCAAGCCCCATGAATCAGATTCCTTTGTTTTCATTTGTAACTTTATGTAACTGAAAGACCATCTAAATTTAACAAATAATTGGACCTGGAGTTGTTTCCCCTACGGGGACCAGTTTGGACGCACAGTCAGTGAGCACTGATTGGACAAAACCAGGGCTTAAAACAGTGTGCATGTGTGTGTGTGTGTGTGTGTGTGTGTGTGTGTGTGTGTGTGTGTGTGTGTGTGTGTTCTGGTTATTAAGCTGATTGGTCTAAACTGAGGATTAAACAGTAAACCTTCAGGATGTGACTTGGTTTGTACTTTTAGGTTCTTGCCAACAAAACCTGTCAGCAAAGATATGTCCAGCCTATGATGGACAAATAATTCACCACAACACACAACTCTTTAAAACAAACAAAGCAAATCAGCTGTTCGTTTTACTTCCTCTTCACTTCTTCACTTTCAGTTTCTCAGGTCTCTTTAATTACTGAGGCCCTGAAGCAGCATTGGCGGTTCTGATTTTTGTGAGAGAACTGACCAGAGGCAAACAACAAACTAAACTTTCCACTCAGTTGATACACACTTCCCATGCCCTTCCCATCTGTCTGTTTCCTACCTGCACAGCCCACTGTAGTCCCAGGGCTAAGAGATTATCGTGTTGATCTCAAAGTGTGAATCAATTAAGCTCTCACCACATTTGCAATCAATAAACAGCAAAGCCACTGACAGGCTTTTGCCTCAATCCTTCTCCCATTGTCAAAATGTCCTCTAAAGCACCTAAGCCCAAACTCCTGTAAAGACAGCCAAACAAAATGACTATTCCAAGCATGTCTATATCGATGGATACTAAGCAAGGGGACTTGGGGAAACCAGGGGTAACAATAGAAAAGGGGTTTTCAAGAATCAGAGATGGATTTGTGTCATGATTGTCAATGATCTATTCTCTTGCCCTCTCAGTCGGACAGTGAAGCCCAATTTGTATTCCTGTTTCTTTTTTGTAACTGTCAGGGAGACAGACGTGTGTCCATGTCTGCTGCTGGGGCAGTCAATGAGCCATTGATTTGGAGAACCGTGCTGATGTCTCAAATGCGTACGTGATGGATGGGCCCCATCTTAAGCAGAGGGTAAAGAAGAAAAACAGTAATAACAAACCAAGCAAAAATATGAGACATAGTGGTTCTGAAACTTTACAATTTGTCCACACAGCCATTTCATACTAAGCGCTTCCACAGCCATGTTTTCCTTTGATGGTCCTTTGTTTTGTTTTTTTTTTAATCTGTCTTTATCTAATACTCTGAAATGACTGCAGATTCTTTTCCCTTTTCCTTTTCAAAAGGTCTGAAGCCATTTTAGCTGATTTCAAACATATTTCACATCAAAGGTGGCAATTTGAGCACAGAGCGCATAGAAAGTGACAGAATGTGTATGTTTGTGGGTGTGCTGCACAAACACCACCTATTTCATCTATTGTCGTGTCCTTTCATTATTGTCTGGCATTGGAAAGCTGTCACTTGACAAGCCCTCTCCAAATTGACTTCTTTGCACTACTTTATGTGATCTTCTACACAAATGTGTGAAACGTAAATAAATAAATAAATAATGACTTCTGCATAAAACTATGGTATCATCAAAGACAAAATACCAATTATATGCATGGTGTCTGTTGTTCTTTGCACGTCTGCTCATATTCAGGATAAACTACACACATATGCAGGCAGCTGTGTGCTCATTTTCTTGGTTTGTGTTTGCTCAAGGGTGTATTTTAGTCAGTGTTTCAGAAAACGTTGACAGTATGGAAAGGGCGGAACACGAGGCAAAATTAAGCCAGTTGATGCGTAACCAGCACAAAAATAAGACTCGTTAGTACAATAGAGGGTGCGAGTGAGCCCTCATTATTCCTTTCTATCATTGTGTATTCTGTCAGAAAAATTTAAATCAAGCAATGTTAGCTGAAAAATGAACAAATTATCTGCTTTGTGAGGATGGGCTAACTGTATCAGTTGTGTTTGTGTAGTGGGCCTGTCTCACTGGAGTTAAGCTGCATAAGAGAAGCTGATGAAGCTCTAATACATAGGTCCCGTAAACTGGCAAACACATGCAACATGCATGTTAAATTAGATGACAATGCACACAAACAAACACATGACATTCTGAATGGCGGTGGGTTGGTGGGGGGGGGGGGGGGTTCTTTAGCCAAATTCACACAAAACACTATTATTTGTCTATTTACTCACTCACTGCAGCTTTCTATGAACACAACTGTTACTGGGACTGCAGAGGTGTACTAGGACATACTACCACAATGTTATAGGTATCATTACACCGCATGTTGGCCTCAAACTGCCTGTAGTGATGTTTATTGACTGGTATTGTTTTGTCATTATCTTAACTCAATATTGGTGCAATTTGTTTCTACCTAAGAGTAAGACACAGCTCTCTTTATACCACTTCATTTGTTGATTTATTTCTGAAGGAGATGCAGCTCTTATCATTCAAGTCATTAGGGACCAACGAGGAAAAGTAATCACACCACCTCAAGCATTCATATTAATTTTTATCCCTAAATGGAAACAATATAGTTGGTAATCCAAACATACGACTCACCTGACTGTGTGTCCTCCTGTGCTAAGGGCTTTGCAATCAAGGGCAGAGACCTATCTGAGCCCCAGCTGAATATAGGTTAAGTAAGTGAATACAGGCTGGAGCTGGTTGTGAAAGCTGCCATTTGATAAAATGATCCCTAAATGTGCTGTAATGATGTAAAATGGTGGGTTAACATTCCCAATCCCTCCTCATCGCCCTGCACTATCCACATTAGTCTAAGTGCCTTGATCATCCATGTGCAAACCCTCTGAGAGAATAGGGTAGGAGGTGTTGGTGCTGAAGGTGTGGTGGCACATTCCTCCTTGCATCATATGAAACCCCCATTTCACGGCTGACTAACCTGATGGAAAGTAATAGGAGGACCGGGGAAATGATGAAGTGACATGGCCAATAACTTTCATTATGTGTCTGTAACCTTGTCCCTTTCACTAATTAATTTTCCACTGGCAGTCATATGCCACTATGATTCCCAGGTAATCTCTCCTCGCTGGCTTCGGCATGGCATGGGTGGTATTTGCCAGGGAGGTGCGGGCAATCAAATAATGCTGATACTCCAGCCGTAGGTGATGTTTAGCGGTGGAGACCAATATATCTGTTTGCTTTTGCAGAGTCAGATTTGTCTATCCCTTCCTCAGCTCCTTTTTATAGATCATAGCCTCTTGCCAGATGCAATCTGTTTTTCTTTCTCCCACATAGCTGTGAGCTGAGAGTTGTTTTCTTTTTGAAGTTCTGCATTTCCTAGTTTTACCATGTTGTGTAGGATCAGTGTATAAAATAATAGCTGCACCTTCCAACTATTGATCTAAATCTGTTTTTGCTAGATCAATGCCTCAGTAGTCTTAAGACTTGAATGCCTGAAACTGTTTTAAGGGGGGGGGGGGTAACAACTAGGGTTCAAGGAAACAGCTGAAGTTCTTAATATTTTGAACACATAGTCAACGCCAAAGTGTGATACACTAGAACTAATCAATTAGCTTCTTTTATTTAATGATGCTGTGAGTTTATGCAAACCAGTTGCAACGAGAAGAATCAGCAGAATGAATAATAGATCACAAGACTGAGTCTGAACATGGACTAACAGAAGAGAAAGCTCCCTATCAGTTCTTATCTTCATATTACCACTGGTACCAAACAGTGGGCTGCTAAGTGCTCTGCTGTTCAGTGTTTAAGCTGGGATTTCTGGAGCCCATTATAGCTTTATTGTGTTTCCTATGTCATTATAGCTGTTTTTTTTTTTCTTCAAAACACAATTAAACCTGGGACTGTAACACTTGCCTTCTGCCTGCCAAACTCCTTCAACAACAACACTGTCAGCCCCATTTAAGAAAACCCATAGGGGTCCATAGAACAGGCAGGAGCACAGGATTTCAGCACCACCTAGTGGCAACTTCTGAAACAAGGCATTGTTTGAGGAATAGGTTCAAACTGCACCCCATAAAGATTTTGTCACAGTAATGCAAAATAAGGAAGCCAGTTCCAAGAATTTATTTCCTGTTATCAGCTTAGAATATACACACGGAGGTAATACTGTCCTTACCATAATGATCATCATCAGAACCATTTCAGGAGAATCTGACAGTGTTGAAGAGAGAGGAACATCAACACCGATCAGCCACAACATCATAACCGGTAACTGGTTTTAATGTTGCGTCTGATCAGTGTACTTTGCCATTATCGTTTGTTACTTTGAGAGGCATTAGGGAAACAGCAAAATGGCTCATAAGCCAAATGGTGTTGTATGAAACTGTCATTATAGAAATGACAGCAAGAAAAGCCAATGGGCAACAGAAATGATAACGGAAGACAATATCATATCAGAGTTGCTTGATGTGTATTGTATTTCTCCAGGGTATATCATCAAACCAGAAAAGCTGCATCTCAATGATGTCTTATTTTTCTTTCAATTATATTTTATACATTCTTGATGGTGATTTTCTGTTTGAAAGCAAACAAAACTAATCCATCTGCATTACTAATGGTTCAGACTTTCTACAGTACAAGTCCACCTTAATCAGATCATTTCTAACGAAGTGTCTTTTCTCTTTGCTTTAATGTTTTCTTCTTACACGTGTTTTGTTTTCCTTTGCTAGAACTACATCCATGTGATGACAGTGATATCACTCTAGAAAACAGTGTCTCATCTATTTCAGTTTCCCTCACATATCTTATTTTCTTTTGTGAATAGATGCAAAGGGCAAAGGGAGCCAAACATCACCTATCACTGGGTAGTGCCTGTGACCAAAGACACTGGCGAAAAGAAACAGACTCCTTAACTACGGAGTTTCGTTTTGGCATTGGGGCTCAGCATACCACGGAGACCAGGGAACACACTGATGATGAAAAAGAATGTCCTAGATTTTCAGAGAAAGAAGGGGGCTGGGCAGGGGGAAAAGAGATTAAAGGATATGTTTTGACAGTGGTAGCCTGTTCCAGACAAAGTCCTGCACCACATTCATGATCTATACTCTTTCTTCCTTTACACAATTCAGATTCAGTCATCATACAGATCAGGGTCGAGGTCATATTTTTTAAAGTTGCCCCATTTGCTAAACATATACACCTGATACATTGAAAGTTGGCCAGTGACTTGAAGATGAAGCATTGCTCTTTATATTAATAAGCTCTTTTGCATTATCCACCAAACACACCTATCATCCCTCTTTTCTTCACCTCCCCCCGATTCCCTCCTTCTTTCCAGCCGACCTTATTCTTAACTAACAAAATCTGCTCTGTCTGTCAAGAGAGGCTGCCAGGCTCTCTCTCTCTCTCTCTCTCTCTCTCTCTCACACACACACACACACTCACACACAGACAAGCACACCTTCTGCCCCTCATAAATCTTCTATATCAACCTCCCCTCTGCCCTCTATCTCTATTCTCCCACGCCTATCTTCAACTAACTGCCTCCCCTCCTTCCCCCACCTCACCCAAAGGTAGTCTCTCTCTTTTGTCTCTCTTGTCCCTCTGTCAGTGAGGTATGCCTCTCACTCTCTGTAATAATAAGGCTTTCAAAAGCTGGAGGTACAACTCTGCCTATTCATTACAGTCTGCCCATGGTTCCAGAAAGATCACTTGTTGATGCCCATTATGAGGTGAGGCAGAGAGAGGGAGGGAAGGAGGGAGAGAAAATGGTGAGATAGATAGAGGTGGGTGGGTCTTTGCTAAGCAAAGCCTTGGCTATTTCAAGGCTGTCATGTGTCATGCTGCCCATGGGCCTGTCTGCACACGGCTGTCTTTGAACAAGCCTGTCCACATTATGAATGGTTATCATGGACCCCAAATGTCAATCAAAGCAGTATGCAGAGACAAGAACTCAAGGCTGGGGTGAATACAAACACTGACAGGGGATACTGCAGTTCATTTTGGAACAAGTTCATCATCAGCAATCAATACTGGTTATTTAATTTGCTCTATATCTTTCTTTTTCCTCATTTCATCACTTCTTCTGTTTCTTTTGTGTTTATTTGTCCCTGAGGAGGTGGTGGAAACATGAGCACACCTCAGGCTGGGAAGAAGGTCACAGACAACAGTAGCGAGGATCCTGTATAATTGCATATCTGATGTGCTCACATTTTCTATACAGGTGTAAGAAATGGACCATTTTCATCACCTCATCTGAAAGGCCAAGTCCTTTTCAGAAGGTGAGCTGCACCATAATGCCCAGCTTTTGTGTCTTTTTTTTTTTGTTGTTGTTATTGTTGTTGTTTTGTTTTGTTTTTGCTTTAAAATTACCAGTAATGACTGGAAACGTATTTAAGACACAAATGCACAAGCTTATACCAAAAATAATGAAAAGATAAGATATAGTTGACAAATAGTTAAAAAGATTGAGTAATAATTCAATCATAAAGACAAATAAATGTTAATGATCACACTTTATCAGTATTAGTTATTCTGTAAATAGTATTATTTGTGATATATGAGTATAGTATACAATATGCTACTGTGCAACTCTGCTTTTGTATAAATACTCACTGGGGTCTGTTTCTTTTTGTTTTGTGTTTTATTATTTATTTATTTATTTATTGCAGTAATGATCACATTCCATTTTTGGTTGAACTGAGGAAAAGAGCTTTTAGCAGGCATATGGATCACTTTTGAGTAATGTTTATCCACAATGTTTAAAAAAGCTGGCAGAGCTAAGTGGCCTGCAAGTAGCATTTGCTACATATTTGCATTAGCATTTTATAATGGATGAATCGTATTCTGAAACCTAGAGAAAGTGTTTTTGAAAATTTCCTTTCAAGACTCAGCATGGTCTTATTTTCTCATTCTAGGAGAGAAAGAGATTGATGTCTGTCCACAATAAGAGTTGGTTGATTTTATTTGATAAGGCTTTTTTCCCCCTCTATGGCTGTATATTTGAGGTAACTGATCATCAGTGGCAGTTGAAGAGTAGTTTGTATTGGCTGAAATCTTATTTTTGAGAGTTTATCATTGCTTTTAGACAGTGTTGTGTTCTATGCTTTCATTGTGCTGATGTGTCTGTTTTGCAATAGGTACTTCTGAGACACACCACTCTTTATGCCTGTTTTCAACTTGTGACATACAAAAGGAAGGAAGTATTCATAATGACAAGTCCTCATGAGTAGAGTCAATACAACTGCCTTGGTCTAATTCTCTGAAGTGTTCTGATGGGTGTCTCACTAAAGACAACGCTTTCCTTCCACTGTCAACTACCTCAGCTGCTCCTGTCATGACCAAGGATACTGTTACACAACTACACTTCGCGTGCGCAACCTTTTGCATGAAGTGATAATCGAACCTCTATTCAAACCTGCACATCAAAAACTCTGCCTGCACCATCTGCCTTCAGCTTGTGGAGTCATCTCGGCTGCACTATACCACTTTATAAAAATGAGTCTCACCGAGAAGACTGATGCACCTTCCCATGATGGTCATGGGAAGGAAAAGTGGTGTAAAACAGATAGTGATTTCTCTGAACCAAAGAAAGACTGCCTCCCACTGCCTCATGTGGATGAATTGTTTGCAAATTGGCAAGATAGAACAGATAGAAAGCAAAAAAGGATGACCTCAATGTGCCACTGCTGCTTAGCACAACATGAACCTCAACACTGTCCCTCCAAAAATTGAAAAAAAGAAAAAAAAAATGAAATTCCCACCTGGAATAGTGCAAAGTAATGATATCTGTCACTTCAGGAAGCCCTCTTCCCTTTCCTGTTCATGCTTGACTGCAGGTGGCATCCATCTTGATAAAGAGCACATCAGTGTTGTCCTGTAAGCTCCTCCTTTGTCAAATGTTGGCTGAGATTATTTCTAGTGTCACAGTACTGTGAGTAAACTGTGAGCCTTAACCAAACTTTTGATTTGTTTTGCTTTAGCTGGTATATACAGAACTTTAGTTTTTCTTTGTCTGAGTTTTAGGCTTGCTCTGTGGGAGAGCATTCTTGCTGTTATTTTTCTAGTGCAAAGAGTATAAAATAAGACATCCTCTGAGAACTACCTTTGCTTTTTCCAGTGGCACAGATGGTGATATTTCTGGGGAGTCATTTTATTCAATAAAGCATGTCTTCTCTCTGGAAAAGGAATTGTTAGAGTCTTTATATGTTAAAAGTTAAGAGGTGTAATTGTGTCAGGCTCATTTATCGAAATGAAGCCTATTGGTCTGTGATCTGAAATGATAAATGGATAGATTTGGTGTTTGGATTATTAACTTTAGCTACAACACAGTTACTAATTAAGAAGAAATCAGCTTGGAATAATTTGCGTATCCTCTGTTTTTTTTTAGTTCTATAATTGACAGTGACAATGACTCACTTAGAGCGAGATCTTCCATATGTGGTTTCACCATGGATACAGTGTTTTGATTGAATGCATTTGAAAAGTCTAAATTCGACTTGAGAACTGTGTTAAAACCTCCTCATGTTATCTTGTCCCTGTTTGAGTTACATGATATGAGAAAATGCTGCGTGAGAAAGAAACCTCATGTCACCATTTGGCCCGCGGCTCTTGATGTCATTGGTATCTTAATCTTTCAAATGCTTCAGCAGGAAAACCGCTGTGATTAAGGAATGAAAATGCTGTACATGGCTGAAAAAAAAAAAAAAATTCATTTGACTGCAGACTCACACTGAATGAAAGATTCTGACATGCAAGGTGACCTTTGTTGTGAAGAAGTGTCTGGAGGTAATTTGGTTTACATCAGTATGCCGGGTTATGCATGTGTGTTGGGTGTCATGTCAGGAGCTCTGTGTGGTGCAGACCAGCATGCTCGCTTCAACTACTGCACTAATTGAATCCACTCAGTGCACTCTTGGGGTGTCTGATGAGCATGAACAGGAGGCTGAAAGGCTGGATATTTAGAGAGCAGATAGCAGGGGTCGGAAGGTGAGAAGGGCATGAAGGTTTTTGACAAACACCTCTAACAAACACGCATTAACATGCATATGTTCGCCATAATCACCCTTTGATTCTATTATCCTGTGCCTGCCCTCACCACAGCTCAGACCCTGAGGCAGTACCTGGGGCTAAAGACTTTACAGGGCTCTGAGTCTGAAGCATCAGCATTGGGTGGGTGAGCGGAATTGACGAATCAGAAGGTACAGTGTGTGTGTGTGTGTGTGTGTGTGTATATGTATGGGAAAGAAAGCAAAAGAAGAGCAGACAAACACATGCTGTCATCAGCCTCTCTCAGGGTGCTCCAGGGATATCAGAGATGCCATTAGACTGGGCCACATTCAGCAGAGCACACAATATGTGGAGAGACTGCAGAGCATCAATGGAAAACGCCACAGACCTGAGTCAAACAGATTTGCCAGTTTTAGCATTTGTTTCACGCTCCCTGGTGTTCAAAATATGTGGGACTTCACTGTCTCACTAAAGCCTTTATAGTGTCAGGTAAGCTGTCTATCACTGACACATACATATACTGACTTTTTACAGGGGTTGCACACAATTATGTAAACGCTGAATGGAAGAGAACTTTGATGTAGCCTAACTCCAGTCACTAACACAGCTAAAGGTAAGTCGTATTATGTTAAAAGCCCATTAGTGGTCCGCGACAAAAGAGGTCTAACAGATAGCTCATTAATTTTAAGGAACCATTAGGCCGTTAACGGAGATTCAAAGACAAATCATCTGTGCCCAAATTACAGGTGCATTTGCAGAAAGAAAACCAAAAAAACAAAACAAAACAAAAAACAAAAACAAAAAAAAAAAACAAAAAAAAAAAACCCAGCATGATTATTAAAAGCTGCACTGTATGCCAGGACTAACAGTCTTTCATAATGGGAACAATCTTGAAAAACAGATTAACTGCATTGACAGGAGCAGTGGTTAAAAGTTAAAACTAACTAATAAGATCATAAATACCGTTTTGCCAATTGTCATGCTGCCCTATATGACCTGTACCTTAGAGTTTTTAGTGATGACATTACTTTTGCTGTAATCTGTTATCTGTTTTTTTTTTTTTTTTTCTACCTTTGTATGTGGTGAGCTCTATACTGGAAGTGCACCAGTCAACTGAATTATCTACAAATCCTGTTTTAACCAGGCCTTGTATATAGATATCATGAATACTGCACATATAAGCTGAACATGTCTGCAAAGGCATACGTAAATAACATGAATAATTATCATAATTTCCAGTGCTGGCTTGTTGTAATGGGGTTAGGCATTTCACATATAGGCAAATTGTGTTACAAAAGTGAACTACGAAAGTTGGAGTATACCAAAATGTATGTCAGTCTATACATTTGCATAGAAGGTAATTATTATTCCAGCTGCATTGTAAACTCACATGGAGGAGAGAGCGGAAGCCCACACGACATGTAAAGCAAACAGGACGTGCTTGATGAAAGCAGTCACACAAAGGAAATGTCACATAAAGCGTTCCTAAAATAAAAAGAACTGAACTAATTATGCTCTGTTGTTGTTTATAAGATGCTAGTGCCTCCATCTTTTATTCATCAAGCCAGGCGGCTGGAGGTTCTGTGTCTTTCTCTCTCATGCTCACTCTCTCAAATCTCATTTCAAACAGAACCCATTGAGCCGTGGAACTGCATTCCGAATCACAATGAACTTGTTTCTCTGCAGCCAGAAAACGACGGAGGAAGGAAAAAAATGGCAAGAGTGAAGCTTTAGCATGGCAAACAGATAGATAGAGAGATGGAGGGGGTGGGCTTTCCAAATAATACCTGACAATCACTGCTGCACAGCAGGCAAAGATGCGGATTCACAAAACAGGAAGTAGATGGCTTGTTTGGGTATTGAGGGCAGGCCACCAGCTCCGAGTCAGTCAGCCTTAACCCCCGTGTGCACTGGTGCACTCATTTCTGATACCCAGAGATATGGATGCACAACGTAACAGGACAAACAGGCATTTTGAGACACACAACCTTAAAACAAGTCTTTGATTTGGGAAGAAACTTTCAGGGGGACTATGAATTAATTGAGTTAGTCATCCCGACTACAGACACTTTGCCTCAGGAGGGCCTCTTAATGTGAGATTCACATTATTTAATGGGGAATTTCACGCTCATCTCCTGAACTGACCAAAGTGTAAAGTCTGGCTATGCCTCATTAGACAAACTGCAGGATTTTCTCCCCATGGATATGTTGTACCTGCTTCTGTTCTTTTGGGATTCACAGGCATGTTATGTTTCTCATTCTCCTGCCACAAGTTCCCTTTGGGAATAAATAGTGTCGCCAGGGGATTTGAAGTCCGTGTGTTAACAAGACCCATCACAGTTTGACAGCCTTTAGTGAGGGTACAAGTAGGATTTCATCTTGTAACAAAATGTGTAATGAAAATAGATGTCCAAAAAGTACAAACACTCTCATTCCCTGAATAGTTTTTGGCTCACTAAGCTAGATAAGATAATATAAAAAAAGAAAAAAAAATGTCCAGAAATGTTTTCTGAACAAAGTTTTCTCCCTGGGTGCTTTAAAATCACTGATGAAAAGAATGGCAGCACCATTGGGTTTAAGTATGTTTGGTTTCTCTGATCTTTCCTCAGTTGATACAAAATTATAATTTAAGTAACAAGTCCCACACTGGGTTTGTAGGTGAAATGGTAAAGTGCAAGTTATTTTTGAGATGCCCAGGAATAAAAAAAAAAACAGTCTGGAACTCACAGAGACCTTCAGAGTTGATATGATCCATCTCTGAGCCGCCATCTGGCCTCGGCTTCTGTTAATAGAGGGTTTTGCTCTGAGCCAGCCAACACGTGGCTAGAGACGGATAGAGAGAGAGAGAGGGGAAGCAGAGAGAGGGGGAGGCAGGAGGTAAGAGAAAGAGACTTAAAGGTGAGAGTGGGAACAAGAGTAAGGGAGGTGCAGAGGCAGAGCAAGAGAAACAGCAGGGTGTACAGGCAGAAGACAAGTAAAATTAAGTGAGAGAAATATGGGTAGGTACAGAGAGAACGAAGAAAAAAGAAAAAAGCAAAAGATTGAGCAGGAGAGACATGAGCAGGAGAGAGTGCAGTGCACTCTAGGGGGGAACATGTACTTAGAATAAGGAGTAAAGAGGAGAAGTGGAGCTTTGGAGTACATGTGCCCCAGGGAGGATGGTGTGAAGTACCTTTTGTCTTCCCACCATCAGGAGCTTCTTTTGAATAAACCTAGCCAAGCATTTCCTTTTTGTAAATCTCACTTTGAAGAAGGGCAAAGCTAAAGCTTCTCCCAGAGTGGCGATCGAGTATAGTTGTACCTCAGCCCACGCAAATCCCTTCCTCAATAGCTGTGGGTGTGTAACAGTTTCATTTCCATTTTAGAGCACAGCGAGATTGCTCACCGCCTAGACACGTAACAGCAGCTTCACCTTGGTTGTGAGCCTGCATATGTTGTCCACAGTGATTGGCAAGGCTGTGTGACCAATTTGATTTAAAGCTTTATGCCTGCTTTCTTTATCCCCGAGACTTGTCAGAAATGACACGTGGCATCATGGCATGACAGGCTTCTGCCACCGCCGCCGCCGCTTCTGCACAGCCACTAAATCCCACAGGGAAATAACAACAAGCTCCAAAGCTCAACTCATCACCATTCTCATCATTATCATTCTCTAATTATTGTCTTTTCTTTTTTTTCTTTTTTTGTGCAGGTGTGCGCCACCAGGGGCCCCAGAGGAAGGGCATTGTAAATTCACAAGGAACTAAAATGCTGCTCCTGCTGCAACCAGACTGAGAAGTTAAAGCAAGATTGCATTCGAAGGAAAGAGTGTTGCATGTTACTGGAGGGAGATGGTAATTAAGCCTGGGGCAAAGCGGTAATGGATCAGCCCAGAACTGTCATTCGCTACTCTCCAGTGCCCTGCCTCTGATGAGCGAACAGTTTTCCGTCAACCCACAGAAATCAAAGAAGGAAAAATGAAAGTGAACTTCCACTATTACTTTGGCATGGGTCAAATGGAATTAGGTGTGTTGCAAATTTATTTAAAAACCTATATATAGAGAGAATATCTCTTTTTTTTCAGGAATGCTGTCCTTAACAGTGATTATGAACAGAAACAACCAATAGCATGCATGAGCAGTGATAGCTTGTTGAAAGAGTGTGTGTTGTTTTTCCCTGCATGTCTTTTAGGGTTAGGTGTGTCTGCTTTTGTCAGGACAGAGTGTGGCAACGTCACATTTCCTTCTAACGCACCTGCACAGCTGTTGTGAATCGTGTCATCACTGCACCACCTCCAGGAAAGACTGATTCTCAAAAGACCTGAAGAAACCAAAGAACTGCCCAAATTTCAGCATTTGGGTCCAGTATTAGTAATCCTGCTCTGGTACAACAGTGCATTAAAGCAGAAGCCACCTAAATGCAGCCTATAATAACAATGATAAAGCAGTAGAGTGTTTGTGCTGTAAACGTGTGGCTTTTAATGTTTCTGTGTATTAGATTTTATCACCATGTAGTACACAAGAGAAACACAAGAATTTGGCAATTTCATCACCCTTTCCTGTCCAAAAGTGGCTGAAGTATGCCTGAAGGCTCAATCAAATTCAAATATACACACACAAAGACGATTTCACACTAACTATGCAATAAATTGGTAGAAAGTAGAAAAATATTTATGTATTTATTTATTCGGTCTTTTTGTAGGCAATGAAAAAAAAAACAAAAAAAAAAAACAAAAACAATTTGCCATGGACACACTGACATGAAGAGGTCAACAAGTTCTTCAACTTGTCTTCTTTCACTAATGACCAAAATCTGTGAAATGCATCATGCAAAATTAGTGCCATAATTAAAGTTCATTAATTAATGAAAGTAAATTCCCTCTGTGCAATTACTGATATTTAATTAAAAGTTATAAGAAATTGTTAATTATGTGCTAAGCTAATGGAAAATGGAGTATGTTTTCTTACATTGTATTTGTCTTCTCCATGCAGATGCAGAGAAGACAAACAAATAATGCACTCATGCTCATCAGTGTGCAAATGTAAACCCATGCACACATTACAGACATACACACCCACACATACACACAATGACTTGGTTGCAACAGTTATAAAGAGGCACAAAATCATACAAATGTGTAGTTTTCCCAGTTGCCCGGGGACTGTTAGTATTGCACTACAAAATTGAGTGTCTCTATGTATCTCAAAGTTCTCATTAAAAAAAAAAAGTTCACATAGCCTGTTTTCTCCATTTCACTCGTCTCGTGAACGAATAAGAACAGACCTGAGGCTAATCATTCAACTATTTTTTTTTCATGATTCTACTCATATAAAATGATAATGATAATTTATCAACCCATACAAATAAAGACGATTCAGCTGGTAGCTACAGTGTGGGTGAGAGCTGACTGAACATGTAAATTTGTTTCTTTGAAGCCTGAAAAGAATTAAGTCAACAACGCTGTGTGTTTTAATGCCACCAAGGGTTACGTTGTTATCAAAAACAAGACAGCTGGTAAGAAAAACAGGCATCAACTGCAGCCATGCTGCTTGAATCTGCTGAGCTCGTCATTCTCAAGCACAGAAACATACATTCAGCACCTATCATACATAGAGTCAAAGACTGTTAAATTATCTGGCTGTTGAACACAGATGAGCTGAACCCAAGTGAAAGCTTTTATCTCTAGAAGAAATACTGAAAAAGGGAGTTTTGAGGAAAAAAAAAGTTATTGTGCAAAAGAATAAAAGTCAGTTATATTGTTCCTGTTTTTTTTTCTCCAAATTCAGTTGCCTTCCACTTCATCCTGCACATAGATATGGTTATTTTCATTTTTCTTAAGGAAATGATATGAAATGTATGTATCCTCTCTGTATTACTACAATTATTCCTCTGACATTACATTTGACCTTTCTTCACTGAGCCATTCTAAGTTATCAGCCGCTGTCTTCCTTCTCGTCATGCACACACACACAAACACCCACACACATACTATAATCATACTCTTTCCATCATCCAATAAGGGAGAAATGTGTCCCAATGCAGGAGCTGCCAATCAACTCTCAGCAAGCGCAAGAAGACAGTCAGAACCAGGGTGATTAATATGTATGTGTGTACTCTTCCCAACATAGTGCGTGTAGGGGATAAAGTGGGCCTATACTCCTGCAGGCATGCATAGAGCATGACAGACATGGCGTGCAATCATGGTCTTAACGTGGTGAAGAAATCTCAAAATTCTAACCACAAAGGCCTGTTGATGCTTTATGTGAAGGTTTTGTTTGGAGGAACAAACATGTTTTGTTCGGAGGAACAAACATGTTTTGTTCAGTTGATTTTTTTTGCATGCATTAAGTATCCATATAGGTTCTCATTCATCCAGGTCATCGTGTCTTCAGGGTTATAGAAGGCAACTGGACTTTTTCACTTCTGGAGACTGGTTAGAGAGTCCAAACTTTTAAACCCATCCCTATCTCACCTAGTAGGTGGTACTTCTGTGCATCTCATGTGCTCATTTGACCCTAACGACTCACATGCTGCTTAGTTTCTACCATCACCTAAGTACCCCACTTGAGGCAGACCAGCAGGAATCACCCAGGTGTAAATGTTCCACTGAGTGGTTTCTATTGCTCACAGAGGTACCACCTACTAGGTGAGATAGGGATGGGTTTAAAAGTTTGGACTCTCTAACCTCTCCAGAAGTGAAGAAGCTTCTCGGATGGGAAGTGAAACGTCTTCAAGCTTTCCACAAGAAGTACAGTTACCTTCTATTAACCCTTAAGATATGCATTAAGTACTCAATTTTGTCTCAAACAAACCCAATGTGTGTGACTTTCGCTTCAGGGCACTGTGCATTTCAAGGATCCCTGGAGAGAGAATAACATATACGCTGACATTGTGGTATGACTATGTGATCTTTGCACTATGCTAGTCCTGTACCAGAAAGTACACCAGCAGCAAGCAGCAGCATCAAGGTCTCAGGGGTGGGTATAGGAAGATATTCCAGAAAAATTGTACAGTGGACATCAATAGATACTTTACACATGATGTTTTTAATTCTGTATGCTGCAGACAAACAGCATGCACAGTATGCACAGTAACCTTTCCTTGATGGAGGCTGAAAGAAAATCAAAAAGGACACGTGAAAAGGGGCCAAGATATAACGTATGGTGAGCCATTTTGAAAGATACTGAATATAAATATAAGACATTGCAACGCCATATAGTCTGTGGAATCTAGGACAGGAGTTTAATGTAATGGCAATCACTGCCATTTGGGGAAAAGATACAGCTGTAATATTAGGATTCCATGCAACACTTATTTCAGATTTGAGTCATAAATAAATGTTTTTTTCTTATTTCAGCATATTCATCTCGATCCCTGAACCAACTCCCTGTTTTTTCCCCAGATGGAGTGCTTTGAAATTAAGATAACACACCACACACCATAGGTGCCAGACATGACATCGCATAGGGACTTGTTTTTGCAAATAGAAACGGTAGTTTGGTGCCAATACACCATATAACAGTTTCCCCACTTCATGTACTTTGATTAATGCATATTTTTGCAAGTCGCTTTGGTGAATACAATTCTCACCTTTGATTCAAAACCAGAAATAGCTTCAGATTTCACTTACTGGCTGCAATCTTGCTGTTGCTATATGCAATTTCCCCACTGAGGGACTAATAAAGGATTTCTTATTCTTATTCTTATAGATTTAAATGAGGTTCCGAAATTGCAGAGCAACTAGACCCATGGTTAAATACACCTAGTATGTGCAAACTAAAATACATGCAAAACAGGCATATTGTCAGATTCAAATTCTGTTCAGTATTATCCTTTGTTTTGTTCAGAATAACCATAAATGCCAGCAGGTGGAGGGATGAGCTCTTTTTTGGTAGACCAGTAAAAATTGGGAACATCAGTCTGCAATACATCTCTAATAAGCTTGGTACAATGATGCACTGATGGGGTGTAAGTCTTGCTTGTAAAACTGTAAAATAGGCTTCCACAAGTATCCACTGAGATTTAGAAAAAAAACATAATTTTGAGAAAAACACAAGTGTGTGAGAATAGTGGACAATTATTTAAAAAAATTATACAGTTTTCTTGCTGTCAGCAAATCACATTCAAAGACCAAAACCAGCAATGTTTGCATCTCAGTACTTCCCCCCTGTCCCCCCCTTCCCCATCCTGTCTGTGAAACTCAACTATAAGCCCATTTGTTGCTAGTGTGAGTGTACATCTTTAAAAAAAAGGTCATAAATATATAGCTTCACTGTCACCCACTTCAAAGATGTGATTCATCAGTGTGTATTTTCATAGTTTATTACAGTTTGACAATGAAGTTTTATGGGACAGGGGAATAACTCACATCAGGGTTTGGTCTTTCCTGGGATTTGTTGACAGTCAGAGAAATATAAAACGTCACCAGACTTAGCCTTTAAATGTGAGGCTAGCTAATTCAAAAATCTTTGTCTGTGGTGTTGGAGACATCTTACAAGACAGGAAATGGGTGCAGAGCCACTTTGTAAATTCACCTGCTGTAGACGAGGAGGAAGCTCAGTCGACAACCTAAAGAGCAATACTAACAGCTTTTGTCATTGCATGGGTAATAAGCAGGACTGCAGTACTCTTCAGTGGTTTCCGCAAAGACTTCTGAATGAATGGACAAGCTATATAGACAATTACAACAGTCACCATGAGCTGGAATAACAATAAACACCAGCCGGTGTTTAGCAAAGGGACATCCTGCAAAGGAAATTGTGAAGGCAGTTGTGCACGCAATGGATTGAATCTAAGGAGCTATTTAGAGCAGAAAACTGATCTTTCCCAAATCACTTTTTGACAAATATTCAACAACCACCATACACAGAGATACCACCATATTATCAGAAATTAGTAAAAAGCCATGTGGTGGTCTGGTGAAACATCTGTTAACATGTGAACATGAGATATAACGAAAGTTAGTTCAGTGTCTGTGTTTCCAGTACATCAGGATAGGTTTGACAAAAAGAGCAGAGATGACAATGTACCTGCAACATAAGAATAGCAGTGAAGGGCTGCTGCAGTGAAAATGCAAACTGCTCATTATAATGAAAATTAGAGGGCTCAAAAGATAAAAGCTCCAAACAAGGCCTCTTGCAGAACAAATCTGAATGCAGTGTTAAAACACACACACACACACACAGTGAAGACTGGGAAACTCGGGCACCTTCAAAGCTGGCTAACAAATTTAAGAAAAACTATTTACAAAAATAGAACCAAATAATACAGAAGTCAGGGAGCTCACATGCCAAGCAGTATCACTTCTGCAAATTATCCAGCAGGAGTCAAAAACTGCTGATGGTAACCGAACAAAATCAGCTACTAGTACTTTAAAAGAACAAAAAGGCAACACATAGCAGGTCAGCAGTACAAGGCCAAATGTGTCTTCTAAGTTTGGCAGTGAAACACCTTGGGAATAAAGGTACAGAGTCTGGGAGAAAAAACTTTCAAGAAACGAGTGGAGTCACACCGTGACCTGTGATCCAAAACAAACCAAAGGGAATCTTTGAGCCTACAAACCACAATCAGACAGAAAAAAAAAAAAACTTGCATGCTACATTACAGCACCTTTGCAGTAAGAGTTAAAGCATAATGAGAGACCTCTTACTCATACAATACAACCATCCTACAAAGACAAGCTGCAAAGCAGGTTAATAAAACAAGATGGTGCAAGATGAAGGATGCAGGAACACAAGTATCTGTTACGAGTGTGGTATGGAAATCCAAAAACCTGCCTCAAGCATAAATCAATCCTGTTCACATCCTGCTAAGTAATGATGACCTGTTACACTTAAAAGCCACCAGTGTCTCAAAATCCTATGCCAGACCTGAAACAAGCAGGGAACTGGAACTGCTGAAAAAGAAAGGAAAAGGTTGCAAACAGATGAAAAGAACATGCAACACTGAATGAAATAGTTAAATTGTATTTTATAACAATTTATGTACTAAAAGAGGAAGGCCTCGGCATTCATTTAAAAAAAGACAATGTATCTGAGGTTTAAAATTCAAGTTAAAACACTAGGCATAGGCCAGAAGAAGCAGACTACGCAAACCTAATAACCAATAAACGATCAACAAAGCAAAAATACAATGTAACCCAGTTGGCTAGAAACAAATTCAAACAAGAAATCAAAGAAAAATTACTAAATAAACAGAAACCTGAAAAGATACCTAAATTCAAGGCAAAAAAAAACAAAAGGTGAAACTAAATCTACAGCCCAAAACAAATGTAAAGGGATAAAGCTAAACAAGTGAACAAAGACTAAACTAAGGTCAAATAGGGGCAAACTAAGGACAAACTACATCTAAAAGGAGCAGGGACAAAACAGCAATAGTGCAGGTGAACCACAGGATGTTAAAAACTTGAACCAAAACCCTTCACAAGGAATACAGCACCTGGACAGGAACAGCAGGGACAGAACATGAGGCAGAGAGACAAACAAAGGATCACAGGTGTCCTATATAACCTGACCTCCTGATTAGGAGGAGTTGGGAGGGGCTGGTTCAAGGCTGCACTCAGCAGCTCCACCTAGAGTACGGGAGGATTCCCCACCACAGACAGATCGAAGACATTCTGGACAAAAAGTTGTATGTTCAGCAAGATTTCAGTGCTGGGAATTAAACAAATACTCCCATAGAAAAATATTCAGTTATGAATTAATTTAATTCAAATTCTTTTCACTGTAGAACAAGTCATTTGCAGTCTTGTCACTACTTTATGTTGTGGTTGTATCATCATACCAGGAAATGATTCATTACGTCTAATTTGTCATTTGAGTCAGGTCAAAACAAAAGCATCATTTTTTGTTATACTTACACTGGCAAAGTTGGACAATTAATTCAGAATGAAGCTGAAAAGCTGATTCATGTTTTTATTACAAGCTGCAAATCTGAACCGCTATATGAAAAATCTTGAATTTTTGTCTTTAGCATTCACTTTACAGCAGTTTTTCCTGTTGGTTTCATGAGTATTTAATGATTCGTGGCATTGCTGTCAAATGCATGAAAGGTGCTATACAAGTAAAGTTTTTATTATTATTATTATCATTTGTATCACTATTATTAACACCACATCAGAATACCAGTAACAGCAGATGCTTAGTTCTGATAGATTTTGATGCATGCCCTCATTGATGTGAGCAAAAAGCAATGATTAAAAAGTGCAGATCCACAGAATAAGCTTGCACCTACATTAATTACCTCAAATATGAATTTATAGAATCTACCATGAACGTGAAATGAGGTTAAACCTGTTTAACGTTTTACTGCAAAGACAGAAAAAGCTTTTTTTGCTTCATATTCAAATCAGATTAGATTGAGCAAAAATAACTTCATAAAGAGTTGTAAGCACAACTATGACATGAGTGCTGAATTGGACTTTTTACTGATGTAGTTTTCACAGTTCTCTTAACATCTGTGATCAATTAACAGGGTTTAGCATAAGCAGGTTGAAGAAAACAAGATGTTTTTAGGAGAGATGTGCCAACCCTGCCAACCCTCCAAGGAAGTGGCAGGGGAAAAACTGGAGGAGTGAAACAAAGACAATAAGAAGAGAACATTGTTTCATATGAAACAGGTTGATGTACGTGACATGAGGCTTCAGGTGTCTTGAAGACGCGTGAATAGGAACCATCTCTCTGACGTCGAGCTCGGTAACACAACACCTATCAGCTGCTACTTTCTGATCCCCTGTCTGTCTTTAGCTTATCCTTAAACATGCCTCACAGAAAAAATAGAAATTTGAGCTCAAGCTTCTTGAATGTTTGATTGAAAATCTTTATTTGAAGACACAGTTTTTATTTTTTGTTATTGTTTGATTATAATGAATTAAGATTATTTTATTCCTTCTTTCTAAGCAACAAAAATGTCTTCTAATATTTATTCAAAACACATGGATGTATTTATTACCACAAAGTGACAGACAACTCATCTTAATCTTCCAGCTGGACTACGCTAATAACAGAAGTGATTTAAGAGACAGATGAGGTAGGTAGTACAGTGAATGTTCTGTGCAAAAAAAAATAAAAAAAGAAAAGAAAATGGCAAAATGGAGTGTTTAATGGAGTTCTGTACGCCTACCTAGGCTGGCACTGTTTCAAGCATGCATGGATTACTACTAAATATGTGCTTCCTTCTACAACAGCTAACAACAGTCATTTCAAATGGGACACCATAGCTTCTGGGTAGAGTTACTCTCACACACCCATGGTTTTTCCAAGCATAATAGAATATGAATGTCAAAATAAAAAAAAGAAGATTTGAAGGGTTTTGTTAGATCCCAGTGATTTCTGACTCTCTCATTTATTCTGCGCCTTTTTGTTGTGTCTGTTACAGTTCCACGCTGTCTTTTCTGCAGCTTTCTCTGTCATGCATGTTTAAATCTACATTACATACTTACCTCAGCTGAAAAGAAGGATTTTAGAGCCCATTCCTTTTTTTAGCTTTTGTTTGATAAATCTAATCAGTCTCACTCTTCGTTGCTGCATTACTGGCCAGTGGTATCAGGATGTTGGGAAGAATGAAGATACACAAAACATTTATTTTGGTTTATTTTTAAAATGAGGTCGGTTAGGAGATTTCAGATATCCAGGTATATTTAGAAAAATTCCCAGTTAGTGACTTTAAATTAGGAACAAAGATATTTGGGCCTAGCGTGCCAAGCTATTGTTACCATCTTGGTATTATGCATGAGAAAAGAAATGTGTTGGTTTGGGATGAGCGTTTTTTTTTTTTTTTTTTTTAAGAACCTGCGCAAGACCAAAATGACCTTTTCCTTTATTCATGACCTAGTCATGGTTTATAAAGGATGTCACCATGAGAGAAAAGCAAGAAGGACCTGAAGAATACTGACAGAATGATGACAGGTAAAGCATCAGACTTCAGGACAAAGAAAGTTGTGAATATGTTTTGTAATTGTGTAATTATTGGATGCAAATTTGTCAGTTTGTTTATTTTGTGCAGTGGTTTTCATGTATGTGATCTTGAGAGGGTACATTGGGTAGTACCAAAGCAAATGATAGGGATACAGGATGGTCAGGTTTTGTCTTTTGTGCCTTTTTGGTTGAGTATGTACTTGTGAACATCTGTTAAACATGTGTGCATGTGTTTCTCCTCAGTCAAGCAGCGGGGTGTATGGGCTGTATTGCTCTGGCCCTGTCTGTTTACTATGAGCGTCCCACTGGACTGTAAGGAAGAGCAGGGCAGCCTCTCCCGCTGTCTCTCCATCTCCCAAGAAAAACTTCTTGACCGAGTCATCCAGCATGCCGAGCTCATCTACCGTGTCTCAGAGGAATCGTGTACTTTGTTTGTGAGTAACACGGACCAATACCCCAACATGACCCTTTACACTTGTGCACCATATGGGAAAAAAAAAATGTTTCAGCAAATCTGCTGTGTCCACAGCCTCTTGAAGAAAATTCTTATAGGATAAGGCCTCAGGAGAAAATGAATCACTCTTCACGCTGAGCATCACATGCCAAAAGAAAATAATTTTCATTGTGACCAGACTGAGAGACTGAGAGAGCTGCATTGCAATTAAGATAAACCCATTACCTACAGGGGGGGTTCTTATTTGAGGCATCTGGGCATGAGTTTTTTTTTTGAAAGGTGAAATCAGCATTTTGAATGCTTTGACTTTGGCAGTGCTGTAGAAACATAGATTTTCGGCAAAGGCTGCAGTGACAGCAATGCTAAATTTTACATTTGAGAAGCTGTCTAATATTACTTTTTATGTGTAAGTAAAAGGAAACTTAAAATGGAGTCCTCCAAAGAGCAATGAATTCTCTTGTTTTCAAACATGTCAGTGGTAGAAAGTAATTAAAAAGACATTGTTCATTGGGAATGGTCTCAGTAGATTGCCCTATATTTTCCAAATTCAATTATTTTTTTATCGTGGAATCTAGCATGCAATCTAGCAGCACTTGGACTGAATTCTACAATGAGAGCAAAAGGACTTTTTGTTGGTCTTTTTCACAATGTGCTGGACCAGAAGCACTGACGCTTTCTGTTAGATACTCAGCGTTATTTGCTTTTGATTCTGACATGATCATTGCCTCACTGCCAGGCTTCAAAGTAATCTTCTATCTTGCTTCTGAGCCAAAGATGTTTTATTGAAGAAGCAGGTCTACAGTGGAGTAATACCAATGTGATAATGGTATACTGCAGCAGTGAGAGCACAGGTTTTGCAGCCTGTTGAATCCCTTTCACTGAGCGGCTCGAGATCCTAAGTGGTCTTTGAAATGGGATGATGTAGAGCTTGTTACTGAGAAGACGCTGCATGGGGTCTACAGATGAGAACAAGTTGGAAAACAAAATGTGCCTTTGCTGTGTCTCCAGTGGCCGAGACTGGTAAAGCCTTTGTCACTCTTTTCCTGAAACTAGAGGTTTTCAAATCAGTAAGACAAGTTCAGTAAGTTCAGTAAGAGAAGTGTTGTGTGTCGTGTGCTGTGTTGCTCTCGTGTGTGAGAGTTAGGACTAGCGTGTAACCATTTCAACATGCTGCCTAAAAAAATAGAATTCCAAATACAAACACACACGGGATGTTGCTGCTTCTGATCTTTGAATGTAGAGTAAACTAAAAACAAAATGTATTATTAATTCAACATGCCAAATCATAATGGAGAGGTTTAAGTATAAATGGGTCAGCCAGTCAAAGCCATTAGAAGTACTTTACAACAAATATGGTACAGCATATGTGCACAGACGTGTACTCCATGAGTGGGTGTATGTGTGTATTTTCATACACCCTTTCATCCCCATGCTTGTATGGATTGTAGGAGGAGATGTTCGTCCCCTTTCCACTGCGGCTCCAGAGGAACCAGGCTGGCTACACGTGCATCACCAAAGCCTTACCCCTCCCCAGCTCCAAAAGTGAAATCCAACAGATATCTGTAAGTACACAGCCACTGATTACCACATATACTTTATTTCCTTTGTCAGTGCTTTAATCTTAAAGAGTATAAGTTTTGTTTTGTCTTTGGTAAGGACATTTTTTTTGTCAGATGCCCAAAATAATATGCACACATCCACACGTCCTCCGTCTCTCTTTTCTCATGCACACGTGTGCACAAACTCATACACACATACAGAGCCTGACTGCCAAGTGTTTGCAAGTTACCTGAAAATGAAAGTGCATCATGACTTTTTTTTCTCTGATATTTTACATTTGAATTAATGGAAAATTTAGATGTGACACATTTTCAAGAAAATAAATGTATCCCAGTTGATTGTGTTCTACTTTGTTTGAACCAACCACCTGCTGTGAGTCATTTTCAAATCTCACCTGAGATTCTGTAGCTCTGTCCTTCTTTCATTTTGTTGATTTGGGCGACACAACTCGAGTTTCATGGCAGAGCCACAGCGACGCTCAAGTTCATCTTTAAAACATGTCAAAAAACTATCTCTTGTATTATTTTTCATTCAGGTCCTGGAATTATTATTTCACTAAGACATCAAAGCTCACTGGGAGCCTGCACCTCACATGTCTGTGTGTCTGCGTTGCTCAGGCTGCTGCTGATAGGATTTTCAGAATAAAATGATGCCATGGAATGGGGGGAGGGGAGCACTGAATAGTAAATATTTCTTCAACTAATTTCAGGGAAGATACACATATAGATTGATTGGACAGAACATTCCTATTAACTGAGCTCAGCTGTTACTTACACTTCATTTTCATCTCCTCACAACGTAGCAAAGACTTAACCACTAAAAATGAAAGATAATATCAGCTGACGCAGGCACAGTTGTTGCATGTACTCGTGTGAGTACATGGATGTGTGCAGGTATATCACTGAATCTGTCTGCTTGTCTATGTGTCTGTCAACAACTATTGTCCTGATGTGTGCTGATGCATGAATGTCGACATGCAAATCTCGGCTCGCTTTGCAACCGCACCAGTGCTAAAAGCCCAGACTTTCTTTTGCACCTCCTTTTGAACCCCATGCCAGTTACAGAGCGACAGGATGTTTATGATAATTAAAGTAAAAGATCCCAAATTTCAGAAATATATATGTTTGTATAACATTTCAAAACATTCTTGTCTGTGCCTACTTAGGTTTTGGCTACTGTTCAGCAGGACACAGTCTTTTTGGCTAAAGGTCAGCTTTATCAGTAGGGTGGAAACTAAACTGAGCCAAAGGCCAGTGATGGGAAGCTTGGCTGGTGTGAACTGTAATTTGGTTAATGTGAATTTTTATAACAATCCTCCTTCAACTAACAAAGGCCAAGTACAGAAAATATAGCTAAAGCAATTTCTTTAAGGACTCATTTTAGCAATATTGCAACTGCTGGCCGAAAGTTATGTCATCACTATAATAGTAGATGTGATCTTTGAAACTGCATATACTGCAAAGCTCTTCTTTATGTTAGTAATTTATCCTCTGCCCTTTCTGTTGAAATATTGCCTGCTCTGCGGTTTAATGGCCATTTGTATGGTGGTCATTTGCTCTTGCTTTAAAGTCTGCTCTGCTTAGGGGAATTTAAGCAGACTCAACAGCTTCACTCAGGAAATTTCAACCTACATTTGTAGCTGGATATTTTGTAGCTGACAAAGCCATGGTGTTATTCAGTCTTCAGTCTTTTTGTGATTATTTTGCTCATGACTATCTTACAGAAATTCTGAAGGGTAAATGGTTACTATATGTTACAAATATAAAAGTTCACAGGAAAACACAAATAAAGTCAGTGCTACTGTAACTGTGTCATGTTTTGTTGTGTTTTATGGCATTTTTTTTTTTTTTTACACAATCTTCATCTTTAAGGAAAACCTTGTGATCAGTACATGTTTTAATTCACTCATCCTTTCAGCTGTATCAACTGTTCTTCTGTATGCCCTGCAGGATAAATGGTTGCTCCACTCCGTGCTGATGCTGGTCCAGTCGTGGATCGAGCCTTTGGTCTACCTGCAGACCACACTAGATCGCTACGACGATGCTCCAGACATGCTGCTCAACAAGACCAAGTGGGTGTCTGAGAAACTGATCAGTCTGGAGCAAGGGGTGGTGGTCCTCATCAAGAAGGTGGGTCAAATCACTATAGATTTCATTTTAAAATTACAAATCAGGTCTGAGAACCAGTGTAACAATTTTCCAAATTAAAAGCTTATTTACAATATTATTATTGATACCACTGAAATGTACTTCTCCTTCTAAACCCCTTCATGGACAATACACACCAAATGTTGCCATGCAGATGTTGGATGAGGGGATGCTGACCACAACCTACAGTGAACAAGGCCTATTCCAGTATGATGTGCAGCCAGAGATGTTGGAATCTGTTATGAGGGACTATACCCTACTCAGCTGCTTCAAGAAAGACGCCCATAAGATGGAGACTTTCCTCAAGCTTCTCAAGTGTAGACAAACTGACAAATACAACTGTGCATAAAATGTAAACTGCAGCTTTAAATGAATTCCTCAGGTTGGTAGCTGTGCACTTATAGATATGACCATGCCTTAGGCAATTCAGCCTTGCTTGCAATGCAGTACATTCTTTATTGATTATTTTGGAACACCTTCACACAAAACTAAGTAGGTGTAGTACTGTGCCCTTTCTTCATCATACTGCATTTCATATTTCCCAGCTCAATTGTTATTTTAACCTGGCAAAGGGAACAGAGGGCAAACTCCCAAAAGATTATTTGCATGCCGAGCTGTCAAAAAAATCTGCATATCCAGCCATTGATTTCCATTGCCTTTGTTCTTAACTGGAATTTGTATTCCTCGCTGACTCTGGCAGGGTTTTGATTATTCCCATGGCCCCTTGAGTATTCAGTGAGACTCCCTTTTTAAATGGAGTTGGTTTCACTTCTGCATTAGTGAAATGAAACACTTTCACCAGAGATGGGAGTCAAACAGAGAGCAGTCGCTACTTAGAAAAAGAGACACATTTTGATTGGTGAAAGAGAATGTGTGAGAGACAGAGAGAGAACAAATAACAGCTAAAATGAGAGGCAAGACTTATCTGGAGTTTTTGGATAGACCCAGGTTGAGATTTGTTGAGTGCTCATCAAAGAATCATGAATATTTCTGTGCCTAAATGTGCCTAATTCAACCTGAATGTATTTAAAAGAGGTTTATCAAGAAAATACTTTATTCGCGGTGAATAAATAATTCAAGCAAATTAATATATATAATTAAAATTTTAAATTATTGGATGTTATGAATAATGAGTAATGCAGAATGCAAACCATGCTATTTTGTACTTTCATATGTAAATAGAAGAAGCCCATGTATGGTGAAAACCTTTCTAGCCAAGCGCTGGTGATCTAAGAAGCTAATAAAGCAAGTTGTGGAAAGAAAAGAAAAAAATGTTTGATATTATTTATTCTATTTTTTTTTATCTTTTTTGTGTGTGTTTGAGTGAGTGAGTGAGTGAGTGAGTGAGTGAGTGAGTGAGTGAGTGAGTGAGTGAGTGAGTGAGTGAGTGAGTGAGTGAAATCACCATCTTCATCCCACTTGTAATGTCATTAGTGGGGTGAAGTATCTCCAGTCAAGATGAATAGGTGCAATCTCCATGTTGTTCTTGATTTTGTCCTTACCACCCCCAAACACAAGAGGGCAGTAGTGCTCTGTCATGAAGGTTATCTTAATCACTAAAAAGTTTACTTAAACTATCATGCATTTAATGACATTGCATCTTGTATATCCAAGTGCAAAGGACTTTTATTTTATTTATTTGCTTATTTGTATTTTGAGCTACATAAGCAACCAAGCATCTCTTGACCAATATGATCCCAGAAGCCAAAATAAAGCACCCACAGTAGTTATCCCACTTGCAGTTAATGGTCTTGAATTGGTCGGCCATATTGCTTGTTCCTGTTTACATCTACCACCACACCATGAAACAAGAAAACAATAAAGGAAGCAGTCGTCACAAGACATTTTCCTTTCCTTTTTTTTCTTTTGCACTGATCTCAGGTTTCTTCTTGGCTTTCTTTCACTCTCTTGAGTGTCCTGTTACATCCTCTGCTCTTCCATCCTCTGTAACCATATCAGAATAGGTAAATCAGCCTTGTGGTTGCCACAGTGAGTCCGGTGTCAGCATAGAGAGGTGGTGTCATGTGGTGCGAGTGGATGTTGAGGCAGGATGTGGTAGGGGGGCCTAATGTCAGCAATGTCAGGTTCAGCTTCCTGTGGCCTAATCACTTCAGTATGGGGGCTCAGAGGAGATTGGGTAGCCGCTGCTCTTCTCTGCAGGGCTGCAGCTCTGCAGCCTGAACATTTGTAGTGCACCCTTCACCTTACTTCATTTGGTTCCTAACAACATGTGAGTAATCATAGGAGAGCTGAAGCCAAGCTTTGAGGCCATAAATATTAAAGATTGGCTATAAGTAGAAAGGGGAGGGAGGGGATCAGAGAAGGGAGATAAAGATGTTAGGGAGTAGAAGGGGAAAGAAGGACACAAGGATGAAGGGAGGGGTGTGGGGCCCGGGTGATTTCACAGTCTAACTATTATAACCTGAGGAAAGGAAATCTAGACTGCTGAGATGCATAAGTGGAGCAGAGGAGGCAGACAGAGAGGGAGAGGAAAGGATCAGGAAATGTAAAGAAAATGGACAGAGAGAAGGAGGCAAAGAGGTAAAGAGGGCAGTTGTTTCTTTTTTTTTTTTTTTTTTGCAATGTGCAATGTGTCAGTCAAAAAGAGTGGGAAAAAAAAACAGCTGAAACAAGAGAGGAAAAAATAAAACCAAAATGACTGGGAAAGGGTCTGAGCACAGCTCTGAGCAGTGTGGCATGCAAGGAAGTAGGTTGGATCTAGAGAGAAAATGGATGGCTGGAAGGCAGGTACACAGCTAGAGGAGTTAGGCTAGGAAGTGGTGTTGGCTTGATATGAAACCGCTACTCAAAGTACGAAGTCCTTGAGCTTCCACTGGTTCAGCTGGCTCCAACACTGTTGTTGTGCTTTCATTTATGGCTCAAAACGACAGCTTGGAAAACAGTCCCACTGGCCCTGTGTGATCTCTCCCCCTGAAAACCATGTATCAACGGCCCTGTGCCTTTCCTTCCTCATTTTACTCTGCTTTAATGACATATTTAGGCTGTAGCAAGAACTTGACTTGTCACTTAAAGGGTTTGAATGTTTGCTTAGGTAGATGTAGAAAACAGGGAATTAGCAGAGGTTAGAGGAGGAGGATGGCCCTCCCTTTGCATCTCAGCTTCTGACAGCCATTTCTATCATACCACTGCCACCAGAGGGAATTTGTTGGGGCCATCAAAGAATGGCATAAGGTCTCAAATAGTGCCAACCAACCAATCTGGAGCTCTGTAGGCCGGAGGCTACATCATGCACAGCTGTCAGTGTGTCCATATGTTAATCTTAAAGTCAAGCATGTCTGTTGGACCAGTGACACCTCTAAACCTCTGGATGTCCACCATCCCCTCACCGTGTGCCTCCCCTTTAGCTCCCCAGACGAGGCATCTCTTCAGGGTTCTGCGAAGACGTGAGCGAGTGTCAAGAGGTCGTGGGGATCAAGATGATCTTAACTGTTCCAATATATTAAAAGATGTCAGGTTGTAACAGTAGCTGGCTCTTGTTTCACCAAGGAAAGACAATATTAAAGTAGGTGAAAAAGAAACACATGAAGACGGTTGAATATACAGTGGTGAGAAAAGTTTTCGGACACCCTTAAAAATTTACACAATCTCAAATATTATCATGAAGTATATGAAGTATTGGCAGAAAACTTGTATTTCACAAGATGTGACTGCATCAGACAGACACAAACAAAACAAATGATTTCTTTAGTTTATTGTTATCAAGAAAAAAAATAGCAAAAATAAATTCTTGATGGTGTCAGTTCTCAACATTGTCGGTATCAAAGTTAACAAATAGCGAAGAATGTGTTCAAAACTGAACAAAAAATAAACCATCACATAACAACATTACAACATAATCACAATATTTAGTACTCCTGCCATTAACACGCAGTAGCGCTTTAATCCTGGCTGGCATGTTCTCCATGAGCCTTTCACACTGTTGAGGGGTAATCTTCTCCCATTCTTTTTGAATTACTGTTTTTAATTCTTCGGTTTCCGCATTGAAACAGACCTTTTGATAATCCACCAAAGATTTTCAATGGGGCTCATGTCCGGGGATTGAGCTGG
>JBBMJY010000026.1:17944111-17970276 GCA_037833715.1 Toxotes lorentzi
ATTGACTCAATACATTCAAATATATATCAGCCATAAGGAATATGTACTATACTGATAAAAAAATACATTTACAAAAACATATGTGACCACAGTTAAGGCAGCATTAAGGAATAGCTCAACATCTTTTCATGTGCATGCATGTGTGTTTGTGTATTTTAAACAGAGGCAGAGAGAACGACAGAGAGAGTAAAAGGAGAAAAATAGAAACAGGTTTTAGAATCATTAAACAGCCTCAGATTGTCACGGTGAGCTCTTAGCCCTCAAATCCAGGAGGCTTCACACCATCTGGTGTGCTAATGCACTGCAACATCTCTCAACACGCAGTCTGAATCCCAGGAAATGACAACTACCAACCACAACTATGCACCACATCTGTGGTGATGTGCAGCTATTAGACACATCCACTAGATGTCAGTCATGTTCCTTCAAAGTTCTCTATTTTGCAGGAAAATGGATTTGAAGAATGAGTAGAAAAATGAAATGAATGCACATCACTGGGGTAACACTATACCTTATTTCAAGTTGGCTGTCTTTGATGTGATATGCAGATGGAGCGATGCACAGTGAGGTATGTTGCCTGCACACGGCTGTTGAATCACTTCAACAGATGCTCATTTCGTTCCATCTCTCACACTCTCTCTTTCTGTCTCTGCCAGATTAGAGTTTTTGTGTTACGTTTAACTAAACAGTATCAAAGATTGACTGCAATGTTCAAATATGAAACTGAAAAACTACAACAAACATGGTGTGTTAAAGGTCCTGCTTTACATGTGATACCACCAGTCTGTGTGTTTGTGTCTGTCAAGCAGAAGTGCGTGAGACAATGTGTGAATGCAGAAGGGAGAAACATGATGGAGAAAAGTTACTTGTGCAGGAGTTTCTGGGGCCCTAAAGGCACTTATGCACAAAATAAAACCTACTAATGAAAGTTAAGTTGAAAATGTGATTAGATTATGGACCCTGCTGTTAAAACATGGTGGAAAGGTGGGCTAATTTTAAGGATTAGTCAAAACCTTCAATAATTAGTCACATTACTCAAGCTATTACAGAGAAATACTTTTTTTTTTTTTTTTTTTTTTTTTTTTTACATATCATAGTCCCTCAAAATGACCATATGCAATCTAGGGACATCTGAGAAATAGTGGATTTCTGCAGATAAAGTGTTCTCTCATTAGCATTCATGGTTGAGGAGTGGTTTCAAATGCTTTCTGCTCTAAATAAATTCTGCTTCCAAGTAACAAAAAGTAAAAAAAAAAAAAAAACAGTCCAAATGTGCAAAATAATACTTCCTTATCAGACAGGATGGGTCAAAGATCAGATAGTATTTAGTTTAGCAGACGGGGTCACTGCTGCATATTTGTCTTTCTTTTTGCTTCTCTCCTGAAATTTCCTTCCTTCCTTCCATCCATCCTTCCTTCTTTCCTTCCTTCCTTCCTTCCTTCCTGCCTTTCACACTTTCTCTTACCCCTCCACTCTCTCTCTCAGTGGGACCTCGTGCAGACTCTACCCAAACACTGCTCTCTTGTTTAGGGCTGGGCAAGCTCTATGTCTGACCACTCCCTGGGCCTAATCGCCACAGAGTTCTTTCCAAATTGCAATTACTGATAAACAGAGTTGGCTGATGGGGACAAGTGATTGCAGAGGCCATAGCGGGCATTATCTGGCATCAGCCTAATTGTCACAAACAATCTGCCTCATTTCTTTACCCTCGCTACTAGAGAGTGATTGTACTGAGCACACTTGAGGGGCAAACCCTTTATGAGTCCGCTCATTTGGGACCACTTTGAAGTGTTCTCCAGTGTTTCTCGAGAAAATTTTCCTCTCCTCAACAGTCTGCGTTTTGGGATTGTCTCTAAACAGTTGTTTTAGACTCTGGCAATAAACAGCCTCCATTTAGAATTGTTTTGATTTGTCATCAGAGATGGAGGGGGAAATATTCAGCGAGTATGACACACACAATTTTACGTTTGATGTGGTTTTCCCAGGATGCTGTGAGCAAATTCCTCTTTCGAGTTCTGCATTTACTGTATAATATGCTTTTATTGTATTTCCTGGGAACTGTCATTTGTACATTTTCTACATCCAGAAAAGACTTTAGCAACACATTGCCCCACGTTCCTACCGTTAATGAATGATTGCACATCTGGGAGCTGCCCAGTGAAACCGCAGCCTCGCATACACTTCTTACCCTCCTGGATCAGGTAAGTTCCTTGCTCAAGGGTACATTGCCATTACTCAAGAATTTTCCCCACTCCCAGGCAAAACCAGCAACCTTCCTGTCTCAGGCCTGTTTCTCAGCCCTTTATACCACCATGTACCCCTATTTAGAATTATATGAGTCCCACAATTTCACAAGGCCTCATTCTGCCCAGATGTGAATTTAAGCAAATGTGCTACATGGGATTTATATACGGCTTTCAAAGTCACTACTGGTGCACAGATTCTTCAACTGGATGTACAAAAAAAAAAAATGGAGCAAAAAAAAAACTGCCTTGTACATGTCTTTCTCCATGTATTATGTGTGTGAGTGAGAGACAGGTTGAAGGTGATTCAAGGGAGGAAGATCTTGTCCTCTTTTCATCCCTCCTACGCATCAACGAGCAAAAGCCTGAATCCTCCGCAGAATCAGCAGAAAGAAAAGAGGAAAGAAAGAGGAAATGACCCAATTCAAACAGGAAGTGCTGCAAGGTGACCGGTAGCAGTCTACAGGGAGGTGGGGATGGTATGCTCTTACTGATATATGTGTGCTCACACGTGTGTGGCAGACGGAGAGGCTTTGGTTTGTGTTGGCCTACCTCTGGTCCTGCTACACCACTGTTTCAGCAGTTTGGGGCAGGAAACAGCTGTGAAGACTGAGGCAGAGGTAAAAGTCACACAACCGTTTGAGGGTTACAATGTGCTGCTAGCCAATATCAATCAAACTGCATGAAGCTGGGCTTTTACTGAGCTAGAAAACCACATCATGTTAGCACATTCACACAGAGACAGGCTCTAGTGCACTGTCAGTCATGCTGGAAAAATATGTGACCACCCTGGTGTAGGTGGATCTCATTATTATAGATTCAGGCATGGGTTCCAGAGATATTTTCATCTCAGTGAGTGAAAATCTGGCACGTTTGTCAAATTTTATGAATTGATTTACGTACGTTTTCAAGATGAAAGAGGCCTGAACCAAAATATCAAGCAGATGAGGAGTAAAAGTGAAATAAAGATGAATGAAGACTTGAGTGAAACGAGGACAGAGTTGCTGGAATATTTTGAGCTTCGCAGCTTGCAATGAGGACGTGTCACTTTCTGGGTAAATTAGTCACACCCCTCGCCCAACCGGCCACATCACCACAATCGACTGGGTGGCTTCATCTGCGGCTTTTAGCCCTTGACAGTTTTCAACAAATGAAAACCATAGTAGTGCAAACTGATGGACTGAAGCGTGTGTGTGCATGTGAGCATACAACTGCACAGGATGTTGGCAGGACTGGTATTTCTAAAAAAAAAAAATGGACACAGACTTTCGCCATTCACTCCTGAAGCGCAGCTGGAAGCAAATTTCATTTGTAGCCCCATGTTTTTCCAAGCCACTCTACCTGTAGCTTGGTTCTGCCACATGCAGTGGCATTTTTGTCTGTTGTCAACTCTGTCAAGGGGAGATGTACCAACCCTATCAAAGCCTGTAGGCAAATCCAGCATTCACAAATGATGAGGTAAAAAAAATAATCAAGTCTGGCTCAGCTGGCTGGATCCAATGTGAATTTGAGTTTGAACGATTAGATGATTTGAGAGACATATTACTCCACAGCCTACAGGTGTTTTGAGGCCCAGACTGAGGCCTCAAAACACCTCTCTGACACTGTCTCAATAGGCTGAATGTCATGCTTCAGAAAGACAGTATTTACTGCAGTTATGTTATATTATACTGAATTTTATTATATTGTACAGATATTGCTGTTACCACGTCTGCCAGCTGTACTGTACAAAGGTTTGTGGCCCCCTGATTGAAGGAGAAGTGTCTGTGTTTGCATGTTTAACATTTTTTGGGCAAGTGTGGAGCTCAGAAGATAGCGTGAGCCACATAGCAGAAAAGGTGAAACTCCAAACCTTTAAAGTTATGTTCAACCCAAAGGCTGGGAGACTGGGAGGCATTAGCAGGTAACAGGAGAAGCCCCCCTGGGACAAATGGAGGGAGCTGGTGGGGAGAACAGTGAAAGATGCTGTCAGTCCCAACATCCATGACCTCCACATATTATTCTTTGTAAAACTCCACATTAACTAATGCAACAAGAAAGACAGCACAAAAACAAAAGCTCAGCCCCAGGGAAGCGCCCACATGAGCCAGCCAGGCAAAATATCTCATAATCCATTTCTTGTCAGATCGGTTTAAGACACTCATATATTAGCTCAGGCCTCTTTCTGTCACCCTGTGCCCCCTGGCTCTTGTTTGTAATGAGTGGTTTGTCCAGAGAAATGCTATTGCTCAATAGCTGATAACAAACAGTTAATGTGTGGCGATTTTAATAATCATCTGACATTAACTGGAAGCAGCTGGTAGTGGTATTTATAGAATGATCTGAAATTTCATTGTATCTGTTATCCAGCTGCCGAGAGTGCATCTGGCACGCAGCCTGCTATACCTTGGAAACCCATTTCGCTCTCTTTCTCTCTTTCCCAGCTCTGGCTCTCTTCATGCTTCTCTATCTTTTGTTGTCTCACAAAAGTGAGTGCATTGAACATAAAATGGAAACAAGGTTGAGTTTGACAGTGATTATGCCAGTACATGTAAGCTCAGCCTGGATAAAGAGTGCATAGCTTTATGAAGGAGAGAAATCACTGTGTCACAATCTGTCTAGAAATGACTGTTTATGCTTCAGGACCACTTTGTGTACAGCTTCATTACAGCGACGCTTCATTAAATATATGATGATCCTGTGAAGTTTTTGTAATTAAATGTGCTTCAATTCATTCTTACTGCAAATGTTTTCAAAGCTAATGTTTTCTATAAACACACGAATACGGACTTTTATTTAGTTCACAGATCAGAGTTTTCTCCAGTAAGAACATGCTAAGTATATTTTGGTCCTTGTATATGTCCTGTCATAAGAGCAGACACTCTTAAAAGCTATTTACAGTACTCTGTGTACAAGTTGTAAATTATACAGCCAGTGTGAGGGTTGGTTTGGAAGCTCTCTCATGGCTCTCTATCACATTTTTATGGAATACAGTTCCTTAAAGCGAAATTCCATGCAAAAGTAGAATTCCCACATGTTTTAGCTATGGTGGACAGTTCAGGCTGGAACAGTAGATATAAAATGGGGTCTGTCAGACAAAGACACAAAGGAGCT
This sequence comes from Toxotes lorentzi, assembly GCA_037833715.1. Lineage (NCBI taxonomy): Eukaryota > Metazoa > Chordata > Actinopteri > Toxotidae > Toxotes > Toxotes lorentzi. The sequence goes on from JBBMJY010000026.1 coordinate 17,949,448, forward strand.
GTAACTCTGATCTGAGATACTGTAGTCATCAAGTCATTCTCCATGTCCTTCAGACTGAAAGTGAATTCAAGACATAATTTGATTAAATGCTGGTTTGTTTGTTTTTTTATGTTTTGAAGATAGTCTAGTGAAACTGAAGTTTTGCTAGCTTAATCCAAAACAAGGTCTGAGGTCAACCACAACCCAACACCCTGGATCTGGTCTGGGATTAGTGTCATTAGGGTCAAAGTCTTTACTGCAGGGTGTATGCTTGCTGTCATGGCTGCTTTAATCCCATGCTGTGTTTGTGGATTCAGTCTCTCACTGTTGATTGCATAGTTTGCTGAAGACATCACAGATTTTTCTCTAGCCTCCCTGCTTTCTCTACCTTTGAGAGAAAGTGGTTATTAATGGAAATCTGTGTTTGGGTGGAATTTCACAGAGTTTTCACTGAACATAATTTTCTCATTCCAGCAGCTGTAAACAAGGTGAAGGTAAGACAAACATGAATGCTTTCCAGTGGGTTGTATATCAGACACACACACATACACACGCACTCGCACAAAATTTTGTTTAGAGTCCATTAATGTAAATAAAACTTCTGCTTTTGCATATTACGTCATCCACCTGTGCTATTTTCTCCAACAACCAACCTGCAAACACACCATAGTAAATGCGTCTAATATTTACAGACTGTCTGTCTGGTGAATCTGGCTAAGGAGATTTGTCTGAATCCTCCCTGAGTCACGCTACACCCAGATCTGTGGAATGCCACTCCCTCTGTTATGTCTCCCTCTGGATGAAACCATCACAGATGACCTGTCTCTTATAGCAAAACATAAAGCAACAACAATCTATTTACATATTAGATGTGAAAGCTAGTCAGGTATCAATGTTGAGAATGTACAATTTGAAACCATAGAAGGGATTATGGAGAAAAATGTTTCTTTTTAGTATAAATGATGTACTGCTGTGATAATCTGCAGGTTGGTAAAATACTCTCACTGCCCTTTACTTCATTGCATATTACAAATTTATGAAATGTGCACAACAACAGTAGTGAGTGTTTGTAGCAGAAGAAGGAGAAATGTTATTTGAAACTACCTTTTTTGTTTGGCACATATTTGCCTTATATACTTTACAACAAACAGTAGATATACAGTTTGACGATTAGTATTTTACCAAATATTTCCATGTACCGCAACTTCAACCAAATTATCTTGACGCTGAGTGCATAATTTACCGGATATATAGAACAGAGCTCCTATAGATATCAGTAAACATCTGATAAATACAGGTCTGTGATAAAAATCCCCTGTGTGAATGGTTCAGTGTGCCATGTTGTGGGTGGGTTAGCTTTTGTGTGTATGTGTGTGTGTTTTCTGTATGCAGTACTTTCAGTTCTGAAGTTCAATTTCAGTTATTGCTTCTTTGATTCACCCGTCGTAAAGATGGGTTAAAAGTATTTGCCATAATCTTGACCTGTCATCGTTTCCCTTTTGTTAAAAAGGCCTGTTGTTCTCTGTCTAACACCCCTGATTCAGTGTAGGCTCATCTGCAGAGGAGTGTGACAGAGCTTCTGAAGAATGTGTGTTAAATTTTCTAACACGTGGCCCTGTCTGACTTAGTTTGGTGTCAGTGTGGCACGTTCCAGCGGGGTACACATTAGGACCTCGCTGGATCACAGTCTGTTTCTGTTGGAGCGCCAGGCCACATATTTGAGCCACATGTGTGTTTGAGACAGAGAGCCCAAACGAAACACACACTGGGACGCAGAAGTGCTGCGTCTGCAGTTGCATTCCTGGAAGCAGACTCACAGGCTGACAAAAGGAGAATAACTGTCATGGCTGAAATGGTATTCCGGGAATTATTTGATGGACGTCCCATTGTTATAGTTTTATATCTTTTTTGAATAGTTTTGAAGCTTCGCTACTGTCTGTTTTTCATGTCTTGCTGCAGTCACTGTCATTTTTTGACAGAGGGCAGCAGTAAGCCATTAAAAAACAGACATGCTCCCTTTTGGTCTCAGACCAGAGCCACATGCCAAATACAAGCCATGAACTTAAGTTGATCACACTCTGCCTAATTTGTCCAATTTAAGCTTGTTTGATTCTTTGGTTGAAAATTATCTGTCTGAGGAGAGCCAAACCACCATTTGCTCCATCTCCAAAGCATATTTGAAAGTCTGCCAGCCATATTTGGGGTTGCATGCACATTACTGCATTGAAACAATATGTCAGTTTGGAGCATGACTTAATTTGAGCATTTAAGCAATAAGCAAATATGTTGGTTGAGCCATCTCGATTTTGAGCATCAAAGTGGATGACAAGGGGAGTAACGGGGTTAAAAGACTCGATCAGCCTTTTGTCATAAAGTTTTTTTTCTCTCAAATCTTTGGGATTGTTGTGTTGGCCTCTTGAGACATTTTTATTACTTCAGTTTTCCATATGAGAGAAACTAATGGCCCTTATGTGTCCCCCTTAAGAGTTTATATCACCTTGTAGACTCAAGCTGTGAAAAGTAATCTTCTCTATGACAGTTTGTAAAGACAGTCAATCGGATTCTGTCATTGTCCTTAGCTCATCACAGCAGATTTCTGTACACAACTCGAACCAAAGTCTATTTCATGTGTGGCATGGTTTCAAAACACTAATTCTGCCGTCAATTAAAAACCTTTCCCACTCAGACAATCACAAAAGTGTGACAAATTAGTGTTAGTTCATTTAAATATAAGGCATACTCTTCAAGATTACTGTATCAGCAGATAGTGCTCTTACGTACGATACCAGTCACATTGTGGCCCCATAGTGGAAAACTGTTATCTATCAGCATTGCATTCTGACTGCATGTCCCTGACCAGCGTCCTCTCTGACCTGCTATGTGGCCCATCATGTTTCTGATCAAGTGTTTTGACAAGAGTTTACCTCCCTTCTGTATCAGGGAGCAGTGGACTACTTAGCAGAGTGAGATGGAGACTGTGGTGTCTGCTGGGTAGGACGGAGGGAGTGCAGAACATTAAAATACTCCAAGAACTGGCCGTACTTGTTGGCGACCCTCAAGGCCCTGTCGAGAGCCCGTACTCGCTTGTCTTCATAAACAGAGGTTACTCGGGTATGGGAGTGGGGAAGGGGGGTTTCATTCCTTCAAGGGTTCATGTACTTGAGCTTGGCATTTTTCATATTTACATTGCTTGATAGTCTCAGAAGATCTGTTTATGATATTTCCCCCCTCACTGTTTGTTTGTAGTTCTTTCTTCTCAGCTAATGCTCTCTCTCTCTCCCATCTCTCTCCCTCTTTTGTGCTCTCTTTTTATCTCTCTCTTCTCTCAGTGTGATATCCTGCATCTCAGGTTTCTAAATTTATTCTATAAAATGTTTTTATTTATTTATTTTTTTCTCATTGTTTTCTCTCATCAAACTGTACTGCACTTTATATAATTAGCCTAATGATTTCTTTTTTTAATCTACATCAGGACACATTTATATTTCACACGCACAGAGAGGACATCTGTATACAAAATATGACTGCAAATAAAATTGATGGGCTGCTTGTTTTGACAGCAGTTTGACAAAAACATAGCTGACTGTTGTGACTCTGAAGTGAACAGAGACAGAAACCAGGCTGTTTCTGATTGCAGCAGCAAATCTATTTCCCCTGGTAAACCTGTTAAAAAAAAAAAAAAAAAAAGCCCACAAAATTTTGAAGTAGATCCATTTCCACTGCACTCAGTTTACTTTTAACTGTTTCAGCCCGTCTGTCTCACACCTGGTTGCTGAGCGTGGCACTGAACAGAGCACGCTCTGTTCTGGGCCCAGACAAATCTGCCGAGCCATACGGAAAATAAATCAGCTCCACATTCATTAAACAAAAAAGCTGTGGGCAGATTTATTTCATTATTGGGTCTCTCTCATTTTTAGCATCCGCCTTGCTTTTTCCCCTCTACCTTTTACTCCCCACTCACATTATACCAATTTAACTCTTAGGTAATCCTCCATTTCATTCCTTTTGGCTCCCTGTGGAGCAAAGGGCCTCAGCCATACTCCTCTGGTGGATCCTCTTCAAAGGGAAACAGAGTATTGGTTTTGTGTCTCCACCTCTTTCGCTATCTCTTGTGCTACAGTTTGTGAGGTGCTGTGAAAAATGCTGGCCCAGCCACACAAATTGCTGCATAATGACCCAGTGAAATGTCCCCTGCCAGGAGAGCCGTGGCTCTCTAAAACAACACAGACGAACCTGCACAAATATGCTGCTCTGTTTATGGAGAGGCAAAGCCCTCATGGAAATAATCGGCCTATTAGGGTCAGATATTTCAAAGCGTACTATCTTTTTTTCCCCCTCTTTACCCTCACTTATGATCTTTGATACAATTCCCATACCCTGTCCCCCAGTGGCAGCAATTCTCTGTGATATCATCCATCCCTCACTAATTCTCCCACTCTGTCTCTTTCTTTCTCTCTCTGTGTCTCTCTGGTACACAATGCAGAAGAATATGATGAAAGTGTTGATTTGTTATCACTCTGACTTTGTTAGGCTGGTGCACACTGAGGTCACACAGCAAAAAACTTGTGAAACCACAGTACCCAAATCTGACATTCTTGTGAAAATAAACATGGGCCTATGTCAGTTTTATTTAAAGTTTTTGAAGATGGTGTTGATTTTGATTTTCACTCCCTTTCCTTTTTGAAACTGCACTGCAGAACGATCAGATAATGGCAATAAGTCATGAACAACAACATCTGAGAAAAACAAAGTGTAACAGTTTGGCTCATTATATTTACTGGAACATAATTTGGAAAAGTATCACCTGGTTTTCACATATGTAATGGCCTTGTCTGTGCCTTCCCAGCTGCTGACAGTACAACTAACTTTGAGCCGCTATCGTATCAGCTCCATCCTCTCAGCATCCTCTGAGGAAGGAAGCAGGGCAAGCTGCATTAGTGCCCCGCAAGCTTTGCACAGCCATCTCCTGCAGGGACACTAGTTATTTTTGGACCGAGGGCGGATCGCGTTACGACTACGAGAAGACCCCTCAGACAGGAAATCACCCAGCACGCCACCCAGCAGCTCCTGCATTCTTGGCCCTCAGCCTGACTGACTGAGCACTGGTTGGTGATTCAGCCCTGTATGCAGACAGCGTTCAGAGAGAGGAAAGCCCAACAGAACAAGAGAGCCATCTTCTTTTCAACTCCGGATGACCTCTGCCCCCACTGAAATCAGTGCACACACAACCCATCAGTCCTGTGTGACACGAATATATATCACCACACCCAGTGAGCTCGGGCATACGGTGGTTCAAAACATTGTGCAAAATATACTGAGAATATTTCATTTGACTACAAGAAAGAAAGAAAATGCCCACATGTAACTTAATTTAATACTCAGAGCATTGCTCTCGAGCCAAACTGAATTTTTATGGTTTTACTGTATGGTTTTAATAAATGTGTGTTTTCTTACATGATATTCTGTCTGATTCACTAGATTTGGCTTACCATAAAGTGACAGATGGAAATACATACATAGCTCCACCCATCAGTATCACGCCAGGCCATGCCATTCATGCTTCTTGTGTTACTCTATAAGCATCCGTAAAGCTTATTTTACTTACTTTCTCACAATGAGACAGGCTAATGGCTGTATGAAATATGGTTTAATTCTGCAGTGGTCCAAGGAGGTTAAAGCAAGATTACATGACTGAAATATTTCCTGGATCATTACCGTACGCCGGCAAGACACTGCTTAATGTAGTCATGTGTTGTGCTATTTGTTTCATATGAACATTCCTGGGGTTAGCTGAAAAACCACGCAGTTATTATGTGGGAAATATCAAAGGCTGTGCGGCCACCAGGGCTGAAGTGGAGAGCGTGGGAGGTTTGTGACATACCCCCTGATTTCTCTCCATCTGTCCACCGAAAACATGCCTGTACTGTATTTGTGTGCGTGCCAGTGCTGCTTGTGTGCTTGTTTGTGCATGTGTCTAGGAGAGGGGCGATATACTGTATCTAATAAGGTAGTTTGGCTGAGATGCAGCGGACTTCCACCTAATTTCAGTGAAGCATCATCATGGGCCCCCCGAGCCAAACACCTTCCAGGGGGAAATCCTCAGTGAGTCCGTATGAAGTATGTATTTTAAAGTGGGAAATATATCTCTGTTGTTTTGACATAGATAGAGCGTTTGAAATGTGTATGATGTATGCAAAAGTAAACAGTGTCTGTACATAGTTCAGCCTGTGCCACTTTCATTCAGATCTGCATAACTATTTTGTAGTTTTTTTCTTTCTCAGAAAATAACTGAATAGTTGATTTTTCTGGATACAAACTCTTCAGATTGACTTTTCAAGGCTTTGATTTTTGGTAAAGCTCTTTTGTTTGTCTGTGCATCTCTGTGTGTTTGGGAAAAGGAATGTGTGCCAGTGCCTGGTTTATTGGTTTTCACATCGGCCTGACCTTAGGGTGTAAAGGGCTGTTTCTTCACCGTTACTTCACCAGCTCAGGTTACACACCTCTCCACCCTTGGAGAAAACAAGGCAGGGGTGACCACTGCCTGAAACGGTCCTGCCTTTTCACATGTAAATGAAGAAATGCATCAAATCTCCCCATCACCACATAGCATTTGGCACCCATTATGTATTTTTATGTATGGGCAAATAAAAGTTCAAATGGATACCAAATGTACTCCTCACTCACATACACTTCATATACACATACAGACACAGATACACACACACGTAGTACTAAGCTGCCTTTTTAATTATAAAATGGAGTATGTAAATACTGACTTTAGAAACAAATATCTGGAATTGATCTTGTCAGCCCACATTTGACCTCTGCCCTGTAAGCACAACACGAGAAAATGCGTAATCACCTCTTATTGGCAAGGACAGAGGGACACTTGACACTATAATAAATGCTATAAATGTGAATGCCCTTGTGAGTATGTGTATAGTCCCCAAAAGTGCAGTTGTCAGAGAGATATCCTGTGGTGTGGGGTTTCAGCTCAATAATGAACATCGTTGGCCTTTGCAGGTCTGTGAATGTTACTGACACCTCTATTACGGAGTATTTATAGGTCTGGTTTGTGAACCTTACCACGACACCCACCTAGTCTTCTGAAACGTGCTCCTCCAAACGTTCACGCAAGCCACCGAAGCAGACGGAATACATCACAGAGAAGTCTTTTAGGCTCGTTTAATGTCTTTTAGCATCACAAGTTAAGGTAATGGGTGCAAAGGGATGGAAACCTATGTGGGCGGAGGGATAATGTATGACTCTTATTATCTCATTCATCTTAGTGTTTTTCTCACTTTAAATAGCACATAGCCTCACATCTCAGTTCCTATCTATATGTGATGAAGGATATACTGGTGTCCATCCACTCTTGTGAAAAGGAAAGCAGCTGAAAAAACTAGAAAACAGCACAGGGGGCAAATTATAAATAAACGGATTAAAGGCAAACTTCTCCCCCATGCAAGCTTGGGTACAGTACATTCACTGGTTGGAAGGTATAGAGAGAGTGAGGAAGAGGGAGTCAACCGTCTCCCCTCTTTCATCATTTCCCCACTCCCTCCACACTGCTGCTGCCCGAGAACCCACCTTCATTAAAACTCACTAGAGGGTTATGAATGGGCCTGTCTGGCGCGCTGCACGGCCTTGAAAGCCCAGCTGGTTCCTATTACTCTCACAGTGCATGTGTGTGTGTGTGTGTGTGTGTGTGTCGGTGTGTGTGTGTGTGTGTGTGTGTGTGTGTCGGTGTGGGTGAGAGACAAAAAGAGAGAGAGAGAGAGAACTCAGTCATCTGACACTGAGAGGTAACAGGTTCTGGTTAATCCCTGGCAGGTAGCTCTGATGAGACCCAGAATTCAGGTGCTGCCAGAGCAGAACAGAGGTGGGGTAAGAGAGGGCAGCGACTGTCTGTAGACAGGGAGGAGATGGAGAGGAGAAATGTAACCCTTTTTTTCAAGCCTTAAAGGGTGTCCATCTCAACCTCCAGGACCTTCATCTCCCTTTCTCCTCCTGATCCCATCCTCCTCATCTTTGCCCTCCACTGCCTTCTTTTTATGCCCCCTGCTTCCACTCTCCTCCTCCTCTCCTCTCTCCTTTCCAACTTTCAACCCCCAATTCACATCACTCACCTCTTTCACTGCCTTTCCACTCTTCCTCTTTCACCTGCCTGCCCTTTGTTATTTATAGTAATACATTTTTTTTTAAAAAGTGTTGTCCTCTTTTTTTGGACGGACATTATTTTCCTGGCTGTGATCCAAACACGAGGATGGGATATTGGGCCTCAAGCCAGACATTTTGGGCCCATTTTTATGAAAGTGTATAAATCTGAGTGAGCCACAGAGGGGAGGTATATATGCTCAGTCCCATGGCCTTTTGTTCTCATGTTGGTCTCTTATTGCAGCAGCAGGGGTTGAGGGCTGAAATAAAACTGTTCAAATGAAGGCTGCATGCTACAGTAGCCTCATGTTTCATCCAAACAAGGGTAGACTTTATGCATGTCTGAGTCTTACTGGTCGATTTGTTAAGGAGAATAATGGGAGTTACAAGATTGCTATCATTATGAGTCATAATTACAACATAAATCCATGTAATCCCGTCATCTCTGAATTATATTCCTCCATGGCCTTTAATGCTGCATGAAAAGAGCCCTTAATGTACATTTATGCCAAAGGAAAAAAAAAAAAACATGACAGCATGACTGGTGTAAAAATGTATTGGTGATATTTGAGCCATATGTGTATTGACAAACCTCCATGCAGCATCTTTGAGTGACCGACGCCAGATAGCTGTTCATCACTGTGGTAATGGTGACAAGAGAGATAAAGAGATGGAAAAAGAACATGTTTTTATTTACGATGGCACTTTGTTTGTTGGACAATATGGTTTAAATTGAGTCCACTCGCACTGCCCATCCTCTTTCTCCCCACTTTGTGTTCCCAGGCCTGAGTAAATCGCCTCACTTGCGTCGAGCTTTACATTCTCGTGCCCTCCCAACCACCAGATCCCCAGCACCCACCCCCAACAAACAGATTTTTTTTCCTCCTCTCTTTCTTTCTCCCATCAGTAACACCCTCATTCACAATAGAAACCTATACCCCCCAACCATCCTAAATTGCTGCACAGTACAACACATGTGCTTCCAATTAGGTTTTCTTTTGTGAAGAAATGACGCTCCTCAGATCACCTCCTCCTTCTTGTATTCACACACCCCCACTTTAGTTCACATGAACACATATGTGTACAAAACATTAGGAGCACCTTCTTAATATTGTGTTACACCCCATTTGGCACAATCTACATCCTCTTAGTCTCAATGCATAAATGTACTTGTTATTGCTTCCACCATATTCAAAGTTTGAAGAGGATTTATATGTAAAGGGTGACATTTTTGCAACATTATCTTGAGGAACATTGTGACATTATATTGAAGAAATTCAGAAATGTAGTGTGTGTGTGTGTGTGTGTATTCTACACATACACACACACACACACACACACACACACATCTCTATTTCTTTATTCACACCACAAACTATTCATTCTAACTCACACCACAGCAAACTAGACAATGCAAAGTTACTGTATGTTCCCTGTAATTATAAATGTTAATCTCCTAGGAGACAAACATAAGTCATTATTGTATGTCTCCTAGGAGCTGTTACTGTAGTGCTCTCACTGAGTCACACTGTAGATGTCAAGAACCCCTCCAACAGTGTGAAGTTCTGGCTGTAACCACTAGAGGAGCCCCTATGACACATGAACTCCACAGACTGTGACAAACACTCAGACTAGTTGCTGGTGTAGAAATCTGTAGCAGGGAGGCTTTTTATTTGTCACACTTCAGTGCAATGCTTGCAATCAACTGTGTAATCATCTTCCAATCACTAAGGGTTAATGTGGTGTCCTCCTGCCCTCAAACACCCGAAGAGTCTTGGAGGTCTTCCATAACACATCATTCAATATTAGACTGTGCATGAACTTTTATAAAGAGGGGCGCCCACATATACACATGTTAGTTCATTGTTTACTGGTGACTCACATAGCAGCATTGTTTAAGTGTAGTTGTTTTCTAGGCCGCTGCTGCTGTGGCTTGTGATTGAAATTACTGTTGCCAGGGAAACGCTCTAATTTGGCTTCATTGTAGACATTGTGGTTTGAGCAACAGGTGCCTGTTATTTTTGGTCGCTTTGTTGCAGGGTACTGTGTTTTTAAGTACCTTTGTTTGTGTGTGTATGTGCGTGTCTGCAAGGGTGTATGCACATAAGTTTGTGTGCTGATGTGTGTCCTACCATGCTACCTTTGCATCTTCACAGGGACAGAAATACACAGCCGCAAGCTGAGACAAGCAGGAGCAAATAAGGCTCTGCGGTTCGCCGAGCTCCACACCCATGGGATCCATAGCATTTGTTTACCAACCCCCTTGAAGGTGTGAGATGAAAAAAATGAGGTTCTTTAAACCTCTGTTCGGTTCACATAAGCAAACCAGGCCTGAAGGAAAAAAAAAATCAGGTTACCAAAGTTGTTGTGTGCTCTGAATCAACCGCCACTCAATGTGACCTTTCAGTTTTTCCATTCCTCTGTTTAACTAAGCTGATGCATAAGGGTTTGAGCTGACAAGTAGGGTAGGTACAGAGGCTAGGATTAGACTTCACAAACACCGTCACTCTATCTGTGATATGAAACCCGAGAGCAGGCCACACTTACTATTAATTTAAATGACAGACGTTAAGACACCACAGACCGTGAGCTATAGACTTTGCTGATAATTGACATTTCAGAGATCTACATCCAGTTTGCTTTCTATATTGTGAAGAAATGCAAAAACAAAATGTGCAATGGAGACTTTTCATTTAAATTTGAATGTGGCTTAAGTTGCAGGACGGTTCCATCTGCATGAAGCATGGTAGTTAGAAGTGTTTGATTCTGACTCAAGGCACTACCAGCTGACTGACTCTCTAAGATCTAAGGGACCTGCTGGGTTTATATTTTTCCAGCATATTAGAAGGTCTTGCACAGTCCTGCCTATGCAGCTAAGAAACAAAGATGTGCACAAACAAAAATAATCTCAAATGTACATGGACAGTGGTCCTAATGGTTGTTTAGAATACAGACTAATGGGTTTTGCACAGCTCAATAGTTCAGCTGTCTGCACAAAAAACGACAGCATACATTGGGAGGGTTTCCACCACAAAGCTGTCTGCACTGTGCTGCAAATTTAAAAAAAAGTGCTGAGAGCTTAATGAAACATTCTGATATTATCAAGGTCAGACGAGATTCTTCAACAATCACACAGCACTTTAAAATTCTGGTAAGAACAACAAACTCAAAAACCAGAGGTGGCAGAGAGGCCGTGCGGTGATGTTCACCACACAGCCCCGGTGCTGCAGCTAAGTATGAGAAAGACATACACAAACACACACACACACAAAGACATATGGACACACACTCATGTATGCACGTTGACATACACACAAATGTATCTCACTCTTGCTATTACCCTCACACATTCAAGGCATTCAGTGATAAATGTCTTGCAACCGAGGGGGTGGGGGTGTGTGTGTAGAGGGGGGTCTTTTGACCTTAGCCACTGTGTCCACCCACCACAGACTCCAGGGAGCCCACCTCCCTTTGACCTCCTGCCTGGCTGATCTATGTTTGAGAGAGAGAGAGAAACAGAGAGAAAGAGAAGGAGAAAAAAAAAGTTCTCTTACCCTGTGACCTCTCTCCAGGCCCCGAGCAGGGAGTGGGGTTGAGCCCACTACGCCACATGAAGCTCCACTGTTTGGTGCGTTCCTCGTCTGTTATTCCAACTCTCTGGTTACAGTCCTAAACCCAAGGGGGTCTTTAACGGGGGCCTTGGGATCACAGGCCTGACTGTTAACAGCTCCAAGGTGAAAGGCCTCGGACGCTGCCCTAAGCCCTCCATGTTACATACTCCCCTGGCTTAGCAAACTCCTGGGAGACTTCAGCCTGCTCCTTTGGGGCTCTCTTGTTGGCGTGCAATGCCTAGTTTGTGCCTAGCTTTGGGGATGTCATGGTGTTATTACTGTTTGTGAATATTGTAAAACTTTTGTCAACATATAATTGGACACATACATCTATATGGCTTTGAATGCATAGATAATTCAGCATCTTTATGTTACAGATTATCAGAAGTGTTTACTTGACTCTGACATGTCATGTAACTCACCCAACCATCACCAATAGTGTTCTCCCCTCACAAAATGATTGATTGCAGAAGAGAGAGTGAACTTCTAATCATTCAAATATATGCATGCTTGTCAGCTAAATATTCAGCTTTTGTTTCAGCCCTTTTCCTGACCTGACAATTTATCTTTTTGACAGTGTGGCGGTGTTCAGCTCAGTAAAATTTCCATTATCTCTCAAACCATTATCTGCTTATGTACCACATTTAAACCTGTCAAAATCAATCCAAATGTGGTAATTGATGTGTGATCCGTTGCAGGCCTAAAGACCCTCTGCTCTTTTTGTCAAAATTACACTTGTCATTTTCTATCTGAAGACATGCCTCTCAAGATAACAGTTGTTCTTTTCCCACAGGTGTGATTTGTCTCCTCTGTCATTTTCATTTGACTCTTCAGCTCCTGCTTCTCAGTTAGTCACATATTTTTTAAAGGTATATGCTACAGTAAATATTCATGGAGGTTATTGTTGGAAAATCATTGAGAGTCATTTGCTTCATGGCATCCAAAGCAGGTTAAACAAATTACACAGCCTACTTAATTAAACAAAATTACTCTGATGAATAGAGAAGATTACCACTCTGATTATCCTGTTCAATAATGGACTGTGTTTAGCCAAATAAAAAGTCCAGAAGCAAACTGAACGTTTCTACAGCCACTTTCATCTTGGCTTTGTTGGTGGAGAAAAATTTAGCCACAATAAAGGTTTTGCTGCCATTTCTGTAATGGGTAAATCTCACACTCACATATGCATTAATTTATGTCAAAAGTAACAACTTTTTTTTTTTGACAACATGCACCCAATCTGACTCAACCTGTGAAAAACAGCACTGGCAGATGGTACACTGTGATAATAATTATACTGTTGTGTCTGGCCTGGCTGAGGATTTCCTCTGGGAAGTGTCTGGCTGCAGTTCTGATGATGCTCCACTGAAACTGGGTGGAGATCCACTGCTTAACAGCTTAACAGGCTGCTTTAGGTGAAGCGCCGGATGACCCTCTTCCCTCACATGCACATATAAACAGGTGGCCGCATACGCATACAGACTCCTACACACACACACACACACACACACACAAACACACACACACACACACACACAGGTGAGTGTTGCCCTGTGCATACAACTTCTGTTTAGTCACAGTATGTCATGTACATTTCACCAAAGGTCTTTCTACAAATTTCAAGTCTAAACTTTGTTGTCTTGAATTTAAACTACATCAGCAATGTTATGCTTTTTACACACATACTTGCCTGTTAAGAACCAAAACACATTCCTCTTCTAATGCAAAACAATTATTTTGCTTTTAGACTCAGTACTTGAACAATCTTTTGTTAAGACCACTTCTGTTACTGACTGTTTGTTCCAGACAATAGACTCTTGAATCATCACGCACTTCGGTCTTGTTTTGCAACTGCTTACTTGTGTATCCCGTGAACCCTGACGTTCTACTATCTCAGTCGCACAGACACATCGAACCAACACTGGTCAGCCAGTGGCCTTGCTCCCCTATTGTCTCCCATCCCTCCAGTTATGACCCCGACCAGCACACTGCGGGGGTCTGTTCCTATTTATGATAGGGGGGTTTCCTCCTCTTGTATTGTTGCTGTTTGCCAGCACTTCCTTCTTTCATTCACTGACCTCTTCTCTGCTTCCTGTTTGTGCGGTGAATCAGTGGTCATCCCAAGGGTAGTTTTGTAAATTTTCTTAATTGCGCGGGATAAAAAGGGTGTGGTTCAGGCAGCATATGGAGTGGAAGAAATCTGAGACATGTCTGGATCCCCTGTGATGTCCTATTATGGTCACAGTATCCTGTTGAACCAAAGTGAAGTACTGTAAATTACATTACATTCATTTGGAAGATGAATTAGTGTACAAATATATTTGGTACAGTTTTGGGTTCAGTGTCTTGCTCAAGAGTTGTTTAACAAGATCTCTGGATTGAACCATTTTATGAGGGATGGCTCTGGAAACTGAGCCTCAGCTGACTGTAGCAGTCTGATATGAACAGAACATAAGGAAAACTGTATGTTCTTTGCCATCCTTTCAATAGCATGCCAAATCTAATCTTTACTAACATTAATCTAAGATTAAAATGAAAAATATAGACTCTAAAATATTTCACTTTATTCCCAAAACCTCTTCAGCAATATACTTTTCAAGTTTCCAGTTTCTTTACATATAATTCATCACCATTTACGTGTGACAACTTGTCAGTGGGTTAAAAAAGTTAAATCAATGTTCGACGACACATTCCTCCCTTAACTAACAAATCTACTTCTTCATACAACACTCACAGGCCTAAAATGCAGAGTTTAGACATTTAAAGTCTTCTTTTTTTGTGTTGTTTGGTAAAGTAAAAATACAGAAGCCACTAATACTGATGCTAACCTTTTATCAACTCTGCTTAGACTACTCATATGAAATTATCTATTCCCATTCTTATTCTGAGTAACTTTTCTGTAACTTTTCACTGCCACTAAGGACCCATTATTTATCAATTTATGAAGACCCAGACTGGTGGTGTGCAGTCGCCTCTGATTGCAGAACAATCTGTGAGTTCCACTTCAGATCTCATGTCCCAGGAGAGACCTTTTTATAGTTTAACAGGAACCAACCCTCCCCTGTGACTTCTACTCATCTGTGCGAATGACATAGTTTTCTTCATAATTTATCTCTGTTATTTTCTTCTCTGTTTTATGTTCCTCACGCAAAGCAATCAGCAGTCATATGGGAGGGGTGAGTATATTTTTTTTCGTGCTGATGGTGAGGCAAAGGGTTAAAAACTGGAACACAATGATACTTTATATCTTAAGCTCCGAATTACAATCACATGCTTACACAGTTCTGCCAGTTTTGTGCCAGTCTTTTGTTTTTCAGAAACTATGGCCTCAAGTATTTAGATGAGCAATTGAAAATAAACAATACAGTTGACAGTGCAATTCAATATCAAACAATCT
This sequence comes from Toxotes lorentzi, assembly GCA_037833715.1. Classification (NCBI taxonomy): domain Eukaryota; kingdom Metazoa; phylum Chordata; class Actinopteri; family Toxotidae; genus Toxotes; species Toxotes lorentzi. Next base: position 17,964,592 of record JBBMJY010000026.1, read on the forward strand.
CCAACAAAACAATGAGCTGAAGTGTGGGCAATTCGAGTGAATGGCTACCACTGATGCAAACTCCACTTTGTTGCCCAGTCGATGTTAAAACTATGGCAGGAAATGATGTAAATGGTGACCTGGAGAGGCAAAAACATTGTATAAAGGGAGTCTCATGAGAGTCTGGCTGACAATGGATCAAAATGAGACCAGGAACAATGGAACACAAGTTACTGACAACATTCACAGCCTCGACCAGATGCTAGTGTGAGAAAAAAAAAAAAAGAAAGAAAGAAAGAAAAAAAAACCTGCAGTTTGATTATTTGGACCTTTGAGCTGTTGGAGCCAAGGCTACAGCCCACCTGGATGTTACAAAGCCTCATCATACAGAGATGGGAGGCTGAACTCTAACTCATGGGCTCTTATCTCATTCCGACATCTGTTTGCACTGGGTCTTCCAGATGTTTCCTGCTTGGCTTCTGCTGATTATTAGCAGGGCCAAGGGCCTGCGCACTTGCCTGTCCTCCCAGCCCAGTGTTGGTGCTAGACCTTTGGGTCCCATCAAATGTGTTTACCTAAGGCCCCAAGCTGATAGTAACTTGGCGACAAGGCTAAATCACATTCCAAATGTCATCATCTGTTAGAGGGAGAGGCAAGTTATTTTTGATACAGGGCAAGTGCTTTGGCCTTCAAGAGGTGCAAATGAGAAGATGTTTCACTGAGTTCCTTCTCATCCAAAAGACATTACGCAACTGTCCTTTTTCTATCGGCTGTACTAAGGCACAGCTAAAACAGTCAATTAAAAACATGATAATCAGCCAACTGCAGATTAGTCATTCAGGCCTACGTGACTCCACTCAATACCTAATAATGTCCTTTGTTTTGTTTAACAGATAGTTTGAATGGCAGCCAATGTTAACGTTCCACTAAGTGCAATTCCAGACTGAAATATGAACAATAAGTCCGCTTTTATATTTCATGTAACAGTGGATAAACAATGCAAGAGTCTAGACACGTACACAACCTTGTTATTATGAGTCAATGTAGCATCATGTCAGGTAGCATTTTTGTTAGATGAGTGCTGATAGAAACTGGGCGTTGTTGAAGTGACCGATTATTTTGCGACCATGTGAAGGACCACTTCCAGAAATTTTTATAAGGGGACTTGTTAAGGCAGCTAGAATCACTCCTTTCATGTTGACAATGGATCCTACTACTACTTGTATGTGGAAGGTGTCACTCGCAGTGAATTATCTCCCAACTTTCAGGTTCCCCTCAAGTCTATGGAGCTTAACAGCCTCTCTCAGCTCATTGTTTTTGTTTTACGACCGTAACTTTACGGTTTTGATTCACTCTCTGTGCTCTCATCAGCACAGTTTGAGGTAGCTGTTTTCAGCAAAAGCAGCATTTAAAACATACATTATGCTACCTGCGGAGCACCAAATGCCAGAGGGAGCAAGTTAGTGACTAGCTGATGAACATAGTAGGACATTAGGTGGATATTTTATATACTTCCCTCTCCGGCAGGCTCAGAGCACAGAGATTAAAGGAAGGTGAACATTGGCCAGAAACACAACTCCAAATGAATGCTAATGTTGCAGCTCGGGTTGTTTTTAAACAACTTAAAAGGTGACAGTGTGTCTGTTTTTTTTTTCTATTGTCCCAAGTGGCCAAAAATCAGTTCTTGTAGACTTAAGAAACATGCTTTTTGATGTTGTTTGGACCTGATGGGTGTCACCTATTGTGCAATATGTCAACACATAGTTTTTAGTCTTTATAGTCTTGTGCAAGACTTTATAGTCTTACTTGCAAGTAAAAACAACAGTGGAAAAAAAAATTTCAACAACAAACTGTAGAACTGTGAACGTTCATGTTTATGTCTAAAGAGAGATTATTTGTATTTTTCTTTAATTTAACTTCCTTTCAACTATCTTGTAGTTTATGATACATGTTCATAGCAACCTAACTTTGAGAGCTGAAAACAAATCTGAGCTGTGCTTCTAACATATTTTGGTCTCTTTTCTTACTCAGATCATATGCCAAGAATCTGAATCATAATTCATGAAAAACAGAACTGAATAGTTTCTAACAAAATTTAACAAACGATACTTGACCCTGAGTGTCAGGTTTGGGTCTCACATTTAAACGCAGCCAGTAAATAGCATCCTTTACCCATGCAATAAGGTGATGTTTTTTCTGGCTTTATTGGTGACTCACTTGGTAGTCTACTATTATAATTACATTCCTTAATCATTATCTCATGCCCACTGTTATGGAGCTGGTCATGAACTAGTAAGTTGTTGTATCCTCACTGATGATGAACTAGTGTCTCTTTAAGGGGTCCACATGGGACTTGCCCGAGCTTTGACCTCCTGCTTCAGTGACAAAACTGAGATCTGCAGGGCCCATATCTGAGCAGTGCAGGGATCTGTGTTTTACTACAGCTTGATAATAGTCAGAGACAGTCTCTTACAAGATGCTGAGTTACTCTATCATCTGTGACAGCAGTGGAGACTGTTTGCCTATCTCCTGTCTCGTCCTCCTCTTCCTGACATACTTCTTCTCCCAGCTCTCCCTCTAACCCTCTTCCCTGCTAAACCACCTCCAACTCATTCGAATCCCATTCCTCCTGTACTTCCTTCTACCTCTCATCTTTTGTCTTTTCTCATCCTCCTGCTATGGAACAATATGTAATTAAGTTTGACATTTACCATGAAATATCACCATCATTTCTCTTAAAAAAAGATGATAAAAAAAGCAATATTGTTGTCAATTGTACTAGCAAACTTAGTCTCATTATTATGTTAGTAGCATTTAATGAGAGGTTATTTTTGTTGCCTTAGAGAACTAGCACATAGCATTCCTTTTGACGCATTCCTATAACCATGCCGTGTTTGTATGTAAAACAACATACACTTAACTTGTGTTTTCGGAAAAGAACATCTGCTGAAATGTATGGCACAAGGTGTCTGTCACACGAAGCTGCAGCGCTGCAAGGCGAGATGGAGTCTGAAGACGAGAAGCCGTAACACATATTACATCATGAAATGAGTGTCTGAGGCCTACAGACAGATCACACAGACACTGTTTGATGGTTTGGCAGATACGTATGCGCCACTTCTCATCACCCACACACACAAACAAACTCAGAAACTCCCTACACCACCCCAGAGAGACAGCAGGTTTTTTTTTTTCTTTTTATCCCTGCTGTAGATCACAAAATCTTCACAAGAAGAATGATTGTCATAAGCAGGACGAGGAGGCTAGTTGTCTTTTTGTGGTAATACAACACAGGTAAATAACCATGTTAGCAGGGATGTGGGTCATGCAAATTTTTTTTTTTTTTTACATATAAAAAAACCAATAGAGCAAAAGTACGGCACTGTTTTGGTGAACGTGGCATTGTGGGTTTTCATTCTTGCGTCACTGTGAAGCAGCAACGTCATTTTTCCTGCTTGTTCATTTGAAGCATTTCCTGAGAATTTGACAACTAAGTTCAGTCACTTGGAAATGTAATGACAGATACTGTACATTTGACAAACAGAGAAGTGTTCTCTTTCTGCATGTTTGTCAGTTCAGTGTCACAAAGATCTGAAATGCACTGTATAGATGTAGAAAAGGAAACCAGCAAGACGTAAGCTCTCTGTGTCAATCTGTTATCGATTTTGAGTTATTTCTAGTCAGCGTCTATTCCTGGTGAGTTACAGTGCTCACACCACTGGTACTGATATACACTGGCTTTCAGGCAATGGGATCTATTTAATATCCTCCTACGTTTCATTTGAATTATAAGGATCAGAGCATATTTATAGGATGTACTGCCAAGATGTGTGATTCTTTCCAGACTGTTTGGCACAAAGCTTTGCAGAGTGCCCTGCAGATGGTTCTTTTATTCACCTTATCTGCCTTTTTTCCCTCTTTTTTCTCATTTTTCTTTCATAAAATCCTCCAGCTCAGTCTTTTTTGGAGAAAGAAAGAGGAAATCCATCAGATCTGCAGTGGTGCACTGTACCTCTGGGCTCATAAATTGTACATGCCTCAAAGTAGCAGGAAGTACAGGCCTAATAGGGTGTATCCTCCAGGTTTCCTGTTAGGTTAACCCACTGGGTCTTGGGTATTCTACCTTGCTATAGGATCACAAGACATGACCCCCTCTTGCCCTAACACTTAAAATGAATGGGTCCATAATTCAGTCAAGCTGCAAAGTCACAACTGAGCAGTTTTTTGTACCATACTGTACTGTATAGAATTTTTGTATTGTACTTTTTACGGAAACAAAAGCCACCAAACCCCAAGCTATTTTAATGCTGTGGTTAGTCTTGTTGCCAGTTGCAGGGAGCAGTTGCTCTGTGAGGTGATTTGGGAGGATCTCTTTTCAAACAAGTCATGCTTTTACTGTTAACGTCTTGTTTGCATGGTAAAGAATGATCAAGAAAACTCACTTGTCACCCACCTATTGGATTTCATTAAAAGAATCACACTCATTCAGTTGCACACATGCAGACACTTTTTCACCACCTGATTCAATTCCCTGCTCTTCCCTTTGTCTCTAGGGGATGAAGCGTGGCTGATCTGAGCACAGGACACTCCAGAGAGAGCGAGAGAAAAAGAGAGGTGATCAGGTTCCCCATCTGGATCCAATCCCACCTGGGTCCAGATAAAAATAGAGGCTGGGTGATGTGCCATAGGCACACCAGTCCTTCTTCAAAAAGGGAGAAGAGGGCTGTGTGAGCCTTGATACTAAACCACAATCTTCTCTAAATATTTTTTGGGGTTTTTTTTCACATGAATTTTATTTTACATGACTGCTCAAATAAAAAAATTTAAAAAGTGAGACTGTAGGAGGTCTCCATCTTGGTTTCCTTAACCTTCACCTCTGTCCCGGATGAGTTGCAGGTGTTGGGAGAAGAGTTTTCCACCACAGTCCCACTGTAGTTGGTTCTGCTGGTGAGGAGATGGCCATGGTATCAGCACTGGATTGAGTTAGGCCTTTGAACCATGGGGGTCATCCCCCTTGTGCCTCTTTTCACAGATAAAATGCACAGATAGGACATGTTGAAAGGATATGTTTCCAATTTGACTCGTGCCACCCTTATCCCTCTCAGCCCCCTCACACCCATCATCTTTCTTCCTATCTCCCTCCCTCTGTCTGCCTCCCTGTCTGCCTGGGTGCATGTGTCAGACAGCTGATTAATTCCCCTGAGGAGAGAGGTGGAATGAGAGAGAGTGGGGAACACAAGAGGTGAATTGATAAATCATCTCTTTATTCATCCACAGGTAAATAAAAAAACATGGTGCACACACACACACACACACACACACACCCACAGATGCTCTGCATGAATGTCTTCCTGGCTATCGTGTAAGACGATAATTTATAAACTGCTTTTACATGCAGACCCCAGGGATGACTCTTATCTCTACTGCACTTGTATGCATATGTGTCTTGTTGCTCCAAGAGGGAATGTGTGTGTATGTGTTCAGAGTATCAACTAATTCTAAAACACTAATCCTGTTAATTTAATTCTTAGTCAAAGCTTAAGAAGAATTATTTTAAAAAACAGAAATTTTTGACTAGTTAAACTTTAATGAAAGGTCCATAATAATCACGGCTGCTACATACATTTTTTTTTTTTTGATATTGCATTTTATATTGTTTTAATATGTCTAGGTTCTTCATCTTTTTTCTTTTTTACTTCTGCGTAT
>JBBMJY010000026.1:17970376-17983555 GCA_037833715.1 Toxotes lorentzi
ATCTATCTATCTATCTATCTATCTATCTATCTATCTATCTATCTATCTATCTATCTATCTATCTATCTATCTTTAATAACCAAATGCAACAAAAGTCAGTACACCCTTCATTAGTTAGATTGTTTTCTCTTCTTTTTTTAATATTTTGTCTTTATTTTTGATGGCAGATTCAATCCTCCAAGACGTTCCGCCATTCTTCACAGATGATTGTTTTCAGCTGCTCTTTGCTGAAGGGGTTTTGTTGCTCTACCTTTTGCTTTAAAATACTCCAGAGGTGTTCTGTTGGATTCATGCATTTCATATTTTTTTCTTCTTTAAAAACTCTTGTGAGATTTTTGCGGTGCGGGATCACTGTCATGTTGGGAAAATTCCTCTCCTGTCAGGATTCTTGAGACCAGGACTCATCTTTACATTCAGTGTTTGGGTATACAGGCTTTTATTCATAGTGCCAACTATAAATGTACCTATACTCCCACCTCCATGTTTCATGGTCGCCAGTGTTGCCAGTTCTACACCAAAGATGCTGGACCCCATCTGGTCCAAACAAATTTATTTTGCTCTGACCAACAAGAGAATTCTGAGATTATGACCCTGTTTCAGCTGCGAGAAATAAGAGCTCCTTGCTTCTTTGACTACGCACTGATAAGTGGACATAAGATGATGAGAAGAAGAAGAAGCAAGGGGATCAGTATGTTTATTCTTCTTCCACTTCCGTTCTGCCTTCCTGTACTTTTTAAATTCCTTATTTCTTCATTTAAACATGGTTGTTAAGAGGGTTTTGACTTTTGTATCTGACAAGGGCAATAGAAATATCTATCTAAAATATTTGTGCAGTTTCCAAAACCACTGACAAGCTGTTCTACATTGAGGCCCTGATGTTCATAGATAGTAATCCAAAGCTTGAAACAGCAGAAACAAGGAAACGAGAGAGTGAATTTAGGGGGCAGGAGTGAATCAGTGTGTGGGGATTAGGGTCAGGAGAGATGAACAGTTGTAGTGAGGTGCGCTTTCTGGCAACAGACCGCACATGGTCTGCTCCTAAAGCAGCAGGTGGAATGGGGGACGGCACAAGATCTGGAGGTAGCTTCCCCAGAGTTGGATGGTCTCATCACCACCGACACCAAACTGGACACAGAGGGGAAGAGTCTTTTATAACCCTTGACAACAGATGTCCGAGAGGGGAGACATCAGCGAGAGTCACTGCAGCTTCCAAAGCTGAAGGCCACTGGCTACTTGCAGGCACGCGGCAGTCAAGCCACAGAGCTCCATCTGGTGCTGGAGGAGGTCCTTGATGAGCCGCTCAATTTATCGCAGTTCCCTTTTCAGCTCAGTAACCTCCATGGATGGGGCCATCAGTTGAACTGTAAAACAGAGCAAATCACTCAGGCTCCAAACAGGAGCCTGCAACAGTGAAACAGCAGAGGTCCAGCTGAGGAGTAGAAACTTGCTAACGAGGGCCTGGGACCGGACCCCCCCTCTTGATCCCAAATGGTCTCTTCAGCATTATTATTTGGTGCACAGGCTGCAGTTCAGCATGTATGGTAAGTACAGAGGGCTCTTGTAGCACACAAGAGCCACAAGAGCTGGCATCAGCAACACCTGAGTCGAGTTGTTGGTTTGTGTTACTGCACCATCTCAGCAGCATGGTTTCCCCTAGGGTAAGCCCCTAGAGGAAAACATGCGTCACTCAGTCACTACCTGCACTGCTTAAGGCAAACTTATCTTTATCACACAGTGCTCAAGTCAAGTCTACTCACTATTTAAGGTTGTAATGCTTTCATATGGCTGCCGGTTAGTTTGGTAACATATGAAAGACGAGTAGGCAGGAGAAGGTGAAAGCTTTTGTAAGTGTCAGACTCAGAGTGTAGGCATACATGTATTTCCTGAAGGCAGTACGTACAAGTGTAACCTTGATTCATATCGAATCACAAAATACCAGTAGAAAAGCTCAGTTTGTCCATTTTTGGGCCAGCACCAGCAGCAACTGTGTTTTGGCTTATGTTTAGTAATACACTGATGCTCTTTTACCTTTTTTTTTTAAGTCCCATAATCTGGTTTAAGCAGCTCCTTACCATGTGGAGTAATGTTGCATCAGACACAACCCCGGGTTTACTCAGTTTTATTGTAAACTGTACATTGCTTGAGACCATTTTAAGTCACATTTGTCTTTCATTTACATCCTCCCTGTGGAGCAGAGTTCTGTGTCAGCACTTGACATACATATATGACTTAGCTGGCTGGCAAAGCCACTGATAAGGCTGCATTCAGGAATCACAAGCATTTGAGATGTGTATAAACCCTGAGGCTTCACTGTAAGGACCGGACATCTGGAGTCCTGCTAGAAGGTGGGACTGAGCTAGCTTTTGATTGCTGCTGTCACTAAATAACTCGAAACCACATAGACCGGCTCCTTTTAAAATGTTAGGTCATGTTATGTCTATGGGTTTTAATTACCACTGAGTCTTAAAGCCATACATTACACACTACTAACAGCCCATCACATATACGAAATGCCTTGGTTGTCATCACAAGGAGGGATGCAGGCCTTACCCACGTGAGCTCAACTAAATTACCCAAGTACTTCTTAACCTTGTGTTTGTTATTGTTACCATGACAACGAGGCCTGGGTTGGTAGGAACAAACAACTTACAAGACTGTTTAGGTTGGAGGAAGAAAATTCTAGTTATGTAACCATAACCAAATTGTTTCAGTAACCTGAAACCTAACCATATGTGGGATGGAAGACGCAAAACCCATCTCCAGTCTGCACCTTGTCTGTCCATCTTGTCTGTCTGTCCACCACTCTGACCATTTTCTCATGACTTTTACAACTTCTGTACAGAATAATATAATAAGCATCTCATAACTTTTGGAAACTGAAAACATGTTTACAGTGAAGACAATCCAATTTCTTTCAAAATGAATTTGGTAATTCCAGTTAGCATTAGATAAAATAGATGAGACATGCAGGTGTGGAGACTTTGGAGTTGTAGTAAGCCACTTGGGTCTTCACTGGGCTGAGTAATGAAATGAAACAAGTAATGTGCACTAACTGTGCTTCTGCTGTGTAATAAGTTAGAAATAATTACATTTTCAAGTAACTTTCCCAGCACTGTTTCTCTATCATCATAATCAAAGTCATCAGTAACATTAGATTATTAAATACACCGAACACTGTCGCTGGGATTCCTTCAGCTCAAGAGCTCACTTTCAAAGCCATTGGAACATTATGTTTACACATGCAGTGTACCATGCTGTTGAACTTACAGTTAATGAATATGCAGCTCTTTGAACTTTTACATTGCCAAATTGCAACTGTTCTGTGACCAAATTAGAACAAAAAGAAAAAACAAAAAATTAAAAAAAAGTACAATCAAAGTGAAGTATCCTGGGCCAAAATGAATATGATGTGTTTTGAAATAATACTGTATGTCACAGATTAATAAAAGCTCACTACCACTGCCTGTGGTAGTGAGCTTTTATTAATCAAAACAAAGGATGTCTTGGCTTGTGAGTCTTATCCAACAGAGCAGCTGTTTAGAGGGGGATTGTATTGCAAGATCCGTCACAGAGCTGACTTTAGTTCAAGCTGGTTAAAGGCGCTCAGTTTTGCGAGAGCAGCAAAAAAAAAAAATTCTTCTACGGTGGAGTTTCTGATAAAGGTGGTTTCCTGTGTTGCTTCTTTTAGCGAGGGACTGTGTGTACATGTGTGTATGTGTTTGAACGAGAGAGAGAGAGAGCTATTGAGAGAAGCATTTCCAGCTAAATGGAAAGAGTGGAGGATTGTCACATCAGCAGAGTATATCCTCTTGGTCATTCCAGAGCCTCAGAGTGTGAGTGCTTGGGGGTGTTTGTGTGTGTCTCTGTCTGTGAATGGAGGTACATGTGCGTGCCAATATGCACGTGTGACCACTTCATTTCTAATGCACTGTGTTTACAACTTTAGAGTAAGTTGCTAATGGTTGCCTGGTCAATGACCCTCAAAACAGACTGCCTCCACCCTGTCTCCTCTTGCTCACCAGGCCTTATCTGTGCCACCACTGCCGCCCACTCACTCATCTGCTAACAGGGAGTGGTGACTGAGTGTGCAGAAACTGAAAGTCCTGTAGCAGCTTTAGTTACTTTGAACACACATTGATTTCTACTTAAAGGATTTCAAGTGAAAGACTGTGAAAGCGTTTTACAGCATTTTAAATGTTGAGTCATTGTTGTCACACCATCAAGCTTCACTTCAGAACATTCTACTGGGCTTTAACTAAAAACAGGAAACCACTAGTAGCAATTTATTATCGAGCAGATAGCAGACTGTAAATTGAAATGTGGTATAGCTGCACCATACTTGCAAACAAACTGAGATGATCTTTCAGTCTAAACATGTTACATACACCTGAAATTTGATTGACTACACCAGTCGTAATGGGAGCAGCACATAAACACAGATGGTTTACTTAATCCCACCAGTTACAATTATAACCACAGTTTGTTTTTTGAATTTCTAAACTGCTGAAAGAGAGCTGATGGTGAAAGGAAAAGCTCTGCATGTAACAGAGGTTAAGTTTTGCTGTTGCATTTGTTTCTCTGTTACTTAATATGTTAGTAGAGATCCTGAGAATTGCATCTTGAAGTATATAATGCTTACTGCTTTAATGCTTCTGTCGTTTATATATAGCAATAAAAGGAACAAAAAGTGGACCTCAGACACAATACTATTAGATTAGATTAGATTAGATTAAATTAGATTTATTGTCATTGTACACAAGTGTCAGTACAACTTGATGATGTTAATCATCAAACAAGATAGTGTGTGACAGTAAATATATATATAAACTGTTTAAATAAATGTATACATGCTGCCAATAACACACATATATGTATATATATATATGTATAAACACAACTAGATTCAAATGTATCAATACCTCACAAAATAACATCATATGTTCTATCAGCAGATGGGATTAAGAGGTTAATCAAATAATGTAATTAATTTTAAAAAGTAGACTTCTCACAGGACACAGGACTGTAGGCACAAATGTAAGCAGGAGGTCCACAAGCTGCGTAGGCATGCCGAGTTGTTAATATTACGCAGTTGTCCGATGAGTCATTTGAAAAGGATGACCACAGTTTATCTCTGGATATAGGAATAGACATAAACACAACTTTTACAACAGGAAAACAGTCATGTTCATCTAATTTAGTTTCTATCTCGACAAGATCACAATAGACTTTTTTTTCCCTAAATTCAAGAGAAGTTTCACATTTGCAAGCTATTCTGCTCCGCTTTGCTTGAATGTGTTATCACCTGACAGTGAGTCCCTTCTCACCACACATCAGCTGTCATCTGACTCAGTACACTGGGCTCACTCCCTGACCACACATTTGCCTTGGGTATCTCTTCCTCTCTCTGTCCATCTCTCTCTCTCTCTCTCTCTGTCTCTCTCCCTCTCTCTGCTGAGTTAGTGACTACAGAGGGAGATGGTGAGAACAGAGGGCCGTAGCCTTTCCCAGCCACAGCCCAGAAGATTGCTGGGGAGCAAGGAGCCCACCTCTTGCCTCAGCCCCCAGCCCCCCCGGCCCACAGTGATGTGGGAAAAGCCTGGGAGGGTGTCCCACTGAGCGTGCTCAGGCGGTTGTCCCAGGCTCCAAACCTACCACTGCAGCCCTCTCAGTTGCAGCACCAATCATCCCCATGCCGAGCATGTTAAAGGCAGCTTGTTTCAGGAGTGTTTTCTTTGCAGTGTTGTTTCACCTTGCCTCAGACCAAACAGAAAGTGCCACACAAGTTGCAGTGGGAGTTAGTGAGGTTTAATTGCGCCAGTGAGTCGTGACTTCTTGTTACCACTTTAAAAGATTTGTGTAAACATCTGTTTGGCTTGCCTGAAACACTCAAGAAAAGGCTATTGATTGACATAGTTTTAAAAGTTGTTTTCCAGCTTTAAATCTCTTGTTCCTTTTTCTTTTTTTTCTTTTTTTCTTTGTTACTGCTTTTGCATCAAGCAACTGTTAGAATCATTACTGCAATAACAACTGTGTGTAATGACTCTCATCCAGCTGCATGACTAAAATCTGAAAATTACACAACGTCCATGGGGTACGAGAGGGATTGCATGGTGGCTTGGTGAGTAATCTCTGGCTAGTTCCCGTGTGTTAAACGGATAAAAAGCAGGAGGATCTGTGTAGTGTCAAATCCTATAACAAGCCAAACACAAACAACTGTACACCAATGCAGAGGATGAATGCCAAAATATGGGGAAAGAGAGGAATAAAGGGAGATCATTGACCTTCATCTGGGTTTAGAAAGCATTATCATTTTAAGATCTTTGCATGTCTGCAGCAGAAATCCTTGCCATGGGAATGGAGATATTGTTCCACAGCTTACACCTCCTCTGTCACAATGTTTTCATGTGAGAAGAGAAGATCAAGCTTAGGCAAACTGTTTCAAAGTTCCCTGTCCAAGTAAATTTTTTTTTTTTTCACAAAACACACAAAGAAGCATAAATCATGACTGCTATATGTTCACATGCGCACTCTTCTTTCAGCTGAGAGTTATCCACTATTACACTGATTCAGTGTCCATATGTCAGGGAGCAGATCTTTGTATGGGAAACTCTGTGACCTAAGGAGTGCTTGCCTGCTCCGCAGCGTGTGAACAGGCACCATCCTCCCTCTGTTTCCCCACGCTCCCCTTCCACCCCTTCATGCTAAACATGGCATTCTAATTTTTTTTCTTGTCATCTTTAGGTTTCATTGTCTCAGAGAAGCAGTGACCAGTTGGTATCCTGCGTCTGCTTTATATTAGCTCTGAGTCACCAGGGGAGCCCTGTTTACACTGACTGAGACAAGGGCACTTGAGAAAACAGCCAGGAAAGAACTGGTCCTCTTTTTTTTTTTTCCCCCTCAAAGTTTCATCCTGGATCTTGTGAGATACATGCACTGTCAGAGGCTTGGGGGAGGCAGCATAAGCAAGGATTGCCACAGTGTGTGTTTGTATGTGTGTGTGATTGTGGGGTGGGCCATGGGGGAATGGTTTGTGGTTATGTGAGCAAAAGATTCTTGGCACATCATCATATGACTTTATTCTCTTTCACACAGTGAGAGAAAAAAAGGGGATGTGAGCACACAGGTTGTTTTATTGTGGAAAAGGATCTCCGTTGCAGAGTCACAGTAAACACATAATTACATAGCAACCACAGAGAGTTTTTAAGTCAGTTTATGTAAATATAGGTGAGATGCTATTGACTCAGTGGGTTTCCAGGATATTTGCTGCTCATTTAAAAATATAGTGATGCCATTGTCCTGTGGTTGTGATTAAGGGAGAAATGCTCTGCTGATGCCACTTACAGTACACCTGAATGACACTTAGAAGTCAGGAAAGGGTCATTCATTTTATGCCTTTCTATTTCTCTAAAATTTAACTTTAAGCACCCGTTTTAATTCAAACTAATACAGTAGATGATCAGATAAAGTGAGACAAAAACATGGACAGATTTGTTTTTGAAGTGAATTATATCTGAATGATAGAAGAATTGCACTGTAATGAACACAAAGGTCATAAAATGTTGAAATACCGTCCACACAGTGAAATCTAAAGGCTTACTATAGCTGACACATCTAAAAACGAAAACCAGACACACAGTGATAGATTATTACTGCACCATGGCTTTTCCAAGAAAAGTTCTGCTCAAACTAAATTTAAAAATGGCTATTACCAGGAATTCCCAGGAGCTCTCTATTTTCCGTGAAATCACAGACCAGCTACTTTTTGTCCTCCTGACCTCTTTGGTCCCTTTCAGCTGCCAAGCACAAACACATTTCTGGACACAGTAGTTACTGTAAGGAGCTGATGTTCATGGTGGGACAGAGAGAGGTGGAGCTGACCATGGTGCTGCACAGGTGAGTTCTGTAACACACCTGCTTAGCGCTCTCACAGGTAGTGGGGCATTACAGTCTCCACAGTCACAGAGCACTCAGCTAAATGTGAATAAGGTTTTAGTCAAATTGCTACATTAAGTTTGAGTGAAGATTTTTGCAGTTTTGGAAATCAAATCCATCTACTGGAATATGATCAGACTGCCTTCTTTGGCATTATACAAATGCTTTTTCACAGACATTATCAGCTTGGGAAAGTTTCTTTTTACGTATCATAAAGATCCAAATGACTAAATGTCTCTGTGATTGTGAATACAACTGCACTCATGTCCATAAAAAGCCTAAACGATAAACACTGAGAAACAAGACTTAGAGTGCAGTTAGCCTCTCTGAGGCTGTTTGACACAGCAGTGCTTTGAACTGAACACTAACACAACAATGCTAACATGCTAAAGCTAGCCTGCTGATGTTTATTATTAAATTTATTAGTATTCATAAAGCTAAACATAAAAGTCTGTACCAGAGCTCGTGGCAATCCTGTACTAAATTTATGATAATTCATCCAGTAGCTAACATTTCAGTTTGGAGTAAAGTGATGGACACTGCTGTCTGTAAAGCCAAACAACAAGAAAAAAAAGTAATACATTTAAAGTATGCAAAAGTACATTTTGTTGGAGTTAAAGTTTAACGTTTCTAGAAAACACTGTATTTTATGTTATACACCTCTGTCTTCAGTCATCATTCTGTTAAGAAACCCTCTCCTGATCTGTCCATGGCCTTCTCCCCGGAGTGAGGAGCTGCACTTCTCACTATCTTCCTCTCTGTGCTATCATAACTCATGGCTCAGGACCGAGTAAATGTACTTACTGTTATTGGAACAAACATAGTTCATTCATGTTGTATACATGTGCCTTCACACAAACCCCAAGTGCTTCTGTCCTTTCCCACAAAACTTTAACCTCTGAAGTGCCAAAGGTTGAAACAGCTTACTTCACTCACTGTGGTCTTTGCAGAAGGGGCTGTGCTTATATTCCTCATGGGGACAAGATCGTCACAATCAGAGAGTGTTTTACTGGAGTTTTTCTAAACCGCTCAGATTTAACCCCAAACATTATTCCCCTACTTTCAGTCGTTTGTGCAAACATTCCAGTTTGTCTTTTTAAAAAAATCTTAGTATCTGAGCTCATCTTTATGGAGCAATTACTCAGCCACCTACTCCACAAGGTAAGCCAAAACAGAGCATGCAACATGTCATGAAGCACATCATCAGCCAGTTCTCATGACTCACCGCAAACACTGGGACAGCAGGTGCTGATATTTGGCTTTTCACAGCCTCCTCCTCCTCTGCTGTACATCTAACCGAACCATATTTGCACTGACCATATTTTAGGGTTGTTTTTTTGTTTTTGTTTTTTTTTTTCTTCGTATTTGGTGTTTGCTTTGCAGGGCACAAAAGACAAGTGCCAGCAAGCATACAGAAACTGAAAGGAAAACAAGCTAAGGCCAGAGAGGGAAATTTAAACTGTACCAGAAGGAAAATTACTTACTCAAGTAAGTCAAAGGGCAGCTTAAAATGTTTGATTGGTTCAAATCATTGAAATGCATAGCCTAAGTAGCATGACTATATGGCTTTACTTGAACACACTGAAGGGTGGAGTCCAAGTAGTTGATTTAGATTTGAGGACTTTCGCTGTCTTTCTTTACATCGTTCATCTTTGCCATCGCTTAAATCTTCCCATACTCACTTATTTTTTTTCACCCACTCCTTCAGTCGCTCTGCATTCACTTCACAAAATGTCTGGTATAGGCAAACGTAATTACAAGTGAGTTCTTGTGATGAAGAGAGACTGACAGAGATATAAAGGCTAAGTGAAAATAGGGTGCGAGATTGGTATGATTATGTGCTATTCTATAAAGCAAGTCGTCAGCTACAGATATAAAATCTGGCATTTCTTCTCTGTAAATGAACTGATTGATTTTGCACATAATTTTCATCAACTATCATTGATGATTTATGTTGGAAAAAAGGAAATAAAGTAAATTTTAACACAACTGACACAATGGAAGAAAGAAAGGACACATTTTCCACAAATTGTAACTGCAGCAAACTTTGGGTTAGTCTCCTGGAGAGACACACAATAGATTTATTAGCTCGGTCTGACCCAGGATTACCAGTCAGAACTCGAACTGCTGCGCTCTAAATCAAGCTTTGCCCAGCAGCAGCAGCAGCAGGACCACAAAACCAGTTGTGTTAAGGATTAAAGGTCAACTGAACTGGGGGTGGGGAGGGGGGTTCAAAAATCAGGAAGCCACTTGAAATATCTTCATCTGCTCTGGAGGTAGCAGTTCCTTCATTTACAACAGCTTCATAGTGCGGTTTTTGACACCACTGATGAGTAATTACTATAGAGAGCATGATAGCAGTTATGGTTATTGTGTAATTCAATATTTCCTGAAAGTTCAATTGTGTTAAATCATATATTGTAATATAGGTAGCTCATTATTTTTTCCTTATTGCTTTCAGTGAAAATGTTTACACTTTTCGGGGGCTAGCCTCTACAGTTTGGTCCAGCTGTTGCACAAAACTGTCAGTAATAACTCCCAAATTTCGCTTGACCAGCCTCATAACCTCAAAGTTATTTCTCCCATGATTGTTTAGCCGTGGGGGCCAAAGCCTATTAAGCAGTGTGCTGGCAGAAACAACACAGTCAGCCTTACTGATAATAGCGAGCTGTTGCAAAGAACTGGAATAAGTGCTGCTTACATTGTGTGTTTCTCTTTGGCTACAGTGAATCACCATGCTTATTTCTGAATATCTGTGGAAAGTACCTGCTATATTAAGCAAGGTTTTCTGCAGTTTGTTGGCTTTTTTTAGTTGAAAGTCACGCAATAAGAGCAACAGTAATGACCACACAGGAGGGCTGAGCTGTGAATGAAAGAACGTAAGTAAGAAAGAAAGAAAGAAAGAAAGACACTTGTGGTCAAGGAAGTTGACCTGTGGAGCTATTTTCTCAAGAAAAGGGTGGGATCAAGTGCTGAGGGCAGCAGTTGTAAGGATGATCACTGTGTGTTTAACTGTGTGTGCATGCGAAAATAGTATTCCCTTTACAGTTTCTGCCCTTTTTACTCCCATTCAGTTCAGTCGGATCTGATTCATGAACTGATTCATGAATAACGATGTATCATTCTTTTTGCAGTCGAACGCTGATCACTTCATACGTGTTAAGTTAGTCGTGTGTTAAGACAACAGCTGTCAGCTGTTTAGCTATTGAATAAACTTCAGTCTGTAAGATAATGTACATAATGCACATTAGTGTCGCTTAAAATGTAAAACAGTACAACAGTTAGAACAAGAAAGCTGTAGAAAAATATTGCCTGGAGTAAGTGTGTGTATGTGTGTCTGTGTGTGTAACCCAGACAGCGGGGAGAAAGAGAAGCAGTCTTTTCACTAACATTGATTGGAAGCAGATGTTGGCAAAAGCCAAGACAGAGAAGAAAATGTTTCGGAAAATTCTCAGGGCTCAGCCTTCCCTTTCTGGGCCCTGGCCCGGGCAGCCAATCGCCAAACGGCACCCGCTGGTCTTAGGAGTGAACGAAGCATTCCTATTGGATGGAGATTCAAACGTGGGTGTTGGGAGCAGATGTCCTGGGAAAGTTGCTGAATCCCAGTCGACTCACAGTAAAAGAAAAGCGAAAACATTTGCTTGTTCAACTGGACAGTGACCAAAACCTGTTTTAATCCCACTAAACTCTCTCCCTCTCGTTCGCTCGTAGTGCTTGCACAAACACTACAATATTTCTGAATGCCCCAGCTCTGTATATCGACTTATAAATTTCAAATAGAGGGGCTTTCAAATGTGTATTGAATTGCCTCACAAAAGGAAACCTAAAAATAAGCTTTTTTTTTTTTTTTTAAAGAAAAGAAAGCTGACTTCAAGACCTCTCCCTTTTTTCTGCTGTCTTCTTCCATAGTTTGGAGACGACGTTTGAGACGAATGCAGTTGAGTTTCCACACCTTTGCCATCTCCCACCACTCATCTCTCCATCCCTCCACACCTCTAAACCCTCCGCTCCTCCTTTTCACCCCCTAACCCTCACCCTCCCATATTCAACCCTCCATTCCAACTCTCATCTCTCTTCGTCTCCATCCCCAGACCCCCTCTCCTCTTCTTTCACCTCTCCTCTCCCCCCATCATCAGCTCCCTGATTCAGTCACACTCTAGTTCACATACAGCCTCACCTGCACACAAAGCCCCATCTTACTCTTTTATTGTGCTAGTCTATTGCCTATTCACAGCAACAGCACAGCACAAATCAATCATCTTTCCTAATGGAAAGTCCACATTAACATGAGAGGACGCTCCATTTCCGTCCCAGAATGCCAGGTCGACTGGTACCTGAGCCTCAGCCAGTGCAGATCCGAGGGCCAGCAGGCACTCTCATTTCAGGTGGGATAGCAAGGTGATGCCGTTAGGTCCAGGGGTGGCTCTGGGAGTCAATGGTGTATTAACTGAGGATGCGACAATGGCAATAAAAATGCAAATTACCAGCCAAAGCAGGGGATGGCCTGGATCTGCCCTTCACAAGCCTGGATAATACAGTCACCACACCTGCCAAGCCATGTGGTTCAACAAATCTCAGACACAACAATACAATGAGTGAGGAGATGGGAGGAACAGGAGAGGTTTAGAGAGTGTGACAAACCTCAAGACCTCAGGTGCTTTAGCTAAGTAAGATGCCTGTCAGATCTGTCAGTCATTGTTGGTTTGTCAAATAGCCTCTATTATGTTTAATTTTTATTATTAAAATGAGAAAGTTAATGTATGCTACCAAAGACAAGACCACACATATCATATGTCACTTCTTAAGAAAATAATTTTTACTCAACACCAGTGTTTTCAGGGGTCTAGAAGAGGGATGTTGCTGGTCAGTGAGAGCAGGCATCAGATTCTCAATCCTCTGAAGAAATCCACATATAGTTAAAGTCAGTAGCAGGTATGGGGAATTTCACCCCAGGAAATTACTAAACTAAGTGTATGGTTGATCAGGTAGCACAGGTTCTTAGATACCACTGGGCAAAAGACAGCATTGATGTTTTTAAAAGAAACAAGTACTTTATTTAACAAAAATAATTAAACAACAAAACTGAAAGAAAACTACACGGCGAGCACTGAGGATTGAACTAGCATAAAACTAGCACTTGGGTCAAAGAGTGCAGACAGGTCGAGAAGAAACACCACCACCAGGGATCGACTGCCACCTCAGGCCCTCAGCACCTGTTTGAGAAAGAAAGAAAATTAAAAACAGGCC
>JBBMJY010000026.1:17992506-18061959 GCA_037833715.1 Toxotes lorentzi
GTGTGTGTGTGTGTGTGTGTGTGTGTGTGTGTGTGTGTGTGTGTGTGTGTGTGTGAGAGAGAGAGAGAGAAAGAGAGCAGTTGCTAAGTCATCTGTAATGTCTGAATGTGGAATGAAGATTAATGTAATAACCAATCTGGTAAAACCAAACTCCAGTGTTATCACAGCAGTTTATCACATCTCATAGAAAAAGGAGGGAAAGCAGCACAAAAGCAAACCAAAAGAAAAAAAAAACTGAACTAGATTCACAGACGCAGACTTCTTCAGATCTTGTGGTTTTTCAGCTACATACACTAACCCACCCACTTTTGAGGCTCGCATGTTGAAATCACACCTGCCTATGCAGCACACCGCCTCAGCAAAACTGAAGCTAGGCAAAAGTTAGCTCTCTCGAGTGGCTTAGAAAACCAAATATACCCCTATGGAACACAAACAAAGGCTTTCAGGGAAACAGACGTGTGGGTTGAACACTTGAAATGGCATTTCAGAGCCCTCTTTACTCCTGCTAGGATTGGAGAAGGTGCATGACAACAGCCACCCCAACTTTGGAAAATAAGTGGCTGTGCAACACTGAGTCTCTTTCACACAGCGTTTTGACTCACATTCCAAAAGTCTGCTACTGTAACAGTGAGCCCACATAAGGGTAATACAGTGCCCGTTTACCAGCCCCTTGTGCTCTCACGCCAGTATGCAAGCGACCCTTTGACAAAAAAAAAAAAAAAAAAGGTTTCCAAAAATATGTTTCAAGTCTCCATGCACAATGGACCTCATTGAAAAAAGCATAAAGTGTGGCAAAAGGAGGGGTTAGGGTTAGGGTAGGGTGTGGGTGGGGCGGGGGCTCACATTCACAGCAGCGTTAAGTATTTGACCCATGGCACGCTAAATGAGTCTAGAGCATGCAGCTAAATGCAAGAAAGCAAGGCTGTGACTGCGGCTGCAGCAGAGGTTTAATCTATGGATTCTTTTTTCGTCAGTGTAAAATGACAACTCAAATGTATTCAAATCATGATATTAGCATATTAGAAAAAAAAGTGCAACCAGCTAATATGTAGTGTTTTAACTTGATAAATCACTTAAACAGCATTTTTACTATTTTTTAACTGCTCGACTAACTCTGGTAGCAATGCAAATAAAACCCCTCCGTGTACATTTGTCTGTTTGTACTTGTGAGACAGAGAAAGAGGAGAAAGCCTGCAAATGTATCACGATACAGACAAGAGTTCACCATGTTGTAAGGCTGACTGGTGTTACTGCAGACAGAGGTGTAAATGGTGAGTTATC
Source organism: Toxotes lorentzi (assembly GCA_037833715.1). NCBI lineage: Eukaryota > Metazoa > Chordata > Actinopteri > Toxotidae > Toxotes > Toxotes lorentzi. Next base: position 17,993,788 of record JBBMJY010000026.1, read on the forward strand.
ACAGGAAACCACGGAGTTGACAAGTGGAGCTTCACTTATCTCTTTCTGTAGCCTTATCGGGTTCCCTGTCCTCGCTACAAGTGTCACCTGTCACCCCGTGACTGGGACAGGAAGCCGAGCAGAGCAAGCTGTCAAGCTGTCATAAACATTAATTTGGAATTTTACAAAGGCCTGTTTTTTTTATTTTTTGGCTTTGATTTTTTTTTTTTTTTTTTTTTTTTTGGGGGGTTGAGGTTTCTCTCGCTCTTGCTCGCCCTTTCTTCCTTTCTTCGCCTATTTCTTCATCCACCCACACATATGCATATAGGCACGCACACACATGTACACTCAAAAAATGTTTCCATCTTTTGAGGGCTACACTCTCCTTACACAGCTCCTAATGACAGCTAGGACCAGAGCAGCGCTGCTTGACATTTTCGTCTTTCAGGGAAATTGGGCTGTTTTAGCATGATTTTTTTCCCCATTGTATAAAAGCTCAGAGGAAACACATTCTCCTCAGTGAGAATACATTATGCATTAGGCTGGAGACACTCACAAGGCTTTCACACATGAGCTCTTTGGAGTCATCTGTGCTTTCTTACTAACTGATACATGTCAGACATCACAGCTGAAGCAGTAAATGGAGTCAGAATGTCATGACATACATTTGCTGGAAGAAGATTTCTCCACATGCTTAGCTTTTGATATAACACAGATCTGTGTCAAAGCTAATAAATCATAAATGCAGATTTGGTCATAGTTTGTTTTAAAACTCATCAAACTAAAACCTATATGCAGGTGTAAGAATCTCTGTAGTAAACCCAGAATATTTGTCAGGAGTCCTATTTACATTTAATTATATAAGCTTATGCATCATATACATTTTTATGCATTCATTTTTAGTTTCTTGGTTCAGTCCACTTCGCAGGGGACTGCAGGGACACAGGGAGCAACACGACCTCTAATGTCCGCTAGAAGGGCTTTTAGACTGTGTCTTACTCGTCATTATTTGATTACAAGTACATTACGACATCTTTCCAGCATCATTATGAATGAATGACTCATTGTTCTATAAGCGGCTTTTGAACGAATAACCATATAAATGATCAATTAACTTGTGCATACCAACTTGGGGACAGTCTATTGAGATCTGATGTATGCATTGTTAGTGACGTTGGAAATGTGCTTGGATTTCCCCTTTTCCAATGCTGGCAACCTCACAGGCAGCCTTGTGACTATAATTTGAAAAAGTCCCAAACGTTCTGGCGTTAGAGGCGATTCAGTGTCTACAATGCAACTGTTCAACTTCTTTACAGTCCAACTTTTAAACACTAATGTATTTCATAAAGACTAAATCTTTTCCTAATGTTCACAAAGATTTCATATTTATTTTCTTATGCAACACATGACTTGGAAAGTATGTTCTCCATGTATTAATACAATATTTAACATTAAGAGTCAGTATGCACACTACCAGAAAAGCCTTAAAGTTATTTATATCAGTTCCCTAAGTTCATGTAATTATAGGAGCAGCCCACTGTTAACATGCACATCCTGGTAAACTGTTAAAAGTAGTAACAGCAGCAGTTTTTTCATGCAGCTTTTCAAACCAAAAACCATGACAGATGCTAAAATAGTGCATTTGCTTTAGTGGAGCTTGCAAATATCTGCACATCTTATTGAACTGGGAGAGCATACATAAACCAGCTCTTTGAGCATGTACCAGTTTGAAGATGCTTCACGAGATGAAGAGATAATTTTACTCGGTGTTATGTGCAGGGGCAGGTATGATTTCTATGTTTTACCAGCGTTGCTAGGACGACCTATAAAAAATAGGTTGAGATGCGGGTTGAAGATAACAAGGAGAAGGAGGTAGATGATAAGTGTAGACAGAACAAAAGAGTGAGAGAGATAGAAAGAAGAAGGAGGAGGTACGAGCAAAATCTGTTTTGTTTCCTGTAATGTGCATGTCTCGGGCTGCCTGTGTAAAAGGTGTTTTTTTTTTTTTTACCCCCTTTTTGGTCTAAAAGCAGTACATTAAGGCACCCCCACATCTGGGGCTTCTGCAGAGCATCAACAAGTGTGTTACAGCTGCACTGAATTTTGTTTCTTATAGAACTGTCTTAAGGAATTCTGCACCATGTGAAGATATTTCACCCCCGAAAAAAGAATAATCATGCACAGAAGAGTTTTGGTTTTATTTGTCGTAATTTTGAGAAATTCACCTCTGAGATTCTTGCAATACATTCTGAGAAAAAGGAGTTAGCCTTCTTATGATCTAGCCTGACTCTACCAGGCATGATGATAATAGTAATAATAACTATTGTAAATAAACAACTAAATAATACAGCTCTACATTTTGTTACATTCTGTAACTTTCCTTTAAGGTATACTAATATCAGGGTCCTGCAATTGTGCATGCTGGCTGAGGCACATCTAAATGGAAGAGAGCTATGATTAATATTATTGGTTACCCAGTGCTTTTCCAAATATGACATTTTAAAAATGTCTTCTGTGAAAAAGGTCTATAAAATGCTGCAGCACTTTTTCCAGGTAGGACAAAATTATAGTGTATAAACTATGACCTCCAGAAATCTTACCTGTGTATCCTGCCAGTGCCGCTGCTGGGATGACGGGTTTATCCTTGCTGAGGTCTGAGCGCTCCCTCACATAGTCTTTGAAGGTGCCCTTGGGCTTGTGACCGTGCAAGGCGGTGGGGTAGTCTTCCGAGTCAAAGCTGTCATACGAAGGTACCCGCTGCAGGCTGCTGAATGAAGACTGGCTGCTCCATGACTGGGTCAACCGGTCACAGCTCTCAAAGCTCTCAGTGCTCTCAAAGGAGTCCTGGCCACCGAGCTTACCTGAGAGGGAAGGGCGAATGGAAAGAGAGGTATTTTTTTTTAATTAAAGTTGTTACAAAAGGAGCCACCTGCAGACTGTAGCTTTTATAGCATATCACATAAAAAAAAACACCTGAATTTGTGTATACGACTTTCTTGTTATGCATTTTCTCTGTAAAAAAAAAAAAAAAAAAAAAAAATTCAAAATAATTTATGTGGAGCTATTTTTCACTGTGATACTTCAGTGCATAAGAATGTAAATAGTTACACATTTTTGTAGCCTTTGACGAAGGAGCAATGTGTTCTAAAGTGACATAAACAACACCTTAGCAGTAAATTATGTTCCTTCTCACTAAGCTATACTTTGCTGTATGGTGCCACATCTCTCTCCATTTCACACCTCATTTCACTTGTACAACCACCATTTAAGTTTGATTTTAAATGGAAGACAATCACACAAATTGCCTTGCCTTGCTATTTTTGGCCTTGGGAAAGATAAGAGGAGTCTTTCAATGGTGAGTCATTAACAAATGACAGATAATGCAGCGCCTCGATTGATGCTGAAATCTTCAACTGCTGAAATTGGAGCCACATGTGGATATCAGTTGTGCTACAAAATACTTTCCCACGTTGGGGGAGCACAACGCAATGCTCAAAAGCTTGGTATGTGTGATGCATGAGGACTGGACCTCATACCTTGCAAGCAAATGCTTAAAGCACCGTAAGAGGGGTTGTATAATGCACTTGGCACATGCTATTCATTTATACAGCTGGGGATTTGTGAGAAGAAAATCCTAGCTTTGTGACTATAAATGTAAACCATGCTGCTAATTCCTCTGTAAACTATCACTGGGAGAGAAAACAAGCCTGCGCATTCAGAAAAGCAAACAGTTTCATGAGAAAACCCCAGACTGCTAACTGAGGATGACACCTCTATCTCTGTACCCAGAACCTTAAGGTTGAGTCAAGGAAAAGAGGCTAACAGAAACAAGAAAAAAAAAATCTTGAAGGTTACACAAGTTGAACTGTTTTACATAAAGGACAGGCGGCAGGAAGAGAACACGTTGTGGCTTTGGTTCGTGTAGCACTCTGACAAAAACAATAGAGTTTTTTTTTTTTTTTCCCAACTGAGTCTAGAGTGTGTGAGGCGGGTTTGCTTGAACCACAAACCAACCGGAGGGCCTGCTTTTCTTCTCTTCTAATACACACACACTGATGTGGCATAACAAGATTCTGGTAGCTTCAGCACAATAACACGCACACATACACCCACAGACACACTTAACATTTAGATGCACTTACACAAACACATGCATTCACATGTGGACACATTTATCAAGAATTCAATCCAAACAAACTGTTGAGTGCAACATAAACACAGTACATTCTTCACTGCAATGTCTGTCCAGACTAATCCTATATTCTTAATATCCTATCAAATCGCAACTATATTCTTCATATCTACTATATGACCCCCTCACCTCTGCTGAGGCGTCCCACACACATGTTGTCAGGGGACACCACCTCCTGCTTGACAGAAAAGTAGTCCCCCTGCAGTGGGTTGAGGGGCGTGTCCCGTAGGATGACAGCAGGGTATTCATTCTCATACTTGAGCGTCAGCAAGTCCTCTGAGCTGATGGGATGAAGTGTCTGGTAGGACTCTGTGATGAAGCCGGGCTCTGAGTATTCAGAAGGAGGGACACACTGAGCATGCTCAATGCCGTAGTCTGGTAACATAAAGGAAAACGCGTGCAGATAAAAAGCAGAGAGAGAAAGCGAGGAGCAAAACAGAAGAGGAAAAGATCAATCTTAGGAGTGGAGTCATTATCCCTGTTGTGCTGAACTGCTGCCCAAATGCTTAATGAGTGAATAGTCCTTAACAAAACAGCTTTGAGTGCATAAGAGGAATCTTGTTTATTGCCTAAAATCTATCGGACCTAACCTCAGCAAAACCTATAGTGATGCCATATTATTTTCTGTGTTATGTGGTCAATATAAACTTATAGCTGCAAAGCTGCATTGGGGGATCAGTATCTGATTTTACACTACACTAAACACTAAATCTCAACCTTTCATTTCAAACAATAAACCCTTTTTATGCATTTACATTCATATTCTAGACGTGTCTTAAGTTATAGCACAGAGTGATTAATGGTGGGTGTAATGAGTACTTACTGCCAAAGAAGTCTGAGGTATAACGGGATTCTTGGAAGTTGGAGGTCAGTCCATTGATAGGATAATGCTTTGTGTCTTCTTCATGAAAAATAGATAGAGAGCGTCAGTGACCTCGTCATTGATTTCATGTATCATGTAACTGCACCCAGCATTATCAAAAATTAATGACTTCAGCTAAATTGTGTCTTCCTGCTTGGTTCCTGTATTGCAAATGCCAACAGAGTCCTAAACTGGTGCAAGCAGGGATGTCACCCTGTTTGGAGTGAGTGAGTTTTTCTCACACATTGTATGTGAGATAAAAAGTCCAGAACCTCTGGTTTCTGTCTTAAAGCCATCTTGCAATGCACAAAAGTGCCAGAAAATCAGCAGATTAACTTGTCTTTACAGCAGATTAACTTGTCTTTACTTTAATATGCTCTTACCTTTTTGAAGCATTTCTAAATGTTCCCAAAGGATGTCACCCACAAAGTCAGGTGCTAAGTCCAGGAAACGCTCCTTCCCCATAGCACACAGGTTGGCTCCATTCATGCAGAATTTGTCAAAGTCAACGTTCTTCAGACTGAACTCGTTCACTGTCCATGTTAGCCACTCAGCCACATGGCTTTCTGTCCACTGTCTGGGATCTGAAGAGGATCAGAATTTGTGATTGTTGTATGTAGTGTTATACCATTTCATGATTTTTTTTTCTTTTCTTTTTGGTTAAACTAAGTATAACAGGTGCATTCATGCTCTAATTGCTGAGGGGATTATAATACACTTACACAGTTATTCAAACATTCACCTAGACCTGTGAGTGATCTGACAATGCAGATTAAATGTTTGCTTTTCTGGCTCCAGCACTATGAGCTGCAAACTGCAAAGTGTACTATGCTCTGTTTTCACTGAGAAGAAAACTCCAACCTTTAGTTATGCTGCCAGCTTTCTTACTGCCTCTCTAAGAATGTATGTCTACCAATAGCGAGTCAAGAGGCTCTCTAACTCATTATTTTACTCTCTGTCTCTGTTTCTAGATCCTCTGAATGCTGCCAGTCGTCAGTCAGTCTGCCTGGACTGAAATATATTTTAATGCAATGCCATATCTGGAATAACTGGGTTTCTCCTGCTTTTCAGTGACTCCTTCTAGGAGACACCTTCTCAGAATGATCTAAAGCAGGGCAATGGTGTGATAGGAACTAATGAATGTGCATCTCTGACATGTGACACGTTGAGGTGGTTTTGAGGGCTCATGCTTAACTGTTAAGATTACAGCCTTACCTTTGGGAATACCCAGCCGCAGCTGTTCCTTTGTGAAGCCACTGAAGGTGGCCTTCAGAGCCTGGGACATCATCTCTTTACTTCCTGGAGTTAGCAGGGGGACATCTCCACACTCTGGATCTGCCGATCAAACAAAGAACACTGATTACAATATTATTTTGAGTAATGTCAGTATCTATTTCATGTCAGCATATAATATTATCATGCTAATATTATATACCACTTTAATTATTGTTGACAATCCAAGCTAAAACAATGCATCCTTTATTGTATTTCATGCCAATAAAGTTTACTGAATAGAAAATTCAAATGAGACAGCGAGAGGGTGGGGAGAGACTTGTGAAGGTGGTTTAGTTGGCTATTTACGTGCACCCACCCACACACACACACACACACACGCAAACATAAACAAAGTCTGCACAGTTGCATCTGACCGTGATCAACAACATGGCTTAACAATTACATCTTGTCTAGACAGACACTGTCTCTATATCAAAACCAATCTATTTAAACAAGAGCTGTCTCACCATCAGATCTGATTGGTTTAAAAATTGAAACTGCATGTGCACTATTTTTGCAAGCAATACACGTGCACATTTCAGTAGGTTGGATAATGGATAGTGGAAATCAGTGCAAAATTTAGTGCATGGCGAGTTGTGAGTGGCTTTTCTTTCTTTTTTTTTTCTTTTTTTCTCCACTTTCTGGGATTTCAGACAGGGTCCCAAGGCAAATCCCACTCATCTGGCATTAAAATAACCACACAAGTCTATTTGCAAACACTACAAACACTAATTTCTCTCCAACCCGAACATCCTGGGTGGGAGAGCAGCGCCTGGTGCCCATCAGTGACACCATGACCCCTGCTAGCCCTCCTACCATGTTGCCCCTACACAGTGGGCCTACTGTCAGCGGACTAGGCATGGGGTCACACATTCTGAGAGGTCAAGGGTCAAGGGATGAGGTGATGATGTCACTGTGACTGCTGGCGGGTGGCTAGGAGAGATGGGGGTGCGCCTCGGTCACACACAAGGCTTACTGTTCTCTGCTCACAGCCAGTGGGCACCCAGTGGGGAACAGAGCTCCCTTTGATGGCTTTAAACAGTGCCTGATGACTCGCACTCATCTAATTAGATTGACCAGGCTGCAGAAGTGTGGGATAAGGGAGAAAAGAAGGGAGATGATGAGGGAAGAAGGGGAAAGACCCCCGGGCAACTAACACTAGAATAGACTGCTAAAAACTAACCAGGCTAAGATTCAACAAATGACTTGTAAATAGACACAAAAAGGCCCTGTATAGTTCCAATAAACTGGCATGTCTTTATCATTCGAACTGCAAAGCACCCACACATATTTACACAACAAAGGCCGACATATATCATGGTCTGTTAGGGCCTGCAGTATGACATAATAGCACTATCTTGTCTGATCAGCTTGAGGGGTAACATGCATGAGGCAAAACTTCAACAGACCACAACAGGGCATCTTGAGGCTTCAGCACATGAAGGTGCACACACAATAAAAGACTCAATCAGGTTTCAACTTCTTTGGTGTCTCTCTTTAGCTCATCTTTCTTATCCGTCTCAACTGCATAGGAATTCAAATTGTTTAAGAACCAGATCACAAAAGGTTTGGCCGGAAGCCAAGCTAGCGATGAGGAAAAGTTGTGTCACTCCTCTCATAGTAACACCATTCGTCGAACCCAGATGTTCTGGCATCTCCATTGGCTGGTGGTTTTATCTGCCAGCAGTACACTGGGGCAACATACAGTTCATGCTTGTTTTCACCACTCGCTGACGTCTCGACCTTGTCTGGAATGCACAGCAGCTGTCCCTCCTTCGCCCATGCAGCCAATGTCTGTCTGGCTGTTTGTAAAATTAGGTCTCCCACTTTCTTTTTTTCTGTCTTTGGCTCTTTTTATCCCTCTATTTTCTCTCCAAAGAAAGAAACCTTGCAACAGGCCCATAACAGAGCACAGACAAGAGCTCTTTGCTTCTCCATGTGATTAAATTAGGCCTGTAATAATATATTGCTCTCTGTTAGGCTGGTGAACAGGCAGAAAGTTATTCAGTCTATTCAGAAGTAAAAGCAAGGTAGAAGAACTGGTGATAAAAACTGTTTTACTGTCTTACATGAGACCTCAGTTAAACTATTGTCAGATGTATGTCGCACATCAAAATAAACCCTACAGTTTCACAGTGAAAATAAGACCTCAGTGAGTTTTCTATGCAAAAGGTGCCCCTGACAGCAAAAACGTACATGTTGCAAACGGTTGCAAACGGCTGCAAACTGAGATGGGACTGGGGCTCAGACAGTCTGCGCTTTGATGTGAAGGCAAAGGCGAAATGTGGCAGTTTATTTAAGCTGGATCGAGTGGAGTTTGTCTGCACTTTCGAACCGTTTACGCCCCTCCCTCCCCATTGCTTTTATCAACCCGGCCCCAGCCTGTACTTGCCCACACAGACTTCAACCCACTTTAGCACTAAATCCTCCATCAAAGACACTCAACACCATCTTGCATGAGAACTACCATTAGGCACTCTAAAGAGAGAAATATGTGAACCATGATTATAGAGCAAATTAAAATGTGAACTGCAATTTGTGTGATTTCTTTTGTTTTTATTGTGAATTACTTGTTCCCCTGTTTCAAATGAGTTTGAAGTGGTATTTTTGTTTTACTGTCTTACAGCAATTCAAAGCACAACAAATGCCTTCTTAGGTTAGACTGTCAGGTGACAATACAAACAACAACAAAACATGTAACTTTTTATAAAGTGCGTTATATGTATGGTATATTGCTTTGTTGTGTTTTTGTGAACTGAAATGAAATCTTAAAAATGTGAAGCAAAGGTCACAGCAACGCTGAAAGGCAAACACAAGACTTAAGAGTGCTATGATAATAGAGCAGTCTCCATGGTGAATGATCCATATGAATGTTATCTGCGGCAGAGCTAATGTACAGTGTGCATCCATTAGTGAGAGAGGCCAGCTTGGATCTAGACGATCTCTAGTAAATGATGAAGTCCTGATAGGATTTCAATGCCTGCGAGTCCCATTAGATACAGAATGGTCAGTATGTACTGAGAGTTAGAGCATCCACAAGTCATCACTTTCCACATTAGACGGTGTGGGTCTGTCCGCAAAATGAGTCCCATCCACTTATCCCATGAAATGTGGGAGTGGGTGTAAATCACAGGCAACATTATGGCATTCACTAACAAGACTCTGAGTAAAAACAGCGTCTGCAGTGAAAAGTCTGAAATGAAACCAATTTCTTCTAATGATGCAGAGGGAATAATAAGTCCATCTATTCTAAGAATCACTGATTAAGTGAGACTGATGTTTAGTCTGGATGTAAATGTACAGTAAAAGGTATTGATTAGCCACTCCCCTCTTGCCATGATATGATTAATGGACAGTCTGCTGAGTGCGACGGCGATATTTCTCCCAGGGATTCTCACTGACAGGCTGTGCACCTCTACTGCCCAGCCCTTGTGACTGAGCCCCAAGCCAAACCTTAGACGAGGTTCTGTTTGGCACCTAAGGCTGCTAAACTGACACACACATAAACACACATACACACACAAACTAAATTAACAGTCTTCTTCGCCTGTGCGCCAGAGCGTGGGCGTGAAATTGGGATTTTTTGCGGCTGGGGCCAAAGTCTATGGGGCAGGGCTGGGTAGGGCAGGACAGGGATGGGGGAAGATAGCACGGGAGCCTCTTGGGTGGGAGAGGGGGGACTGTGGAGGTGGAGGTGGGGGAGTGGGGGGGGGGGGGGGGGGGTTGACTCACCAGCCTGTAACATGAGCCCATCACAGGACAAGAGAACCAGGGGGTGGGCACAGAGAGAGAGGGAAAGAGACAGACGAATGAATGGGAGGTCTCATAAAGCTCCCTCTCTTCTCCTTGTCTCTGGAGTGACATCACAGTGGGATCAGTGCCATCTCCCAGCCTCTGGCGGAGACTCGGTTCATTCATAAAGCCTGGACTCCTGCCTCTACTCAAAATGATGCAATGATACAAGCGGAGCAGGCAACCAGACCCAACAAATAAGGGACAATATGTTTTCTATCATGTGACTGGGCTATAAATAGCCCTATAGAGTTTATCTAATGAGTGGGTGTGTGTTGGTAAAAGAGAGTGAGCTGTATAAATATAAAAAAATTACAAAAAAAAATCAAAAGGCTATTTCAAAAATATGACACATAAGGGTCAAATAGTCATTTATTTATATTGGTATCAAAGCATGTAGCAGTTCATGTCTTATTCTCTATACCCTTCAGTAGCTGAACGTATGGTGGGCTTATTTTTAAATATGTGAATGAGTCCATTTCCTGTGGCTAAGTTGCCACTTCCTGTGGGAAGTGAGGTGAGTTGCGGGTTCAGATGCGGGTTAAACATTTCAGATCCACCACTGAGGTCTCATACCCTTCCAGAATATCTCTACATGCACACAGGTACATATCAGCAGGGTCATGGCAAGGTTCAGAAAAAAAAAAAAGAGGGGAGGTCTTGGATACTTGCCAAGGGCTTATAATCAGCACTTTAAAGCAGACCAGTCTACCCACAGCTGACCAGAGGTGACACTGGTATCTGAGAGAGCCTTTGATGGAGATCGGTATCTAGACCCCTGGTCTGAGAACGCGGGGTCATAAACCCAACCGACATGAAGGGGGCCCATTCAGCACCACGGGTGATAAAGTGGTGGCTGAGAGCCGCAGCGAAAGGAGGAGGACGTGGTGGCAGTCTGGTTTTGAGAGGGCCACTTGTTCAGCCAGCTGCTCCGCTGTTTAGATTTCCATCTCAATGCCAAGGACCAGGAATAGATGTGTAGGGCCTGGCTCATGCCAATGTGAAGAAGCCAGACCAGACCTTGACCCAAGCCTGCTCCACTCAGGACAGTGTTAACCTGAAGAGATCCAACGCAAAAACCAGGACCATCCCACCATCACTGACGGCAGTGCTGAAACACTAGTTTTATTCTTAGGTCTTTACCACTAGCTTCTGGCTGAACCCTTCAGGCACAAACCTGTGGTGGTGTAAAGCAGCTGTACGGGACGAGGCCGCAACTGCTGACATCTGTCTTTGACCGTGAAACTAGAGTTGTCCAGGATGATCGCCGCCACAGACACACCGGCTACTGAAGCAGACAATAAGTGAGACTAATACCCCATAGCTGCCTTGATGTCTTTTTTTCTTCCACTCCCTCCATCTCTGAAATCATATTAGCTTATGATGTGAAAGTGCATTAACTCTACTGTTTATGCCAAAGTCTCAGTGCTTGATATGACATTACCTCTGAGTTTGAAATGATCCGCACCATCGCCAACAGACACTAAACATATTTTTGCTAAAAGCTTGATGGAAAATCTTTTCTTTCCAGAAGAACGAGGGAAACAGAGACAAGGCGGGATTTGGCTCCTTGTTGCTTATTTTACTGCCTACAAGTTTTGTTGCTCTGTGATCTTAAACAGTGTGAAACAGCCTGGGTTTTAGGAATGCATCAAGTATTAAAGGTTGAGCAACAGTAATGTACTTACTAACAGCCCACCGCACAACCCTCACATTCTCTATTACTTTGAGAAGACAGACAAATAATATTGGGAAAAAGCTAAAACCCGGTTTGTACAAAAGCACTACACAATGAGCAGATATCTGAGTGATCTCACTCAACCTGAAGGTTTTCCATGACCTCCATGTCTGTTAAATATTTATAATGAAAGCACTACTGTCGTTTTTTGTTTTTTTTTTTTAAACCATCAGTGCTAGGCAAAATGGCGAGAAAAGTGAATGGACATACGAGCACTGTGCTCGTGTGAGCGCAGGTGGTGCTAGCCTAGCTGTATCCAAGCTAGCTGCCCTCCCAGACTCCATCCCTGTTGTAAACAGACAGGGGATGCTCTGGGGGAACTGTTTAGGCGTTAAACCAAACACACGACATATCTGACAAACAGTTTACTCTCTGTGTTGCATTTTTTCCACAAAACATGGTGCCTGCCCCATTTTTAGTCCAAACGGATACATTCCACAACCAGGTTCCTGATATAAGTGTGAATTATGTGGGACAGTATGCAGGCACACGTTCACACATGCCAATGGAACTGTCCTTTTGTGCAATATGTACGCATGTAAGTCCTGTAATGGCTGGGTCTAATTATACGTCATTCATATATAAGAGCTTGTTGCTTGTTTGAAGGCAAGCTATGGGTGACAGATGGTTACTTGATAAATAAATTCCCCCCAGACCACAGTGTTTTCATGTTGCATGCCTCACATTCCACCTCTGTTTTACAATCACTAATGTGCTTCTCACAGCTTTCTTGTTTTCCTCTAATGTGACCAAAAAATGGCTTGTGGTCTAAGTGGCAAAATGGTTTCAGCTCAGGATGACGAATTACCCTTCTATTTTAAGCTTGGTGTAGACTCGATCGCTAATAGGAGCATAAAACATCAAACATCTGGCTACATCTCTCTTCCTTTATCTTATATCAGGCGTTATTTTTTGTGACGATGTGAAACACCTTAGGTTTGGCTGACTGAGCTGATTAAAAGATGTGATTTGATAACTGGAAAGTTACAACCCTGTGTTTTGCAATAAAAGATTGAAGTAATTTCCAAAATATGTGCATATCAGTGCAGTTGGGTAAACTCACGCTCACCTTCTCTATTCTCACCCTTTCTGTTTCCCCTCTCTTTGTTTCTCTCTCTCTCTCTCTCTTAGACAGACACATACGCAAGCACAGGCATGCGATGACTCACTCCATCAAAGAATGACTGGACTTCAGAGGATATCATGGTACTTCATTTGACAGTGTGACTGGTCATGATGAAAGCAGTGACCATGTCTTGTAAAATTCCTACTCAGTGACTCATTTACCTTGTAACTATGCAGAAAACAAACACATGCTCTAGGCAGCACACAGACTATCTCTAATGAGCATTTATGTGAAGCAAAAAGATACAGTTTCACAAACAATGCCATTTCTGTAAAAGAATACTGTCTCTGGACATGTGGGCGTAAAGCAGATGTAGTCAATAAAGGCAACTCATTTTATTATGTAGAAAATGCTGATACTAGGGTAGTCAGACTAAGCAGACAAAGCTGAGGAATCCAGCTGCTGTTACTTTCTAAGCTACAACTCCAATAGCAGTCTAAAAACATACACTGAGTCCTATTCCTGGACCTCCTCTGCCAAAACACACGTGCCTCCCATTTGACTGTGTCACTGAGGTCCAGCTCATGTTGAGTGCCACTGATTCACACCTACACAACAGAGCCCGCCGCCCACACAAACACACCCTTCTTTATCATTCTTTGCTTTGGCAGGCCAAACAATTGGTACAATTCTGATGCTGTCGGTCTGATACACATAAAGTGTGGCTGTGCCCCACTTGTTCACCTGATTACAAAAGCAGCACACAATACATACTGGCTCCAAAAACAGGTGGTGTGCAAGAAAATGCAGACAAAAGGAGAAAACAAGCCAAGAAAATCTGGAACATAAACTGAACAAAATGAGTGACATGGCCTCGTTGTGGACAGCTGAACATCCGTGGTGAAACAAGCCTGCTGCCTTTCAGGACAACGGACGCAAAGCAGGCTAAACTAGCACAGTTTCCATTTCATTATAGGAAACACAGATCCTAAATGTAGAACCATAAAACAGAAACAGCAACAGAGCAAAAGGACAAAAAAAAAAACCCCAAAAGTTATAAAGCACTCAGAACAACGTTGAGATGCGTGGGCAGTTGTGGAGCCATTTTGGGGAAGAGTCAGGCCAGTTAGGGTTCACAGCCAGCCTGGTAATGTAGAGAAGGGAGAGGCCTGTGGTAACTAAAACCAGTAAGCAAGCCAAGCAGACGCACAGTCGGACAGCCAGTGGCGTGTGGTGCAGCAGGCGTCTAGTGCCATGACTCAGGGATTACAAGCAAGGAATGACTAGAGATGGGACAAAGTGCACTCCCCAGGAACTCACTCTACACCACATCAAGGTGTCGTGAGAGAAACTCATGTGGCCAGCAGAAAGATGTGGAAACAGAGGAAGAAAGGGAAAGGAGGGGGAGGAACACTGGAGGAGGAACTGTGCGAGTGGGTGGGTGAATGATTGAAAAGAGTTGTCTGTTACAAAAAAAGCTTGTTAATGCTTTATTTCCCCAGCCAAGGAACATATTTTCCTTTGTTTTGGTTGTTGGCTTTTGTGGAATGTGAGTAAAACGAGAAGCTGTTGAAGACTGATTGCTGGGAGAGGCGCTCTCATCATTTTGATCTCTATTTTTTTTGTTTAAGCAAAGCAAGGAATATTTACCACCATCATATCGACCACACCTTGGAAGATCTGTCTCTCTCCATTCCCCCCATCTCTTCTTTCTCACCTTATGCTTGCTGTTTAGCAGACTGCTGTATCTAGTGCTAACATGCCTCACTGTATGACTAAGCTTTATAAGCAAAGATTAAGGCGTGTATTCCAGGCAGGAATAGAGATAGGAACCATGCAGTATAATGGTTTTACGTTTGTGTGGAAAACACAGCAGACGACTGAAGGAGCAATGAATGAAACGCTGGCTGACCCATTTGATGTGACATAGTGGCATCAGTGATCAGCGCGGGAAAGTAAGAAAGACAAGGTCATTGTGGAAACTCACAGACATCCAATTCACTACTATCTACCCTGTCTGTTGACAAGTCCGACCAGGACAGGGAGGCCCATTGAGCAATCTGGTATCTTTTGCTCTCTAGGCGCAGACACAGCCTGGTCAAACACTACCTAATGACATATGTGTGATGCACTGAACACTGGACTGACTAATCAAGTTTTGATCTGGCAAAACACATCGCCCTCGGTATGACACGGCACACATCAGATGAAAAACTGACCTGTTTGCTCTGTTTGGCCCAATTCATTGACAGACCACATCAAGAGAAGCCTGGATCACCCAAACAGTGTTTGCACAGCTGCCAGCCAGCCACGCACATTCAAACATTGGCATATATTACACTGCACTACTGAAGGAGTGCTGACACAAAACACAGCAAAGCAAAAACCTGAAGCTTATGTAACTCCCTATGCTCTGGCACAAGTTACCCCTGTCCACACTGTACCAACATGGGAGGCACCTTGGAAAAGACAAGGCGGTGAAGCCTTTCTAAGTATCATCACACAGGTATGGCCTGTACGCGCCTGTGTGCATAATGTCTGTGGCGGGCGTGGAACAAGATGCCTTATAAGGGCTCTCAGCAGAAGCATCAGGCATGCCAGTTACAACAAATAGCAGCATTCTGATCAGATAAAAAAAATGAGCCTCCCCCTCAAGCTCCTTCTATGCCTCCATGCATGCCACCCAGCAGGGCATGCTCACAAACATTCCTGTCAGTCACTGAACCCTGACCTGAGAACGCAGAAGGAAAGTAAAAGAGGTACGATTCACTCAAAGTGAAACAGACTTGTACTGTAAATGATTGACAACTCTCCTGAGTATTAAATCTATATCTGAGTACAGAACAATGTTACTTGAATATACTGTAACACTCAATAAGAACACAAAAGTAAAAGAAAAATGAGGCTCTAGCTTTCAAGCTTACAATTTCACACTCAAACACCTTCCCTGTTAGGTAACATTCTCCCTCATCTTTGAAACTTTAAAACTCTGTAGAGCTGACAGTTTTGTTATGGCTACATGATGCTTTCAGTAATAAGCTACCGTGAACTAGGTTGCATTGAAGTAACTGTGAGTCAGGAATTGACTGCTACAAATCGGAATAGAGGAATAAAAGCTTGGTGGAACATTAGAAGCCTTGTTTGGGTGCACCTCTGACCCTGGCGGTGTGTGAGCGCTTTAAAGGGAATTACCTCTGCTGGAGAGAGAGAGGACAGGCTTTGGGAAAGCTGACACAGGCTGCACTTCCGTCACAAAGCAAAACAAACAGTATAGTAAGGTGGGTTGGAAACCACTTATGCCTGTTAGTGGGGTATGTATGTATGTGCAGCCTGTGGTTGCAGGTGTTTGGAGAAAGGGGAAAAAAGACACAGTTTGTAGTTCCTACAATGCTATAGCCTTGTGCTTGCTTTTGAAGAGCAGAGCAGTCACGTCCACTGGGAGGGCAACTACTTTCACAATCCAACAAATCAACACATGCAATCTGGTGTTGTATGAAGCGCTTATCTCTTTCAGTGAGTTGTAAGCAAATAGCCTGTTATAGTGCTTTGCATGCATGCAATGCAGAAAGACATCAGTGTTGTGTCTTATGAGGAAAAGGAACAGCCTCGGACATCGGCGGTTATCTTGCAAGCACGGTAATATCACAGAGTGACCCTAAAAGCGTGCTTCTGTGTGAGAGAGAGGTGGGGAAAAGATGTGTTTGTGGGATGTTGTGAACTGCTCCTTGACAGCCTCAACTTGACCTGAGTGCACCCAAGTGAGCATAAGCAGGAGCGAGCATTGCGAAATGGTTTTGCAAGATAGCACTCTGCTTTGGCAACTTAAATGCAGCTGTCAGCACCTTTTATGTGAGTTTGTGAGATGCATATGTGAGAATCTATGCTCTGCAGGTACTGACAGTGAGGAGAAGGTGGTTAATGTGGTGAGTCACAGCCTCTTAGTGGGTCAACACAAGCAATTAGTATCAAATTTCCATGATGCATCAATGCAATTTGCTGCTTTACTAACAGACTCAATGGCACCTGAGCTGCAAAAGCACAGGGGATTAGTAAATGTAAGAAGCTGCTAAATGCAAATCATCCAAACATTCCACCATGCGTAACATGTGTCTGTATAAAAATGAGAAGTGAAACCACGCAAAGTTTTAAAACAGCTAACAGTTGCAGGCTTCCCTGTCTGTACCCTGGACTACCCCTGGGGCAAGCCAAGTCTTCCAGGCAGCAGGGTCAGAGAGGCAAGCCTCAGCACTGCAGATTCATCACCTCAGTCTGCCTCTCCTTCCCTCTGGAAAGTCAGTTTCAACCACCGAGGAGGAGGGGGAGGTAGAGAAGAAAGGAGGGAGGGAGGGAGGCAGAGGAGACAGTGGGGTTGGTGGGGAGGTGTGGGGGTAATTAGGCACCACTGTATGTCTCCCATGCCGGCTGGGCAGAATGCCCTGGCTCTCCTGGTATGGCACTAAATATATGGGTCAGAGATGGGTGTTTAGATGGGAGAGAGAGAAGATGGTGATAGATCCCCAGTGAGATTAAAGCAGGATGAAAGAGAGAGGGATCATTTGTACAACAAGCCTAAAAAAAAAAAAAAAAGCTTATTTCAACAGTCAATTTGAGCAGCACACATCCAAGATCAAAATATGACCAAACTTAACTAACATAAGTACACATGTAAGGGCAAATCTGGAAAAGTAATCAGTTTTCATTAGAGCATGATGAGTTTAAAATATGCAGCGTTTGAGAGCAGCTACATGAAAGAATGTTAAAACACAGGAACTGTCTCCAATATGTCTTCACATGATGTGACCATTTCTCTGTTGCTGCGTCCTGTGACATTACTTTGCCTACATGACAACATTGAGTCCACGTTTGCCATGAAGAAAGATGTCAAAACTGGAGTTTAATAACTTTTTCATATCGGCACCACACATCTTACGGTGATTTGTTGAGCCTGATTCATTCAATAACAATAAGAGACAAACACACACAGAGGATAGCCTATTGCATGACTGTAGAGCCTCCGGCGTATATTTTCCCCTCAAATATTGCGTATTGTCCAATATTGAGCAACCAACCCCGTCTCCGCACTGAAATATGAGGACAGTATGTGCCCCTCAACGCATCTATCTACCGAGAATTAGCACTGTGGTTAAAATCAGCGTCATCTGCCACCAGCCGGTTGCGCTACAAGGAAAAACATTTAGGAGTAAACGTTAGTCTCGTGTTAACTGTCAAGCTCTCACAGAAGAGTTGTATTACTCACCGTCCATTTTTTCAGTCTTTATGATCGTTATTGTCGGTTTCATATCGACAGCTGCCGTCATGACCATCAGATCAGTGTGACTTGAAAACGCCGCGTTCCTCTTCTAACAGCTTCAAAAAAAATACACACACACAATATAAGGAGGAAAATCTTCTCTTCCTTCGGCGCCCCGGTCAGTTCTACTGGCCAATATAATTTACTTTTATTGTTATTATTATTATAATTTGCCT
Organism: Toxotes lorentzi; assembly: GCA_037833715.1. Lineage (NCBI taxonomy): Eukaryota > Metazoa > Chordata > Actinopteri > Toxotidae > Toxotes > Toxotes lorentzi. Next base: position 18,012,179 of record JBBMJY010000026.1, read on the forward strand.
TTTCCCTCACACACAAAAAAAAAAAATCGATTCAGTTTCTTTAACTCCTAACTTATCTCTCTCTTTCCCTCTCTCCCTCTCCGGTGCATGTACACACACTCCCTCTTTTCCTCGTTCTTTCTTACTCACTCACACTCTCCTTCCCCTCTCTATCTCTGGCTATGGGCGTTGCATCGCGAAGAGCCGGAGCGCGATGACAGCTGAAAGGGGCGGTGTTTAGAGGGGTGACTTGCCAGTTGATTCACAATTCAATTACAATGCGCCCCCACCACCACCACCACCCCACCCTTCTGCACACACACACACACACACACACACACACACACACACACACACACACACACACACACACACGAACACACTTACTACTCCCACCTCTGTGAGAACCAACATGTACCAAGACCCCTTCGCGTCATCAGGACCGTGCATGTTCCCGCAAAATGCCCGCGTTTTTTTTGTTTTTTTTTTATTATTATAGGGATGAAAAACACTCTGGAGATGTGAGAACTGCTGAGTAGCCTGAGAGAGAACTCTAGTAATGCTTAGAATCACATTACCAATAGGAATATTGTCCAAAGATGACAGCAAACGTTCAATTCAAGATCAACCTCATGTCATCTTTCACACCCAGAAATAAAATCAAGCTTTTAAAATATCAATTAAATCACACATTACACAGTGTTAGTCACTAAAGGATTTATACTGGTATGTTTAAGGCATACTATAGGGGACTAAAGCGGAATGGAGTACAATATGGCTGCCATATCTGACACACTGCAAGCCCCTATAGGAACAATATAGCAACAGTATTGTGATATTTCCTGAGGGTAAGAAAAAAAATCTGTCTTTGGAGATGGTTTTAGATCTTAAAATAGCTATGTACAAACAGTTTTAGATGTTGTTTATGTGTGAAGAACCATGAGCTATGAGCTAAAAGGAGAGTCTGGACTGTCTGTGTCCCATATTCTGCAGGTCCAGATTTCCTCATAACTTCTAACTCACCCTCATAAACACCTCAGAGTATTTCCTGTTCACCTTGTACTGATCAATGAAAAAAAACAACCACATCTCTTTTTTTTTTCTTTAAACAGTTGCATCAAGTATATCTTTGCAAATAGGCACAGTATTAACTGTAAAAGCATTCTCATACATAAATAAGGTGCATTAAAGATGTGAGGTTTAAAGATAGTTTAGTTGTACAGATATTAAAATCAAACTGGGTCTCACAAAGACCACTGACGAAAATCTAGTTTGAATAAGGCAATCTGCCAGTTCCAACTCTCAGTTTCCATTACCTTTATATTTCTTTCTTTTTTTTTTTTTTTTTAGATTTTTGTGCTTTGTTATCTACAGTAATCAGGAACAATGACCATGCCTTACTGGAAATTGAATCAAGAATTTGTTCTGCCACTGGAAAAGAACAAAGACAAGAGAAAGATTGGGCTTTTTAGCCACAGTAAGGCTCCACTCTGAGAAATCACTGCCATTAGGGAACACCTCCCATGGCAACAGAAACAGTAATAACAGATTATAATAGTAATTTTACATCCACTGGAAGCTACGTTTTTTTTGTTTTTTGTTTTTTTTTTGTAAAAGGCAATAAAACAGGTTTGCAGAAACCTGTTTTTGCTCATTAATGAAAAAAATATAAAGGGTTTTCTTTAAGGCCTTGGCCCTCCTTTTCCATATATCCAACCTCACCACAAGAAACCTTGTTAGAGTGAGTCATATGGCTCAACCTACGATGCACATCAATACAATGCTTTTGCATATGCTGTACTCATGTATTTCTAAGTGGGATGATTTGGATGGAGGCTGGGGAGCCAGGGATATTGATCACGCATGGATTTTTAAACCAGTGGTACTTCACTGGCTCCATTAGCAGCCCTGGATCAGGTTTCATTGGCCTGATAGGAGCCTCGTCTGGGAAGAGTGCTGGTGGGTTCTGCGGTGAGAGGAGCGGCCTCACCAGGGGAGTGGTGGGGGTGATGGAAGAGAAGAATGGAAGGGGGAACAGCACCTCTCACTTTATCTAAGTCAGTCAGTCTCTCACCCTCTATGACTGGACCTCTTTGTTTTCTGTTAATGAACTCCCTCGTATCTGTTCTTAAAAGGACAGACCGGGTCCTTCTGTGCCTAAGGGCAGCCATTAGGGGTTTAATAGTGTTGCTGACTAATATCTGAACTGGCGTCACTGTAACCCATTTCAGTTTGGGTTTTCTTCTTTCCATCTTAACCTCTTTCCATCAGATTTATTTTAAAGCATATGACTGTATTTCCTCAAATCAATTTTAAGAATGAAAATATGTATGTCAAAACTAATACAATCAAAACTGAATTATTAAACAGGTAGCGACAAAGTGATTGCAAAAAAAAAAAAACATTGCTGCCTTAAAATCCTGTTGCCAGGAAACATCTGAGTAAATTTTTGTATCTCAGTACACTGTGTTACTGATTGGTTTCTCAGAGCAATGACCATTTCAATTGCCCTTCGACAGCCTGGTGTACAGTGACCCTGAAGACAAACACATTTTTTATGAAAAGAACACTGACATGAGGGAAACAGTTTCCATTAAAAAAAGTCTACTAAACATTCAGTTTATCTTCACAAAAAATCTCTGCATCAGCTGCTTGTGTCAAAGTTTTGCACAATACAAACCCAAAAAAGAACTATCGTCGAAACAAATTGTGTCATTTCCCTTTGAGACAGAGGGATTGTTAATTGTCTCACTCTCATAAAACAAGCAGCCAGTGTATGAGCCAGTACACTCGAGAACACATGTCCCAGATCAAACAAGTTTTGGTTTCAGTGTCTCTTTTCTTCACCTGGCAAATGCTGTTGCCATGGTTTTGACAGTTAGCTGGCTTTACTCATTTGCGTTGCAGTCTAGCACTCCTTGCTAAAGCAGCTCTCTCTTTCTCTCTCCTCGCTGCTCTCTCATGCTTGCTGTCTGTCTCTCACTGGCACATCTGTGTTGTCTGCCTGTCTATAATCCTTAGATGTAACCATCGCACCTGCTACTTTTCACAGAGTTAACTGAAAGGTTATTCGATTTAGAGCAATCCATACAGCTGTCAAAAGATATTTGTCTTTGATGTCAGTGCCCTCGCAGCAAGTCACAAGAGTTTTGGTTGCTCCAAGTATTTCGATTTTAACACTATTTTTTTCAACATTTATGAATATAAAATCTTAGAAACTAACAAAGCATTAAAAAAATCTCAGACAATGGATGTGGCCCGACAGGTTTGGTATGTTGTGTGAATAGACAGCATTTAGCATGTAATCAATCAGTCACTCATTTACAGGCACTCAAGCAGACACACAGATGGGTGACGGACATGTGCGCGCGCACACACATACACACACACAGAGCAGACAGTGAAACAGTAAAACAGTGGGGTCCTTGTGGCCGCTGTCTAGTAGCTCAGTTTCAGCTCTGTCTGTGGTGGATGCTGTCTGAAGGTGCCACAGGCTGGATGCACTCCTGCTGAGATCAGAGGCTTAGCTGGGACATGAGCGGTGTATCCCCGTATGTGTGTAAGTGTGTGTGTGCTCATGCACATGTACTGTGCTTGTGTACATCTCTCTCTTGTGCCTCACATTCCAAAGTCTCTTCTGAGAGTATGTGTGTGTGCATGTGTGTGTCAGAGAGTGCATCTGTCTGTGTGTCTGTGCGTGCTACTAAGTAGCAGGGCCTCCCTGAACAAAGGCTCAGCTCTTTTCTGAACAATTAGCTTCTCTAAAAAGGACATCTCTTCCTCCATTAGCGGCACCACGTGCCCCCCATCACTCCATTGTGCAGATAATTCAATTATCCCCACCCCCCTCTGAGTCTCCTTGCCTCCCAGACCTCCCTCTCCTCATCTTGCCCTCCCTCTTCTCTGTTACCACCACACTCTCAGATAAAGCTTCGCTATTCCTCACAGCTGAAGGGAAAATACATCAGTCCACAGTTTTAATTTATTTCTCATTGAATAAATGAAGGTTCTATATAATAGTGAGCCGCAACACTCAAAGGAATGATACACTCTGAAAAGATAATGATCCGGCAGTGAAAATACAGTTGCAGCATTTCATTGAATTACTATAGGCAAAAATTGAACTTTAACTACTATAGGATGGACTTTATTCAACTGTGAACACATATTACAAGACACAGTAAGAGGTATTCACTCTTACCATAACTGGTATTTACTGGTTGTAGTTAACAGTCTGTGGATATTGCTAAGCTCATGATATAAACATTAAAACAATGGGAGGTCTCTCTAAGGGTTCATTAAAGCACCACCTTTGCTGATGAGCTGGCATCTGTTGCATCATCACCCGTCAGTGATTGCATGTGTTTCAGAACTGCATGTTCTCCAACTGAAGTGGTTTGTAATTAGTCATCGTACTATCAAGAGGAACTTACTACACTCACACTTCCTAGAAATAAAACTTGAAGAACTCTGGGAAAGGTATCATTAAAAATCTTTACAAATGATAACAGGAAGGGGTCATTTCTTTTCAAGCAGGATAAAAGCCAGTGGCTGTTGGTGAGGGAAAAATACTGAGACATTTCTCAAGGTCAGGAGTATCAAGAGTATATTTGGAAAAATACTCAAATAAATGGCTTATCAAAAGAAAATCATATTCACCAGAATTTGTTTTTTGAGGTGGGTGTCTTTTAATTTAAGATATGGGAGAGAAATTCCAGAGGGACTCTACGGTAAACTGATTTCATTGTATGATGCAACCACTTCTCAGATGTCTAATGTGGAAACTCACTCAAATACAAATTTCTTAAAAATCTCCAAAAATACTTCAAAACCTTCAAATATACAGTGTAGTAGTAACACATTACCTCTTTCCTCTGTTTATTCACTAACACCTCTTGCTTCAGAACTATCCTCACACCATGCAGTTCAAATATAGGACCCATGGCAGCAGTGTAGCCCATTCCTCCACAGTTGTCTGTCGCTTTTCCGTGTTTCCACTCTTGTTTTGTTTTATTGTTGGAGGGGGAAGTGTGCGCCGGCCTGATTAGCATCACTGTTTCCTCCTTTCCCATAACCCCCCAGACCCCCGCAGGCTGCCTGTTTACTTTTAGAAATAAAAAATGGGCCTGCGCCCGTGAGGACGTGCCCCTCATCAGAGGCGAAATCCCCCTCCCCACCCCACCCCAAGACTCCAAATCTCAGATCCTCCTCCTCTCCCCTCGTCAGTCCCAGTCCTGTGACTTATCCCTCTCCTTATCCGTCTTCTCTCCTCAAACTGTATTCCGCCCACTCTCCTTTGCTTTCCACCCCATTCCCCTCCTCTTCCAACTGTCCAGCTGTCAAATCACATCAAATAAAACACAGGCCAATGGTCCCTGAGTGCCAGATCACAGCTGTTTCTGTGTGTACTAAATGGGAGTGCATGTTTAAATGTACAGTGAACCCACGAGTGCCTGGGAGTGGATGTGTGTGTGTGTGTGTCTCATGTGTGTGTGACTGCTTTACTGAATGGGAGGATGCTGTAACACAATACACACCAGAGTCCAGGGTGTGAATTTAATGAATGAATATGCCGAGTGCGCATCACTGCAGGATGTTGGTGAAGTGTGTATGCATGTGTGTGATTTCTGTGCCTGGATTTGAATGAGATCGCCTAGAAACACGCAATCACTCCGTTTTTTTCCCACACAGACACACACACACACACAGACACACACAGTGAATTTCCACAATGGGAGTTTCCAACAGGCCCTGTGGTGTGAGTGTTGGATTTTGAAGAGTAGAGCTGGGTTAGTGTAAACATCACCATGGCATGGCTGTTGTCAGGAAGCACTGTGTGTGACATTGGGCTCAGGGCCAAACATGCGATGGTCCTTTAACATCCAACATCCCCGCCTCACATCTGCTCTGTACTCCTTCTTTCTCACACTAGCACATTTCATTTTAACAACAACCAATCCATTCTCAAAGAAAAATAAAAGTGACTTCAGCTGTAAAAACCTATGTAATGTAACCACTTTAAAAGTTAAAAGTTCCTGATTTACTTTTGTTTAATGATCACCTTGTAACTGTTGTGCCAGTAAATATTTTGGAAATGGCTGATTTATCTTTGTGGAATTTCACCAGGACCAGCGTCAGTGAAAACTGAGAGAATAAAGTAAGAGGATTTTGCTGATCCTCAGTTTTACTTCTACACACCTGAATCAAACAGAACAAACTTAAAGGGGCACCTTATAAATGCTGTGACCCTACTAATGAAGTCATTATATTCTATTGTATTCCAGCAAATATTCAGTTGATTGCCTCAGATGTTCTCAGGATGATTAAATAAAACATTAGTTTACTGTTAATGAGCAAAAGCATAATCATAATTAAAAAAACTGGCACAGTCTCAGTGGTTAAAAATGAATGGTATGCACATGTGACTTCAAAGTAGAGCTCTCCAAAGTGCCAAATCACTTAAACAGCAGGAGCATGCTGAATTAGTTTGTTAGGTGTCTCCACTTCTAATTATATACAAACTGAATATGAGTGTTCAGAGATTTCAAGTGCAAAATATTCAAGGGGAGACCAGCGTTTTCAGTTTGGGTGAAATGAGTCAAAGCAACGGTTGCAGGGTGTGGAGACTGTGTCAGAAGTTACAGAGATGCTTTTGAGGTTAGCAAAGACTCATAATGCCATGTGCTGGTAGCACAAAACCCTCATTTCTGTGACACGAACAACAAGAGCTAAATGACTCTAACAACATCTCCAGGTGGCTCAAATGCTCTCAGACCTGTGGTCTGCATAGTGTAGGATTTAGAAGGATGAGAAAAAAAAGGTCAGTGCTCGGTCATTTTTTTCCGCTCAGCAATGTTTATGTCAACGGTTTAGCGTTGGGAGCAATGAAGTGAGGGCTCTGAAGGAGTGTGTCTCTGGCAACAAACATCAGCAAATCCCATCAAATCCTGACTCCCTCACACACAAACACACACACACATGTGCACACTCAGACCCCTCCACCTCTCCAGAGACCAAACCAGAGGCTTGGGAAAAAGATGGCCGCCCTTTGGCCCCCCTGTCTTGCCCCCTGCATCCAGCTCAGGGAGGTGACGGAAGAAAGCTTGTGCCCCTCAGCACCCCTACACCCTGCTGCCGTGGCGTTCGTCCCAGTCCACTAGCATCAATCACTTTTGAGGACGAGAAGGGGCCAGAGTCAAGCACAGGCAAATGCACTGGAAGGAATGTTCCAGTTTAAAATAAAACTCATTTGTAAAAAAAAAAAGAGAAGAAAAAAAAAAAAAAACAGGATTAGAGGCAGAAAAATGCAGGGCATGTAGTTGTCCCCAGAAGTGGAGAAAGTGAGAGACAGAGAGAAAAAGAGATTGAGGGTGTATCTGCTAAAGGCATTGCCCTCGAGGTCAGCATCACCAGCATCCCTCGTAGAGCAGACGCAGAACAACAGGCCAAGTTGAGTCGTTTGTGTGTGTATGTGTGTCTGTTGTAAAAAAAAAAAAAATTGGATGAGGGAGTTTGAATGTGTGTGTCAAGATCGCAGACATGAACGCTAGAGAGTGACTGATTGCCCATGTAGCATTCTAAAGTCTTTTGTTTGCTTTAAGTAGTTAACACACAATAAACTGCTATATATTTTATCATTATGTATTGCAGCATGTACAACAGGATTTTAAAAAGTAAGCAGATTTTAAAGAACTAACTGTTTAATAGGGACAATTGAAAATTATTTATTTAGAAAGACCATTACATTCCAAAATATCACTGAATATGCATTTTGCCTTTTCTTCTAATGTCTCATGCCACGTTTGAGGTCAGACTTTCTGTGTCCATTTCTTACCTGTAGGGCACATGTCGTGTCCATTGGGTACCTCCTGCAGGGTTATATCCTGGGGGTAAAGGGGCTGCGATGGGTAGTACTGCTGCTGAGGATGAATCACACCTGGGAGGTGGGTATGAGGGCCCACTGCCACCCCTCCACTCTGCCTCTGGAGATAAAACATACAGTATGGTTTAGCCTAAATGAACTGAGCAGCATGACATAGATACATACTGCAAATGTTATGCTTAAACTCATGTTTTAGGTGAAACTAATAAAATTTTTACCCACCTGCATTCAAAAGAGAAGCTATTGTTTTATAAACATTAATCTAATTACTTCTGAGTTTTGGATGGAAAACAAGCTACAAAAGCAACAATCTCAATAGTTTGAATTCCAAGCTTTGTGCTTGGAATTCAAACTATTGAGATTGTTGCATTGTATCATGCTTGAGCCATTGGAGGGGCAGTGCAACTTGCCAGTGCTTTACTGTTCTCAAACTAAATCAGTGTGTGTTTTCATGTCACCAATAAGTTTAGCCAAAGTTTTATTTGTTAACTAATGAAAAACATTTATTTCTGTGCCTGGGGATGTAGTGAAAGATTAGGCTGAAACCAGCTGATGAAACTATCCAGTGGCTTTGGCCGACAGTGCAACCTTGGATTTTTTTTTTCATTGTTTTCCTTCACAGATAACCCTTGCGGCTAAATTTGACTCATTCAGTTTATCTTTGCTGTGTTGTTTTATTCCGCTTATCACTGAACTGTTCACGTAAGAGGCTGCACCAAGGGGGAAGTCTGAAGTCAGCACTTGACAGGGGAGCCAGAGGAGATATGAAATTCTATGTGGATACAAGAGATAGTACGGGAGAAGATAGCCACTTGGCCATTTATAGCATATCAAACCCTTCATTTGGCAACAAACAAAAACCTCAATGGATATTGTTGGAACCGATGTGAACAGGAGATTGACATTTTTCTCACAGGCAGGTTCCTAACTAGATATAATGTGCTCTTTTTAACTTACCATGTTCAGTTATTCACATTTGAATATTGATCTAAAGTGGTTCCTCAGATGGGTCTGAAGTAATCTATTCTCCACATTTATGTTGCAACATGTAAAGTGCTTTCAGAGTTTATGCTCATTTCACAAGTTTTTCAAATTGTGTCATTCAATGAGCTGTAATGACTCATTTTGTCATTGTAACACGTCAAAGGAGACTAAGAACAAATGTCACAGTTAGACTTGCCAATGTTGCCGCCAAAAAAAGAGGGACGTTAGACTGTCACATGTTTTATGTCATATGTGTAACTGACAGACTGGCTGACAGAGTGACTGCCGATCTGATAAGCAGCTCCTGTTTAAGCACAACAGCATTTATCAGTACCCAGCCAGCTTTATGGATGGCTAACATGACCAGAGGATCAGGGAGGCCAGTTTACGAGGCTCTTTAGAGCTTTGCGTGGGACGCTGCCATCTCCTATCAGGCCGGTCAGCAAGGGGGAAAAACTTAGATAGGCATAGAGGGAGCCACATGGATGATTTATGGATCAGACAGATTGACTGACATAGATAACAGTGGATTGACACCATAATATTCTTCAAATGTAGAATCAGTTGAAATGTGGACTAACTTTAAATGCAGAGGTAAGCCTATTATTCAGAAAATTAACAGGGACAGCCAACAACAACCTCAAAGGAGTTGTTGTTAGCCACAATAGTTAAAACACTGTACAATACACACTTTCCTTACGGTCTACTTTTATGTGCTTCTCCAGTCAACAAATGAGCACCTTGACATTTTTTTGTGGTGCTATAGAAAAAAAAAGCTATAGCTAAAGCTATAAGTAACACTGTGCACATACAATGATTTGAATGGGAGTGTATTACAAGCCATTTATTTTTGACAGGACAAGTTAATAGCCCATTTCAGACAATAATAAAACCATGGTAAAACATAGAGAGAGCACTGGGATGCTGATACATTACAGTAATAGGCCAATATTTGAATAGAAAAAGACCGACAGGCACTGAGATCTTCAGCATAACTTCTGACTGAACTGGCACATTGACTGGTGATAATCCAGTCCCCTCTTGTGCAAATTCAGAAATCTGACTGGAGTCGGATGGGCGGATGTAGGGAATGGATGTAGGGAACGGGCCACAGCAATTCTAATATTTACATATAATATAAATAGGTTAGTGTATTTGATGTTGTGTTTCCTTAATTCATCTAACCTTCGTGTCATCAAAGTAGATTCATGCTTATTCACATTTTTGTCACGTGCCAGTTAACCCACTGTGTAACTGCAACTATATATAGAAAGGAACATATATTTTGAAATCACACAGTGTGTTTTGCAAGATGGGAACATGCAACTTAAAGCACACGTAAAAACCACTGAAATTCCCCAACGTTATGAGAAACCATTTTGATTCAATATTAGTTACTCATCTTTCTTATACAGTGTCTCGCGGTTATACTTGCATACATTTGTTCGTTCATTCATTCATCGTTAAGGGTGTTTAGGCTGCCTGTCCCATAGTGGTTCTAAGAAGGAACTGCAGCGTCTACAGTTAGCAGACGTTTAATCAAATGCACCTGTGAGTTAAAAGAAAAGGTGTGATATATTGTTCCAGGGCTCCTGGTGTCGTGCATGTTGGCCTTCTTGAATGGCTTAAACACTTAACAGAAACGAGCTGCCGCACCTATGCTTTTCCTGCAATGGGAAATTTAACTATCTGCTTTGAAGAAAAGTCCTGCGCATGTAATCACTCCCATTTACCGTGTAGCGCACTATATTTACCGTCTGCCATTTCAGTTGAGCGTCCAGATTCATATAGAAGAGTAGTGCCCACGACATGTACAAAGCACGATGCAATATGATGCATCTTATAGATGTAAAAATTACATGCCTGGGTCTCTATATATGTCAGTGATGACGCAAAATGGCAGCGATTCAGAAGGTTGACTGCATGTCATTCCAAACCAAAGCTGTATAAAGAAGACTGCTGTTCTGTGTATTACATGTTCTACAGTACGGAAGCCTCACACTGTTCTGTAATTTCTCTTTATGTTTTTAAGAAATTGAGGTCACCTTTGTAGTGAGGTGGCTTCTGGTATTTTTTTTAACTGTTACAAGCAGCTGTTTTTTCTCCCCCGTTTTGTGCGTAAGTCTTTGTAAAGCATAGAAGACACCAACTATAAGTGTAAACACAAAAAAATAAAAAATAAAAATAAAACACATTAGGCCCTCTGCTTTTTTGCTGATAATTCATGTAAATTCAAGAGAATAGAGCTACCGAGGTGACCCAGGTTCACCTTTTGACCAAGTCTGTCCTGTTATACAGTAGTCTCAATTTCAAAGGCAAGCCCCACCACCTGAGCCAATTAGGACCCAGGGAGCTGTATCCTCCTATGTTTTCTATCAGGCCAGGGTGGGGTTGCCATTTGCATATAACCTCAGTCTCTTTTCCTAATGTGCCAGCGCTCTGCATACAAATGGAGGCATTTATTTTGCCGCTCCTTGGCCTTCACCCTTCAAATGCTCTCCTGACAGGAATCCCAATGTTCCCAGCTACCACTGTCTCTGACTCTGTATTCAGCTCTCTCATTTGGAAAGCATTTAGAGCCTTGGTGTTCTTGCAAACAGACTGCTGCAAAGCACTGTGCGGGTGGCTTAGCTGAGAAAGGTGTTATTCAGTAGTTACGGGCTGACTCCAATTTGATTGGTTAGTGGCAAGGCTGGAGGCCCACAGGTCTCAATATTTACAATATTACTTGCTAAAGAGAAGTGCATTTGCGGTGGCTGGTTGTGCAACAGAGAGGGGTTCACAAGGGCGATTTCACAGCCTTGTAGAAGATCATCTTGTTCAACAGCTCTGTTTCCTAACTTTTCACGAAATCACGAGGAACACCATGTACAGATAGAGACAGTACAACTCAACAGTTTCTTTGAGGTGATGGATTCCAGAGTTGCTAACACACATGCGAGTGCCCTGCTCATATTCTCCTGAACACATTCCTGCACTGCCATGAGCCTCATTCCCTCACACTCCTGCCCGGCTGCGTGGTAGGTAGCTGAGGCAGCCTTAACACAGAGGTAATTTACGAGGGAGGTCTTACCATTGCGCCCAGACGGTCACAGGGGTGAAGGGCCGGGTAGGAAGAAACTGGATCCATGTAGTAACTCATCACAGACACTGTGGACAGGAGAAGCAGGGCCTGCTGAAGGGATCAACACACAAACAGATGAGGCGGGGTGGAGTGATCTATCTATCTATCACACTCTGTTTGCCCTTTGTGTGCAAGTGTGTGGTTGAACGCTGTATGTCTGTGTGTGTGGGTGTATGTGTTTTTGTGTGTATATGTAGGTGTGTGAAAAGAAATGGAGAGGAAAGGGGGTCAAAAGGGGGGGGGGGGGGGAGTGAGAGAGAGAGGGGGTTTCAACAACCTGCAACAAAAGCTGCACAGTTTAGAAGAGTGAAAACCACTGTTTTCACTCTTCCAAAATACCTAATGTTGTCCCAGCCACCTTTTGTCTGATTTAGGTTTTAGGTTTTTTTTGTATGTGTATCTTTACACATACAATAAAGATTTTTTTATTTGGAAAAAAAAAATATTTCAACTGAAGCAAATCAAATCCATCCAGAGGCTTGTCTACCTAACATTTCCATCACTTCTCCCTCACCATCTCCCTTCCTTCTCCTCATGCAAAACTGCCTCCTCCTCTCATCTGCCTCACCTCTTCCTCCTCCTCCTCCTCTTCTCCTTCCTTTTCCTCTCCTTCCTCCCCTCCTACACACTTTGCTTATCACTTAACATTATTTACTTGAAGCAGCGTCAACAAAAGAGACTAGAAACCGAGCTGAAGGATTACATTAGAGGAGGAATGGTGTATATGGGCAGTGGCAGGTCCCATCTTCCTCACATTCATATGTTAAGCAATTGAATATCTAGTTTGTGTCAGCTGCTGACAAGAGTGAGGGAAGATGTGCCAGTGCTCAATGCTTGCAGATGTTCACCAGCTCAAAAAGATTCAGATGCTCTTGCTTCAGAAAAAAAGTACCCATACACAAAGTGAATAATGTGGAAATCAGTACTGTTATTCAAACCCATGCACCATCTTTAGGCTTTTACTTAAATGTCATTCATGTAAATGAAGAACAAGGGGTAAAAGAAGAACAATGAATCAATGCTAAATAAAAAAGTAAAGCGTTCATATAGCCCTAATTATGCATTTTGTGGTATAAATAGATCCTATTTATACATTAAAGACTTTTGGAGCTCTATCTGAAGGCAGTTTCAACCCCGCAAAGTGAAGGAAATTGAAAAAAAATCTTGATGTAAAGTTCATTTTAAAAAGAGATACAGATGTGCATGTAACTTTCTTTTGAACGGTGCGGTAAGGTCGCAAAAATAAACAGAGATGAAACAGGTCGAAAGCAGCGCATCTTAATTTGAAAAAGGGCGCTGCGCGCTTTATGAGAATTCCTGACGGGAAAAAACAGAAACTTTAAAGCCAACACTTTCATCCCCCGTGCTGCATCAAAGTAGCACCCAGCACCGATAATAGCACGCACCCACTCAACTGATCATTGATTTATAGTTAATTCTAATAAAAAAAAAAACTTTGCACTTACCAATTCGGTGTGAGAAGTTTCCTGTAAACTGGAAGCGCTGGGCAGCTGAGTGTGACAGCTGAGCGGTGGACTGCAGAGATGCTGTACCTGCTTGCAGCGAGTCCCACAGAGGAAGGAATATTATGCACACTTTTAGTCCCTCCCTCAATCGTACGGTGATCCTCTCCAAATCCTATTTTTCCTCTGCCTGTAGTCTTTGGACTTCACATGCAGCTGTGGTTCACATGCAGCCACAGTACAGGTGTACATTTGTGCAGAGAGCCTGTGGTGGTCAGTAATCGGTTTGGTTGGACCCAGATTTTCCTGTCTTATATTTTACATCTCTGAAATATTCCAAAATCTTGTGGTTGGTGTATTTATCCAATATCAGGTCAGCTCAGAAGTTTCCTCAGTGCTTTGCAGTGAATTTAAACAATGAATTTATTGAGGCAACATCTGATTTGTCATTTGTCATTAGACTGATTCATTAAATGATTCAGAACCGTAATCTCTCCTCTCCTTTTGTGTGATGTGTCATTAAAATGGCCCTTTTCAGCTAAATTTAAAATAAGTTTGTTTATTTGTTTGTTTACTTCTCACAGATAGCCAACCTCTTACTGGGAAAAATGGCAGGAAAGGGGGAGGAAAACATCACATGGAGACGGGTGTGATGACAATGACAATAGCTGATCTTCCTGTGATGCTGTCATCTGGAAAAAAAGAAAAACGTCTCCGTCTCTATGTGTGTCACATCAGGTAGAGGTTTATTTAAAGCACGGACATGCTCTTTTTTTTAACATTTGTGTTAAATTTCAATCAAGCCTCAATATTTTAAATTTATCAGTAAATATCTCCCAGCTCTTGTGTTGTCCAGAACAATGAACCTCTGAAATCAGGCTAAAATGAACTGTTTAAGGAACTGTAGCTTTGAGTTGCCAGAATGCACCTGAGATGCATCTGCTTCTTGAGGATTTATTTACTGTACATCACTGAATATCACATCATCCTCCACCTCCTACCTCCTAAACCCCCAACCAACATCCAATGCATGTAGGACACTGATTAAAGCTATGACAGAAATGTTGACCACTCTTCTGCGAAATGAGAAGTTCCCCCAGTCCAACACAAGATCTACATCCACCCGCTCTGATAGGGGTTAGTGATAACCAGGTAAGAGCGTGAAGGTTTATCTATTTGCTCATTTATCGCTTTATTTGTTTATTTATTTCCTTGCTGCAAGCTCGCAAGCTTCCTGCTCCATTACAGCATAGACCACTGTCTCTCTCTCTCTCTCTCTCTCTCTATCAGCTTAACACTCAACACTTGCGACTCATCTGAAACACCTTGTGGCTCCATGATAATTCCGTGACCCCAGTGCAGCATTTGTTTGAATTAGAAAGTGCACGGTTCAAACCTCCTGACAGCCACTGCTCTTAACAGTAAATCTTAAAAGTCTCGGGGTAAGGAGGTGTGTGTGTGTGTGAAGAGCTGAGGGGAGTGAGGGGTCAAGTCCAAGGTGAGAGGCGTGAAGAAGTACCATAAGGGGCTCAGTGGCAGGCAGCCTGTATTTTCTCAAGACCTCATCTGAATCCCTCTGCGTTCTGTGGGCCTCAGCGCCCCAGGCCCCCAGGGGACACAGATGGGCAACACGTTGAGGGCAAAAGGCAGGGGTATGACTTATTGCCATGTGGAGAGAAAAGCACGGGACGCACCCCTGTGATGAGACCAAATTGAATAAAAGCGAGGATGAATGCGATCCAGATCTTCGGCCGATGCCCCGGCAATGCTGTTTCAATTAACTGTCTCACCAGTTCAAAGGCGAGGCCCTTGATTCACTCCTGCTTCGCTTGAAGCCACTATCATCACGCTGCCCCCATGCCTTTCACCTCCCGATTATGGTGCCACCTTTTTCCGCTTAGAACCTCCTCCTATGCGCTGGCTGTGCTCATGTTTTGCATTAAACAGATAGTGAACGCCTTGCCATCACCACCAGTAAAAGCCATCAGTCAAAAGACCTGCAGGGGTTCATGGCCTTCACCATCACTCTCCTTGTAAAGTCATAGTGTTCTTGCATCAGCTCTGAATTAAACTGATATTTGTCTGTTTCCACCAGAATGTCTTAAAAACATTTTCAAAATGTAAACAAGACTTGAATAAATTATCCTCTATGCAACTTTCCAGACTTAAAACCATCAGGAGTTTAAAATAGTGACCATGTAATGGAAACCCTAAAACAAAGTTCTCATGACAGGTCCATTATCTGCCTTGAAAGACATAGTATCTAAAGTCACTTTGGGGCCATATTCTTATCTTTACCATCTGTTCAGAAGTGGCAATCCCACTTTAACCTGCTGAATTCAAACCCCAGTTGATCATTTTCCTGGAACATCTCTGAGTACACACTAAAAAAGATAAACAATTTGACGGGACCAATCCAACCAATATGAGCAAACCATACTTTGAGACATAAATTCCCCAAACCTAATGTTTCATCTAAGAAAACCAAATGTTTTCTAGATGAAACATAAGTTATAAAATATGGGACTGTTCTGCAGTCCTTATGTTGTCTTTATCCTGGGACAGTGATGGATCTCTGTCATCCCAATGTTTTATTTTTTTTTAATCAGCACACAAAACCATACTGCTGACTGTCCTCCATTGATGCCTTGCGTCTTGGTGAGCAGCTCCAGACTGTGAATCCTTTTGTCTCATTTTCTCATTTTGGATCTTCCAAAGATAGCGCTGACAGGTGATATTAATGGTCTTTTATTAGCATCGCCCTGATTGCTACAGATTTCTGGAAGCAAGAGATAGAGGGAAAGAGCAAGGAGGAAAAAAAAATAAGAAAGAGAGAGAGAGAGAATATGGAAGTCCTCCACCCACCGCTTCTCACAGGAGATCGCCTCTCTCTTTGATAGCCTGCCCGAATCTGTTCCCCCCATAGAAACTGCCCTGCAGATGTTGTTTCTGTATGCTGACTACAAAGAAGGAGCCCTTTATGAGAAGAACATCTATTTTGGGCCTCAGTGTTTCCGAGCTGTGGTGCTCAGTGAGAGGAGTACAGGCCTAATCTTTCTGCTGCTGAAAACTCTGTTTTATTCCCTGCCCATGATATTTTTAGATTAAAGCCCAGTTCTAATGAATAAAGTGAGGATGTAATATTTTATGACAGTATCAATATGCCATCACCGCGGTGGGCTTGGGCCTGAAAAAGCCTACATTGCTATTGGCATCAGCATGAGAGAAACCGGGGAACTATGGGGTAGTAACCTCATGGAACATGCAGAGGCCTTTGTGTCAGGCCTGACTAGATTCATTTAGAAGTGTTTGTGGTTAAGACTCACACTCACCGACAGAACCGTGACGTTGTTGCACTTTGTTGACTGTGAGGCAAAGGTCTTGGGGGCAATATTAGCTTTTGATATTATCTTTAATTAAAGCACCAATCCCTCTGCCAAGTTGTCCAAACACTCCTAAATAGGCTCCGTAAATCAGACAAACATCCTCAATATTTGATGGGTTGAGAGTGTGCACTATAGCCTCCAGATGGTTTGTGTTTCTCAAGCGTTTCACGAGGGATGGTACGGGACAGCGATCTTCTGTTCGAGTGTGCCTCTTGACAGAACGAGTTCCTCCAAATCACACGCTGAGTCGCTGGATTTCTGCCTAGGTCGCTCTCTCTCCCTTTTTGTGTTCCTTCTCCTCCGTGTGTGGGTTTATCTGTAGGCTATGAATGTTTGCATTTACTGTACTGTTTTGTTTTCCATTTGTGTCATGTTTGCTTAATGGCATGCCCACATCCAGCTGATTCTGTTGTCGAAACTAGCACTAGACATATGAAGGTTGTGCAAAAAAGTCAGTAGAGCACACAGGAAAGATCATGGATTTGCATGGATTGCATTGTTTTTTACATCATACTTCAAAGGCTCAGAGAACAAGTGTTCTTTTCAAAGCTTTTAACAGATTTAATTAAGTAGAAAGTTAACGTTACTTGGCAAAAATAACGCCCCTACACTGATCTTTTTTTAAGGAAAAAAAGTGAGTGTAGTAAGATGAAAGGAAAAAGCAGGCTGAGGAGGGAGGGAGAGAATGAGATGCTGAGTCCAACATGCTCCGGTTGATAAGCTGCTGGCCTGGCGCCAGAATACTCCCCCCCCCCAGTACACACGTATGCACACAAACACACACGCAAACACCCCACCCAGTGGCCAGTTTGACCCCCCCACCGCCAAACACACACCACTACCACTCCAGTGGCGTCTCCGGCACGCTATTCCTCTTCATTAGTGTCCCAGAACGAGATGCTTGTCATGTAATTAGCAGAGGAGGTTTTCAGAATGCCTGTGTAAAATACACTCTTATTAGAGAAGTGAGAGAAGGCTGGAGCGAGAGAGGAGAGGTGGAGAGGCAGGCCTGGGAGTCACGTAGAGGGAGAGCAATCAGTGAGACAGATGGGGGAGAGAGAAAGACAGAGGGACAGAGAGAACATGCCAGGAAAAAAAGAAGTGTTGAGAGCAACAAGAAAAACAGAAACTTACATGACGAGGGGGGAGATTTCTGACTTAAGTGCGTCAGCTAGGGATGTGAGTGACAGCTACTTGGTCTGGGCGAAATCGTAATGACTTACCTCAGTCGACTGGTATTCTCGTTAATATTCATAAATTCCGCAACAGGCATTAAAGCAAACCTTTGCTCAGTTTTCTTACAGAGCCATAAGTGAGGAGAGATACACTGTAAAATATGATTTATGAACTTCAATACTCCAAGACATTCAGGATGGCTAAACTGTAAACAAACATTTTTCAAGCTTTGTACTCCATGTCAGCTCTCTAAATCTTGTGCTGTCTCTACGGAGCTATCTCCTCTGAAAAGTTACACATGATATCCTCCTTTATCTCTCTTCACAGCGTTAACCCATCAATACATCTTTAACACACACAACCTAGGATAACTACAGTTTTCCTAATCCATCTCCATCCTATGTGGAAGGTATTTAAGGATCTAGGTGAGCCTGACAGCCAACATGAGTATTTAACTGGTCACAGGTACCATTAGCTCCACTACATCCCTGTTGTGTTCACACTGATAACAACACCAGTGCCACTAGCAGACCTGTCGGCTTCGTTCAGATCATCTAGTCTGTGGTGAGGTGTGGTTCAGGCTGCAGAGGAGGGCTTATCAGGGTGATGAGAGGGAAGAAGGAGCTGCTTGTCAGTGGCTGGTTTTCAGTCTGTGTTGTGTCCAGAGAAGCCGAAGTTTAAGTATATAAGACAGCCTTAGATACTTCAGCTCCTCTACCAGTGTGGTCGTAGAGGACAGACTATTTGAAAAATTACATTTTATGATTTGTTTCATTATCCACAAAAGTGACAGGTGGATAGAAATCATTTTGAATAAAACTAAATAAAGGAACAGTAACTGAGTATAAGATTCTTTTATTTGGCCTGGGTCTATCCAGTACCAGTATTCTGGGCTGATTCTGGCTAAATTATTCTCACACAGCCACACCTTTGTCTCTATCATTTGGAGAGATTTCAATAAGAAATCTTGCGTCTGGCTGTGGAAATGTTTCTACAAGAGAAGCATTTATGTTTATGTTAGTGAATGTATAATATAATTTTTACTGAGAATCTTCATGAAAGATGAGTGAGCTACAAGCTAACTGCAGGCCTATTTATGACCAGTATGTAAATTCTCTTCCCATCCAGACAATATAGCACAGAAATAGATGCAGGCCTCCTGTCATCATTCATCCACCCAACACAACACAATGCAGAGTCAGTAGTATCTGGCTATAAGAATACATCATATTTAATGAACTCATCATGTGTTTTACATGAGACATGTGAAATTGCAATGCAATGAGCTACTATAGGTGTCAGCAAAATGCACTAAATGTTGTAAACGTCTTAGGTAACTGCAGCAAATCCCTTGTAAGTCACAAGTTTGTCACCAGGTGAACTCCACTATCACGTTCTGCTCCTGCAGGATTTGATTCAGCATTCAAGACAAGAGAAACATGCCTTCCAAAAACTAAGAGTGTTTACCAAGTGAAAGTACTGTGGTAAGTGAGCTTCGGGGGGGGTTTGATTGAGGTTCACTCTCCTCCACTTTCACTCTCTGACTCCCACACTCTCTATCGCTCTCCATCTTTGTCTCTCTCGCGTATGCACACGCAATCAAACCCATCTCTCATCACCACTGTCTGGCAGGGTGGTGTTTCTTTGTTTCTCTCCAACTTTTCACTCCCTGTCTCAAGCTCCGAGTCCCATTTCCATCCCAACCTCCAGCCGACCCCACTCACCCACACCTCACTCATCCCTGCTCCCACTCCCACCTCTTACTGTGCAGAAACCCGGGTTATTTTTAGAGCTCAGTTGATGGTTTAAGGATGTTAAGTCCACATTGTGCCGTGGATTTTCAGTGAGGAAACAGGCTGTTTCTCTTTTTGCCCCCTCACTTCCATTTCATTTCCTTCTCTGCATCCTCTCTTTCCTTCTCAAAAGCCCTTTCTCCATAACAGCCCGGTCACCAACACACTTTCTCTTTCTCCCCTACCCTAGCTTCACTCTCTCTCTCTAACTGCCCACTTGTCAACACACAACACCACTGCCATGCTCTCGCCTCCCTCCTCACACCTACACAATTCTCTTGTTTTCTCATTCTCTGTTTCTCGTCCTCGTTCTCTGTCTTCCTAGCAGAGACCTTTTTTTTTTCTTCCCCGAGATGCAATCTGGGCCTGTCATCATTCAAACTGCTCACCCACACTGCCGTCTGTGTATAGATGCTTTCAATATGGCACCTCACACCTCTGTGTTACCAAGTCCTATCTCTTGTCTATGACAAACACAGTACTGTTTATCATAAAATTATAACTGGTCAAATTTTCCCAGGCTGTGAATCTAACTATGGTTTTGTACCTTAGGTATTTGCATGTACTGATTTTTGCAAAGTTACACAGGATTTTAATTAAAAACATATACCACATACAGGACCTTCAGAGCTCTACATAAGCTGACTACACAGGAAACAGTTATAGTTAAAGTTCCAGAGACTAATGCAGTAGTGAAAACGATGCTGCAATTTTAACTTAGCAAGCATATTTTGAAATGTATGCAAGACACTAGGACTGGTTTAGACTCAAGGGTATGTAAAACGTTTTGAGAAAAGTTCCCAGCACAAGCTTAACAAACAACCACTGCAAACTTGTTTCACAGCTCAACTCTGCCCTCTATCACTGGTTTTCTGAAATGCAGATACATGTCATGAACTGTCATTTTCAGCAGTAGCCTGACGCAAACCAAAAATAAAATGTCTATTTGGCTTTGAATACAAATTCTTAGTGTGAGATAATTTTTTATCAGTTTGTCTCACTTTGACAAATTAAAATAACATCTCCTTTACACACTACCTGACATAGCGTTTGAGCTGGCACACTCTCAGACTGCAGAGAGCTGGCACGGCCACCTACTGGCTTCTGTGCATCTCACCAGCCAGTCTCACATAGCCCTCACCATATGTTAACACTTTACTCCCCAAATACCCATGATGACAGCGTCGCTCTGTCTCTTTAAGACCCGGCGTGGAATGCTGTGGTTTGCCTAGGCGTTTGGGGTAGTGCCCTCATCCACACATAAATACAACCCTAAAAGTGACTATGACTCACTCTCCTTCTCGAGGTCTCTCTCCTCTTAGATGCCTCCCTAGCCTTGTCTGACCGTGCAAGGAAGCTTCTTGTGCCGTTTTGTGGCTTGTACTCCAGTGCTTCACTCCAGTGTTTAAAAGAAAACAATGTCTTGCCCTCATCTCGCTGGCAATGTGTCAGGGCACGGCAGCATGTGCTTCCTGTTTCACATGTTTATTTGTGTCACAGGTGAAGAGGGAGGGTGTTGTTGTTGTTGATGTCTCAATAACCCCATAAGCCCTGTTTCTTGAAGCCTCTCACAGTTTCAGGAAACAAACGTCTTATCTTGGAGATGTAAAGCCTTTGAGGTAACATTTGTACACAGTATACTGTCCCTGGATTAGTCACAGGTAGGTATAAGTTGCTTTTGAATATGGAAATCACCAAAAAAGAAAAAAATGTTTTTTATATCTACATTTTGTTGTTGTTGAGTTCATTTACTCAAAAAAATCCATCACTGCTTGTTCATAATGCCTCTCATTCTGAACAAAAGGGTACCTAAGTCCTCAATGAGCCACCTCTAGCTTGAGCCAGAGAGCCCTCCAGTGGCGAGAGTTGGCACTACATCTCCCTATGAATTGGATCAATAGGCAAGCTCCCTTTATTAGATCCAGATTTGACCGTCTGAAGGCACAGATGAATGATTTTTGTAGTCTGGTGAGCAGCCCACATCGAGTTCAGCCTGTCAGACATGTCTGGGGGGACATGGGGGAGGAAAGAGAGAGACACGGGCCTCAAAGTAAAAGCCTTGAGAATGCAGGACAGGGGTAAACCCTAAACCTGAGAGCTCAGCCTGGGCTTGCAGCCTTCCAGGGAACAACACTTTTCTTATTGAGCCAGTGGGCCAGACCCAAATGAGAGGTGACAGCATATTCATTTCACTCAGTGTTTTTCTTTAAGGGCTTTTTAAAATGCTGCTGAATGATGAGCGGTCAGTGGATTTATAGTTCAGGGGATGATTTAGGCTTTCTAAATGGCACTGCTTTCCTCCTTCTCTCACTCGCCCTGCTTTTTTCCACAAGAGCAGTCATTTTCAGGGGCTTTATTTCAGCCTCATGTTGTTCATGTAGGGATGACTCCCCCTTGGCAACCGAGATTGATTTAAAATGTAAAGGGAGCACCTTGGTTTCCCATACCCAGTCTGGACCAGAGGCAGGGTGTGTCCACACTTACAGCTGAACTGACACAAGATAAGTGGTCTGGGAAATCTTTGTACATACCCACAGAGAAGAGAAGTTCACAGCATTTTGTGGTGTTATGAAGAGTAATTATGTGGACACACAATGCAGATCCATAAAGCCCAGACATGCAGACAGACGCTGACCCAAACACACTTACTTTTCTTATGATTAAGTGCATACCAGAACATATTGTATCTAATGACAGCACGCATTTTGTCTCAACACCATATGTCCCTCCCCAAACATCCAATCTCCCAAGCTCTCATCTCAGCCCCGGGGGCGAGAATACCAAGACTGAACGGACAAGGTCATATAGTGGACGTATCAGTGGTTTTCTCTGGACCTGATGAGTGGAAACACATCAGGAGGCACTGGGAGGTCGTTAATTTATAGGGATGCTATTACCTTCATAAATGCTTGCCTCATAAAATGACTGCCTTGCTTTAATTTAATACTTCCCCTTGCTAATTATCACCGCACACACAAGTGCGCTGCTGTCTGCACTCTGCATTGTGTGAGAGATTTGGTTTGCTTTTGGTCGTTCTGCACTCTACGCTGTTCAGGTATAGTGTCTTGATATTTCACTGCCACGACCAGCACAACATCTAAACACTTTCTAACCCTTTATCTTGCGACAAACAAAGCTTTACCTTTGACTTTGTTACAGTTTCTTGTACATAAGTGTTAAGAGCACATATTGGGTTAAGACCTTCCTGCAAGACCTACAGATATCATGAGCACCATGAAATACACCTCTTTCTCCTCTATTAGGCTTCACCTAAATATTTCAAACTGTAATTCTATACATAAAAATATTAAGAGCATATAAATTAAGGAAGTTAGGACTTCTACTCTTTTGAACATGAGCTCTGCGCCGATGACTGCCTAGAAGCTTGCGTGAAAAGATTTGATATTCTGCCCTGCCTTCCCTGGTGCCACACTGCCATTTTCTCTCTCCCTGAGGAACCCAAAAAAAAAAAAAAAAAAAAAGAGGGCTGGAATGAGACTGATCTCCATCTCCAGATCATCTCTCAGTAACCCCCTCAACTAAATAAATAACTCATTACAGTTCAGAGTAAGGAGCTTCATTTACTCTAGGCGATGTAATCACAGATGTCTGTAGGTTGCCCACATCATCTCAAATACAAGCGCTTTTGGTGGAATCCCATGAGAAGGAGCTCTGAAATGTTAACATACCAGTGAGGAAAGACTGGCAGTGGACTGCATATGGGAAACTCTTGATGGCAGATTGTTTGGCCTTAGAGTGGTGCAGAGTGGGATTAAGTGTCCTTATTAAAGCACAAGGGGAGGCTGTGTTCGGAACTGTATTAAAGAACATATGCTAAATAAACACGAGAGACAATTGAGACTGTCAAGAGTGGTGTCTGGGCTCTCCACAAGAGGCATGATCACCTCACAGCTACATTCCACATTTAATGTCATTACCATGGCAAAGCACAAAAACAAGAAGTCATAGATGGTGCAAGACTTGATGAAACAACCAGACAGAGGACTTGAAGGATTTGCAAATATATTCTGTTATTTTTTTTTCACCTCCTTAAAAGACACAAGAGAGAGTGTTACCACATAGGCCAAAGCAATCAGTGTTAGAAAGTTTAGACAATTACAGCAGGCCAATTCAACAACCTCTCATATCTGACATGGTGCTGTTTGAATTGGCATTATACTTGCTGTTATGAATGGTTAAACACATGTAAACAACAATGTAAACTATTAACCAGCTTAGTATACTATGGCTAAACAGTTAAACACTTTTTGGATTTTCAATGCGAATAAATCACAACTCCTTTCCCCTCCCATTCTAAATTGAATCCGCTGAAACGGGAGTTAACTTAAAATGTGTTCAATATGATGAAAGCTTATGATTTTTTCCCCATCAAAAGCTATTCTTGGTTACATGGGCGCTCTTCTTCTGGGTGTTCTATTAAGACTGTTTCTGTCCTTATTAATATTTCTATTAGCACAGAATACTGTAAAACATATTCCTTTTCGTCTTTTGCTTTCTTGCGAATTTAATAGTTGCTGTTCAGATGTGTTAGAAAACTTCTTCTACTGTATCCTGAGGAAGGCAACACAGCAGGCGCATGAATGCCATTTTTCAGTAAAACCGATGTTGGAATTTCCGTCCATTGTTTCGTGCTGGGAACCCTATTATCAATGTTGTTGTTCTTAATCATTGCATTAGGAAACGGTGCAACAAACAGAAGGTCTAGCCGGTGATGAAAGACGACCTTTTTACCAGATGACCCCAACACTGTGGAAAAAAAAGGAACCAGTGAAGTCAGTCAGTATAATGTTGCGTCTTACAACTGTACTGTTTTTATAAATGATTATTTTACATAACGGGGCCGTGTTATTGAATTTCTTCCCAAAATAAATCAACCTGTGTCAGGTGGAAGTATCTATCAAGGAGTTTATGCCATTACATCACCATTTGGCAGAAAATATTATATGCTTTAAAGTAGCGAGAAATACATATTTTTATGATAGATTCACGTTGCAATGAGCACATGAGACAGGCCCATTTTGCTCCAACAGGTCCCACATCGGACGCTCATCTATGACAAGTCTTATAGACTCTCTGATGCAAAAAGTTACAGGCGACTTTTCTGTTTCACTTTGGTTGCCCTACGTAAAATAGCGACCTTGATGAGGCTATAAAATGCTATGGTTGGGCGACTTTTCCTAGCCGTGAATTGCCCCACATCCTTTGGTGGGACTCTTGGTCGAAGATGAGGGCAGCAAAGTGAAGGAAATGAAGTTAGTGAACTGAGTGGGGTCAACTGAGCAGGAAAAGACAAACCCGCTGCAGAGGAACTCGTGCTGCTGTTGTATTCCTGCGGGAACTGTCACCATGAGGACAGACAGGAACGTGAATGAGTATCTGCAAAGAAACTCCAGGATAGACGCTGCTGGTGACTGATCATTAAAATAAATTACACGCATATGTATATACATATTTTAAATAAGAACTTATATATTTGGGTCAATTCATCCTCGGCCTAAATAAAGGGAATGATGCTTTACTTTGCAGAGCAAACGTGTAAAAATCGAAAACTCTATTTTCCCAGAATCCACATCAAGTTTGACCCTTTTGAATGTTTTTTTTTTTATTAGTTTGTTAAAAATTTGCCAGATAAAATCATTTCTGCATTTATAACTGGGCCTTAATCCACCCACGAACACACTTTGTCCACCACGTAATTTGCGGGAGGAAGGTTTACAGGTAGAGAGCATATATTCGCAGTTTCTTGGAAGAAAAACATTGTTTTTGCAGTGATGTTTTTTGTGGTGCTTTTGAAGTCCTGTGACTGTTCACACAGCAGTTTACCCGCATGCACCACTGCTGCTCGGATTGCACGTGCAAATGAATAACTAACAAGAAACAAAAACAGCTCCAAAGCATCTAAAACAAAGTCTTTCACATTTTTTTGTCGACACGTTTCTCCAGCAGAAAACTTTGTAAAGCAGATTTATGACGCTCCTTCTCTCTGCTTTCCCCTTATTTCATGGTTCAGTGGCCTCACTCTGCAGGCAAGGGGAGGTTTTCTCTCGCTGCTCATTGGTCGCGGCTTTCCCATCTCAGTAACAGTTCCATTCATACACCCGGCGCTCCTTTTCAGCCCCCTTTCAAAAAATAACTCACTGTCATCATCATTTGGGGAAATCGGCTTTGCCTGAACGGGACTATTTATTTCAAATCGGAAGAGGAAATCGAACGAGATCAAACGACCGACAGAATAACGACAGGTGAGTAAGGAGAATAACAAATAAATAAATAAATAAATAAATAAATAAATAAATAAAAAACTGATATGCGTTTGCTAAAGTCCTGCAAACTCTGCAGCGCAGGTATGCATGCAGGAGGACAAAAAATCATTTCCACGTGTTTCGTTTTATTGACTATTATTGATACCGAGTCACATTGTTAGAAATCAGTAGGTTGCACCTCAGTCGATCCCAAAAAAAATAAAATAAAAATAAATAAAACAATTGTGGGCTTTTCGGAATAACTGCGACAGTGAAGTGAAACTGCAGCCTCCATCTAAATGTTTGGGTCTTGTTGCGTCAGACGTGTTATTCAGAGTTTTACCTTACTCGAGGTCTGAGTTAAACCTGAGTTTTGCAATCGAAAAATAACACTCGACTTTTGTCGGCTCTCTTCGCCGCAGTCTCACTTCAGGGGAGTGTATAGGTAAGAGAAACAATGGAATGCGTACTAGCTGAAAATCAGTTGGCTCTCGTTTATGATGGATAACAGCAAGGTAAGATGCTTAAAATGTAACACTAGAGGGGTCCCGGCCCACGGGGCTGTCTCGGAGGAAGGTTCACGCCGTTATTCACCAGTCCTCCTTCTGCCTAATTGGCTACAGATGCGGTATCCTATGCCCTTTTTACCGCGTAGAAATTGGATGCATTTGGGAAACTTTATGAGGCGAGCCCTGAGAAAAAAAAAAAAAAAAAGAAAGAAAAAAATTGGTCCCCTACAAGCATTTAAACCGTGCCACGTTCATGTATAACCCCCCTACTTGGCTAATATCAAGGGGCAGGAATTCAATGAGAGAATGAAAAAAAAAACTCAGGCAGAAACGTGAAATTGAGCAGTAAAAAAAGAGAAATTGTGGTGACATTAAACGCGCGTAGGAAGGTATAAGTCTCTCTCTGTTTTTTTTTTTTTCCTTAATTCTTCTGTTTCTCTTTTGTTGGATTTCCCTGTCAGGTGTTGGCTTGAGATCACAGGGGTCTGTGATCTGCATCCACCACTAATTATGCTAAAGCGCACAGTCAGAAAAAGGTTCATGATTGTATATTTATAATCCTGACAGGTCAGAGCTCGCATGCTACTGAACAGGAGAAAGATGTCCCGTAGGCCTTGTTAAAATATGCTGAACTTTAATGGCGCGTCCTGAATGCCATTATAGAGGTCCATATACGTTAATTTGCTTTATCACACAGTCTATATAACAGCCATTTGGGATGGTATATGCCACTACCTTCCTAATAATTGCACAGGGAGGGAAGGGCTAAAGACACCGTCCTCTAAGTGCCCTTTCACCCTAGACTTTGTAAGCTGCACTTATTAAAGCGAAAAGTGTTTCAATATGTGGTAAGCTTTAGGGGAAAACGTGATGGGGGTTGGGATGGGGCCCTCTTCTTCTGCATGCTCCCCGGCCCCTATTGGGCGACTTGGAGTAATTCATTCATGTTACCGAGTAGGTTAGTGGTGTAATTTCCATTTGTTGGTGTTGTTAATGTACAGACAGCTGTAATTAAAACCTACCCGTATCTATACCACTAACCACTGTTGAAAGAGGAAGTTTCTACGAATGAATGAAGCCATTAAGCAAAGCTGACTCTCTCTTTATTTTGGTGGAAGTGGTAACCCATGTGTGCCCTAGGTGGAAGTTCACAAAACGAACGAATAATAATAACAATAAGAAGAAGAAAAAGAAGAAGGCGGAGGATGATGATGTTGTTAAGTTATGACTGATTCTCTGTTTTCTTTTTTCTCAGGGCCCGCTGGACACTGTGCACCCTTGGGCCTGTCTGTCAAGTAGACATGTTTCAAACTGTCCCTGACACGTCGTCTTACGTCAAGGTAAGACACCACCGTCTCTTCGATCAGGTAATGTTGGAGTGGCAAAGTGGGGATCCTTTCATTTCTTATGACTGAAAAAAATACACGTTCAACCACACCTTCCCTGATAAGATCCTAAAAGACTAACAATGCAAAACTGGTCACCAACCAAGTATTTTCAGTCAGTAAACCACAGATGATCTTCAGCTATTTGCATTAGAAACAACGTAGAATTAAGTGTTTTCATTGTATTTTCCGCAGATTTCATATTGATGGAACAAAAAAGTTAAAGTCACTCTTGCAACATAAAATTATAAGTTTAACACCTGTTTCTTTGACCAGATGCACACATGTCAAGCTTATTGCATTTGACTGGCACCGTGTTATTTTTCCCTCTAGCTGAAAATGCCTACATGTTGACACTGCAATCAGTGCTGAAATGTGGCTCTGTTGTGGTCTCTCTGAAACGCCAATATCGATTTGACTTTTTTTGTCCTCAGTCCAAAATTTGATGCTCTTATGGCTCATTATCATGCTTGACGTCAAGAATCTCTCTCTCTCTCTCTCTCTCTCTCTCTCTCTCTCTCTCTCTCTCTCTCTCTGCCACAAGTCCAGAGAATGTAAATAAAGCAAACAGCGCACATCTGGTTTTCACATAAAAACTGCATCGGGCCACATATGGCGCAGCGTGAATACCTGCAACTGCTGCTTATCTGAGACACTCCAACCATATTTCTTTTTTTTTATATAAACTCGGTAGGTGACTGTGTAATGCCCACACGATGTCAGGTTCAACGTGCACTTTGCTCGCAGTTTGTATCTGTGAATTTGGGTGGTTGCTCACATCCATCATAATAATCCACCGAGGGTGACTGCTCGGATTGTTCCTCGTTAAAATGAGCCATTATGCACAGGCGAGCTATGGTAATATCTCCATAATCAAGATATTTTTCCAAAGGAGACTTGTTAATGTTTTTAAGACTTATTCCCCCTTTGAATAAGGGCTCTTTTCATCCAGGCACAGCGTTTGTGCCACTGCAGAGAGACTCGGCGTTTAGGACTCAGAACAATTCCTGATTTGTTGTGAGGGAGTTGAATGGCGAGGAATGTTTGAGGAGAAAATATGCTTTTAAATGAGTCTCTCTGCTCCCTAAAAAAAAGAAGAAAAAAAAGAAAAAAGGACAGGAGGCCAATGAAAGAGAGAAAGAGGTTAGGCGGACCTGAGCAGGAAGGCGAGTTAACTTTCAATTTTACAGTGCTCGCATCTCATAGCTTCTTTGATTTGCTGTGGAAATGCAGCCTAGATTTTTTTCCTGTTTGTTCTGATTCCAATAATGTCGTGTATATATTTATATATTTTTTTATTCTTCCCGGATTCAGGGTTAGCGTGTATTTTTTGCGTGCAAGTGCTGCACTCACTCACTCACTCACATTCAGGGAGATATTGGTCAGAATGTGGCACGCCTCAATACAAAATTTAAAAGAAATATCCCTCATTCAAGCGAATCCACGGCCCAGCATTTGGTTTTGTTTGGTTAAGGCCAGGCGAGACTGGAACTCTCCAATAAAAATAAATCTCAAATTAATTATGGCCTAGAGCAAGGGGCCAGACAGTTCGTGCTTATGTGTGCTGCAGACTCCACTTTTTGCCCTTAGTATTTTGACTCGGGCTGTCTTTTAGCCCGAGAGAAGGAATGATCTGAATACAAGTCTGCAGTCTAATAAACAGCAACTTCAGCAGGCTCACATGGACCGGGGGACTATTTCTTGGTTGGAATAACAGTTTCTCACAATACTAAGAAGTAAATACATAATTTCCCACTCTAGCAATGATCCAAATGAGGTTCCCATGTGCGTGCCATTAGGCAAAGAGTGACCAATTGATGTTCAAAAAAAAAAAACAAACAAAAAAAAAAAAATACAAAACATCACAGTGATAGACTGTAAAAATATGAGGTTTTAAACATATGGTTTAATTAATAATTCAATGAAATGAGATCATTTGCTTGGGACAAATGCACATGCTTATAGACTTGTTTTGAGAAATTGGAAATTTTTTTAGAAACAAATGTCAGTACCTTGGCATGAAGCAGACCTTACTGAGCAAAGTGTCAAGGGAAATGAGCTCTTTTAAATAAACTTGTTTGAATTCATTAATCTCCTTTATATCTCAGTTCTGACAGGTTGTTTTCACTTGTCGAGCTTGTGTGATAAATAAAAGCTTTTAATGCTCACTACTTTCTCATGTAAGACATTAAACTCCACGCTCTAAATCTTAGTAGATCTTCATATAAGCTAAAGAAGAAAGGATGGCCCTAACAATTGAAAGGCTGCTGAACATAAACTCACCATAGTGTCCGCCCACCTCTGGCTTGTTGCCCCAGCGGGGAGACAGAGGAGCTACTGGCTCGTGGTGTAAGGAAGAAATGTCTGGCTGTCTAGTTCCAGCGTCAAGCCAGATGTTCTGTGGTTCACTGTGTAAACCAACTTGCATCTGTTTATTGGCCTTCCAAAATGTTTGTTACCACTGTATTCATTATGGTCTTGGTAGGTCCTGGACCCCCAGTCTTCCTAATCAGCTTGATGACTGGGATGGCAAGTATTTGAATACAGAGAGGGAGTAATGTTGCCTGACGGTTCAGTGTCATTTGAAAAGAATCCTGTTAATTTGCAGCTCTACTCCACAATACTTTGTTTCAGCTATTTGCACAACATAAACTAATATTGGCCTCTACAGTGGAGTGGAGTGTAAACTTAACTTTTTAAAATTATTATTATTATTTTATTAATGGTATCTGATGACATCAATCCAAAGAAGCACATCACAATATCGTATTTTAAGATATGTTTGTATCAGTGTCCATAAAGTCCTGTATCACCAACTTAAGGTCACAACTCTTTAATGTGTCACTTTATCAATGGTATCCCAACAATAAAATTACTATATGAAAACCACAAAGGCAGGAATGTGTGGAAGAAAAAAAAAGAAACCAAACCAGTCACTGAAGAGTTAAACAAGGTGTCTCCCTTAATTACACGAGCCTGAACTGGCCTCAGGCAGGAGAAGCCTTGACCCATAGCAGGATCCAGATGTGGTGGTCCCAAGGGTGGGGGCCCAGAGCCCCACCAGACCCCCAAGTCGAAAGCAGACAGGCCGGCCCTGCTGTCAGTCCTCGCGGTGGCAGCGTAGTCTCTGTTTGGCCACTCAGAGGCCGCTCCCCAAGGCAGAACCCCAACACTGCAAAAAATATTCATCATCATTTCAGCTAAATCGCATTCTATTCTTAAACATAAAAAAAAAAAAAAAAAAAAAAACAGGCACCGTGGTGAGATACATTCACTTTTGTCCAAAGTAAAATCCTAAGAACTTTTTTCCCCTATCAAATGCGGTTTTCTTGATACTGGTGGAATGATCAGAATTTTCCAGCCTATTTTAGTTTGAAAATCTTTGAAACAATTAAAATAGTACAATCTGGGTTAAAATTTTTTTTTTTTTAAGTCTCTAAATCTGTGTCACCTACATGTTAGATTTATAGGTTTCATTTGTCTTCAGCCCGGAAAATGTGGCAATAAATTTGTGAAAATGGACGTTTCTTGCAGTGTTATTGGTCTGGTCGCGTTGAGAGCTGGCTCCACGTCTAGCATCTGCACTGAAATTATGCTTGAATTGATGAGGGCAATCTCATCGACCAGACGACCAGAAAAAAATACCTATGTGGGGGTGGGGATTAGAGGACTTTTTTTTAGGTTCAGACGAGTAGAGAGGAAACCCTTGAATAAAAAGCAAAGTCAATATAATAATAACGACAATAATCATAATAATACTATCTTTGTGTCCCTTTTGTTGATGCAGGCTGCATTTCATCCATTTAGTCCTGTGCTGCAGCAGCCAGACACACGTGTAGAGCAGACCCACAGACTATAGTGCGGTTAGGCAACCCTGCTTGGATTTTATTAATGGTGTCTCAGGAAAACTTCACAGAGGCTTCACAGAGAGCTGTAACAAAAAAGACAAGGTTGCAACAGCTCCTGCCATAGGTGTTCAGGTTTCTCTCCTGTTTTGATTTAGAGCTCCATCAGCAGCACGCCTGAGAGAAACATCTGTCCACATTCAAAGATAAACTTTATTCAATGTATCACTTTCACTATGAAATATAGAATAAAACAGAGGATTTGCTGATTTACAGAAGGATGGAGGCACGGCCAGATGTATGTCTGAAGTGTAGGCGTGAATTCAAAAAAGCGCTTTAAAACACGGGATCATATAACTTAGAATATCCTGTGACAGTAAACCTCATTCCAGTAAGCCTCAGACAAATGTGTGCAGAAATAATTCATAAGTCGGACAAATAGTAAACCCGTCCACGCCATCTGTGACATTACTGGGAAAGCAAAACACACAACACTATTCTACATCAGGCTACACAGCAATGGCTGTGCACAACGCAGGAACCATCCTGTAAATATTTCCGAGCAGAAAAACATAACAGCGGAGCGAACACTCAATTGTTTTCCCTGCTTATCTCTCTGGGACAGTATCCTGCTTTTTTGAAGGCTGGGCTTTCGGTGACACACAGCTTCCTTCTCAACCTTCTCAACAGTGGTGACTTCACTTCCCAAATTTAGAGGAAAGAAAAAACTCAATCCGGTAAAAGTGTCTCTTTCTCTCCGCCACATACCGGGGGCTGGAATTAATTCAGGAGCGTGTCATGTTTGGGATATTGTCGGGGTCCGCTGAAAATTGCGCAAAATGGACGGAACTATTAAGGTAAGGGTGGAGAACGGGGTGTATGAGTTTGTGGGAGACTGCTTTTTCGGAGTTGCGCCTCCTTTTTTTAAGCAATGGGTTGAAATGCCCCTCTGTGTCGGTCTTTGAGCTGGGACCTCCAATCTGACGACGATGAGCGGCTTTTTTCTCTCGGTCTGAAAGCGGTAACCAGATTTCCTTCTTTCTCTCCTTTCTTTGAAAGTATCCCTCGTCCTTTTTCACTAAGCTGCCTGATTGTGAGGATACGCTACGGTGTGGATTTAAGGCTAAATCAGAATCACGCTTTGGATTTTGGGGACCAAGCGCACAATTACGCACGTCTGGAAAGGCACAAAGGAGTGGCTATTTTTTTTTTTTTTTTCAGTCAACGCGCTGCAGACTGTAATTTCATATAGGTATAAGTAATCCACGAGTTCAGCGATTTGGTTTTGTCTGGGAAGCGGGGATTGAGCAATAGCCATGACTGAACGTACCGCTGGATACGATGTGTCGAGCTGCGCAACAGCGGTGTGGCACATCGCCCGGCTCGGTCAGAAGATCCTGTCGTGGGTCAAAAAAACTGTGATGGTTTGGTATTTTAAAAAGAGATAATCGCTCTCTCTTTGTCGTTGTTGGTTAATGTAAGTGCTTTCGCACCGTTGTCGGACAGATAGTTTTGTCAGAGTGTCAGGAACGCTGTCATTTGGTAACTTCATGCGGTAACTGCACAGTTTGCAACACTTTAAACCACAGGGCTTCACAATGATACCTTGGCTTGCTCCTTATATAGTTACACAACTATTTTGAAACGGCATGTTGGTAGTCAAGAGCGCTGGTCTACATTAACATTGGCTACTGGCCCCCGACAGTCAAATTCCAGATGTATTATGGCTGCAGCCACCAGATGTTGAATGGCAAGTCCCCTATTAGTTCACCCTGCCATGCGTTCAGTCTCAGTCTGTGTCCTCCGGTTAACAAGTGGCTGAGAAGAATGCAGCATCTGCATTTACTCTTATTGTTGTCGAAAAGTGATGGGACTTGTTTTCTTTTGGAAATTTAAAGTAGCGGGTTTGTGGCGTCTGGGTGTGGTGTGAGTTTTGGAGGAGTGTAAACGCTGGCCAGACAAAAATGCCAGGCTGCATATAGTCCCTTAAATCCCGTCATTCCCCGCTCACGGCGCTGTTAGTGTTTTTGTTATGTACTTGGGGGGACGAATTTCATATAGTCAGTGGACATGAATGTCTCAGCCTGGATGCCTGAAACAAAGCAAGACGTTGTGTGAATTAATGCAATCATAATTGAATCCTTGGGTTTAAATGACTGGCTGCTAGTTGCATTCACGCTCGCTAAAAGACAGGAAGGGCTCTCTAACCATGAGAGCTTCCCGTTCTACACAAT
The DNA here is from genome assembly GCA_037833715.1 of Toxotes lorentzi. Lineage (NCBI taxonomy): Eukaryota > Metazoa > Chordata > Actinopteri > Toxotidae > Toxotes > Toxotes lorentzi. The sequence goes on from JBBMJY010000026.1 coordinate 18,046,202, forward strand.
CTTTTCCTGACAGGTTTCCTCTTCCTCCTTAAACAAAAGACAGGAATGCCCCCCACCTCTCCGGGTGGCTCTTGCGAGATGGCTGTGTGTGAACGCCAAACAGACACACGTGCAGTCTGGATGTGGAGCTATTGCATATATATCCAATCTGCTCCAGAGGCGTCGTGACGCACTTGTGGAGATGGACTTGGCTGATGTAAACAGAACAGAGGTGGCTCCCAGCAGGTGTCACACTCACACAATACTTATAACTGGGCTCACAGCTTCACAGCTGAGCTATGATTCATTTGATGTTTTTTCTTTCTTTCTTTCCCCCCTTTGTCTGCAGTACTGTAGAAAGATGTTTGGCCAAACTAGAACGGAGATATGATTTATGTTTTCAGAAGAAAAAAAGGTTTTCAAAGACTAAATTGTTAATTTCTAATTTTTTTATGATTATGATTATATATTTTTGGTGTGGCCTTCAGGAGAGGATCATCTTCGCTGCTTAAAAGTGGCACATAACCATTAAAAATATATCTGTGGACATTATGAGATAGACCAAAAAAAAAAAAAAAAAGAGTAACTGCCTGTAGCGCTCACTGTCAGTATGTGTGTGTTCCTCACAGATACTGGAAAGAAAACAGAGAAAATTGGCACTGCTCTGTCATCCTTTCAGCCTCTCTTTATGCCTGTGGTGTGCTCCTATTTCAAAAAAAAAAAAAAAAAACCCTCTGCAATCTTGATAGGCACACACCAACCTGCCAATCATGGTTTCAATTGTGGAGTCTGATATGTCACTGTAAATATAACGTGCAACAGTCTTAATATTTACTAAGGCCTTATCGGGCTGTAATGAGACATTCCCTCACTCTTCCACACCTTATCATCCACAGACTAGCTGCTGTGCTCTGCTCAGATAGTGGGTCCTGCTGCCAGTGTTTTCAGACTATGATGGATCCACTGATGAAATCACTGGAAAATCTAATTCTGGCGAGATGGTTAAATGCTTCTGGAGAGGTTCAGCTTTTTTTTATCCACCCATTAACCTGAAGAGCAGTATTTTATGAAGTCTTCAGAGTTTGTTTTTGTTATGTGGCATAGGCCTAGCTATTTCTAACTACGTTAAGAAACATGAATTATAGTAAATATAGAGATTTCTCGCAGTTTCTTTCAATGAGGAGTTTGACCTGTCAATTCACTTCATCATATTGTTAAACCAGAATATAGGTTCAGGGTGTTCACAAAAGACGATTAAAAACGTAGCTATCATACTTTGTGAATATTTGTATCCATACTGTGTGGCCATTATAAGGCTGTGGCATTACAACAGAGGGCACTATGGTGCAAATATAAACATAAACATTTTGCAACTGCAAAGGTCCTCATAACTTACGATAATAAATTATAAAGAGCAAAGGCTTCACCTGTCGCTTTCTTTTGTTAGATCAGCTTTGATGTAAAGTACCTGTGATAGTTTAAAATATTATTTAAAATTATCATACGGGCAGCAGTTAGAAAAGTTCGGATTTTGTGGCTGACAATCAATATTTAAGTACATGGTGCAAAAATAACTGTGATAGCTGTGATCAAAAACAAACAATGACATACCATAATTTGTTAAAGTGTTTAGTCTTGCTGACATTCCTTTTCTGAGAACTCAGATTATTTCTTTTCTTACATGAGTTCAAAGTAAAAACATAGACATTTTGTTTATGTTGATAACAGCAGCTATAAGTGTCATAAAAGACACCCAGGTTGGAGTTCAAGGAAATTTTACTGCGTTGCATTTTTCAACTCACTGTCAAAACAGAGTTGGCGAGAGAGCATCCCTGCCACTTATAGTCCCTGTAGTGTCTGCATACCATACCACATACGTGTCATAGTCATTCTCTGTGTCTGCCAGTGCAAACTTTTGCTCCAAAAAGACACATTTATCATTCAAATAGGCATAAGTGAAGACTTTCTACTCGCATGAAATGTCTTAGAAAGGAATGGCACTGAAGTTATGTGAGATCAGGAGGATTTCACTTTCATAAAAGTAACATTTTAGAGAATGCAAACGACATGTTGGAAATATTGATCAATGAATATCAAGTAGCATTTTCCCCCTGAAGCAGATATGTGGCATTTTGGAATGAAATAATTCAGTCCTCGAGGATTAGACACGTCTCGGTCTAAGCTGTGCCATCAGATCCAGATGTGCATCAGACCTGAGCCTAATCCTCAGCCAAGGCATATGTCTGTAAGGATTTCACTTGATATTCCGACTTATTGTTTTTTCTATTTGTCTCTTTTATTGTTTTTAACAATGATAGATGGAGCATTAATAACAAAGACTGACTCATCAAGTCGCAGTTAAGCAGCTTCTACATTCTGTGCCAGCTAATAGTTATTGCCTGGCACAGGTCTGAGATGGTGACACTACCCGACTCTGTTCACTGTCAAACACTAAGTAGTGACATCTGCAAGTTAAAATGTAACCCATCAAGTACATAATCCATGCTTTACTTCCAAGACATTACAAGAGGAGCATGTTGAAACCACGTAACATCTTGGCCAGCCCTGAGTTTCTGCGTTTGTTTTCTTTAATAAACTTACATTGCTCCAGCTGAGCCACAGCAGAGGGGTCAGTGTAGCCGTGACCCCCCCTGCTTCTGTTGAGTCTTCAGTTGTGGAGGGAAGCCCAAGGCCCAGACAAGACAGACACTTCAGGGCCTGACTGGGGATTTTTGGGTCCAGTGAAGTTAACACAACCCGATAATGGGCGGGTAGAAAATGATTACACAGTTACAAATCCGGGACGTTTGTTTGGGATAATTTTTTAACCTCAGCATACACAGTAAATGTGAGATTCCTAATTTAAAAAGCAAATGTTTGTAAACCAGTACGTTGGATGCGCCCAATCTTACAACTCTGTCTTACTCCACTGTGGGCATGATTGAAGTCATCCTAACATCAACAGGAAACTACAGTTGCTACATGGGCCGTATACACAAACTACTTAGGATGCCAGACTGTGATATGACCCCTAACTGCACATAATTGCTGTAAACATAAATACACAAGAGATTGAAAAATGAACATCACAAGTTTCTGGGTAGTGTCAAATGAGAGACTGATGTTGTATCTGCTCATGACTTTGAGTGTACTCCAATAATGTTTATTGGATGACTGTGTCCGCCCACTCTTAAAGGAATAGTTGGACATTTTGGGGAATTAAAAGATTGATGCCACTCTGATATCTGTTCGTAATCATGAAGCTATAGTCCATGTAGACAGTTCGCTTAGCACAAAGAAAGCAAGGGGAGACAGTAAGCCTGGCTCCCTATAAAGCTGAAATAAACTGAAATAAACCACTTACAAGCATCTTTAAAGCTTTTTAATTAACATGTGAAATGTCATATTTTGTCTAACTCTCAGCGAGAAAGCGAAGAAGAATATTTCCTAAAATGTGAAACAATTCCTCTAACATGTATATAGGATTGGATGGCTGTTTCTGACCTGTTTGAAATTTGCTCCCATATTCTCACTTGTAAAGTGAGTCAAGAAATACATACCAACCATTTGCTCCTTCCACCTATAGGAGGCACTATCAGTGGTGAGTGAAGACCAGTCTTTATTTGAGCCTCCATACGCTGCTGCTGCCCCTCTCCCCAAGACAGACATGACTGCATCTGGCACACAGGACTACGGCCAGACCCACAAAATCAACCCCTTACCCCCACAGCAGGAGTGGATCAACCAGCCAGTGCGGGTCAACGTCAAGAGAGAATATGAGCACATGAATGGATCCAGGTATGGCATGACAACCACTTCCTGTGTCTTACATTCTTCTGTCTTCCGTGAAATATTACTTTTTTCTTTATAGCCATTTCTTTATCACAACTAACTTTCTTTTTTTCCCCTCTAATGTTCAACATATTTGGCCCCTCTAAGTTAAATATCGCATGCCAAAGTCAATGACTGCAAAAGAAAACAAGAAACACCCAATTTATCTCCTGATAATATTTTTACAACTTACTTGTATGTGTGTGTTTATGTAGCAGGGAGTCTCCAGTGGACTGCAGTGTGGGTAAATGCAATAAGCTGGTGGGGGGTAACGACACATCTCAGATGAACTATGGAAACTACATGGATGAGAAGAACGCCCCTCCCCCCAATATGACCACCAATGAGCGCAGAGTCATTGTACCTGCAGGTAAGAACAGCTGTGTGACCGCCAGTGTAAAAGCTGTGCATAATAAAAAGAAATCACATCTGACATGATTTGTGTGTTCATGAAGGAGTGAATCTGTATATTCACTGCTTATTTATAAAGGTGCAAAGTGTTTTTCTTGTTCTGCAGACAGAATCACTCCTCTCTTTTGGCATCATTTTGCCAGTACTGTAAATGCTTTATGAGTTCCATTTTTACTCAGCCAGTTCATGGTGTAAAGCATTGTTCCAGTGTTTTATGTCACCCGTGGGAGCACGGCTGAATGCGTGCAGGTAGACATGTCAGTCTGTCTGCCAGACTTATATATGTCTTCACAAATTTGAAGAAGAAGTTCAGGGAGTAACAAGTGCAGTGTCAGGGTTAAAGCATTCAGAAAAATAATTTTAATGCATAAGTTGATTATGTTGTCACACATATGCCAGAGCCAGAGAGCCAGAGAGAATGACTGTATTTCCCCCCCCCAAAAAATGAGCACATGTAATTCATTTAATTAAAATCAAATGGAGCCTTGGTAAAAGTTCCATTATAAAGGCTATTCAAGTATTTGTGCTAAACTGATGCAAAAGGCCACTCGTTTATTAACCTAATCAGATCTCCACATGGAGGCCACTCCTTAACCACAAGTGTTAAGTCTGGGGTTTGGTTTTCCAGATTGGTTGTGCAGTATATCAGACTTGGGTGAAGTAATACTTGCAAATACTTTGTTTTTGTTTGTTTTAGCTTAATTTGTTACAATATACTACAAAGTTTGATCACAGGAAGGGATTTCAGTACTACTTTGTGAAAGATGATTTACCTGAAACCTAACATGAGTCATCCCACACCAGCAAACCAGATTCATATGGTTAAAATAGGACAAAGAATATTTACAACTAGCTAAACAAGGTCTGCTACTGATACAAGATTCTGCTTCCAATTTGTTCATTTCCTCTCCTCCTTTTACCTTAGTGAGTTATGAGAATTTTCCAGCTCCCTGCTGTCTGTCCACAACCAATCATTTTGCAGTCAATACAGTTCTACTGTCTTCCTGCAGACCCGTCGTTGTGGTCCCAGGACCATGTGCGCCAGTGGCTAGAGTGGGCTATCAAGGAGTACGGCCTGTTAGAGATCGACACGGCCATGTTTCAGAACACAGACGGCAAAGAGCTCTGCAAGATGAGCAAGGACGACTTCCTCCGGCTCACCACCATGTACAATGCTGAAGTGCTTCTCTCTCATCTCAATTACCTCAGGGAAAGTAAGTACACTTCGTGCAAATTTAGTGTAAAAATAAACAAGGGGGCAAATTAAGAGGAACACCGTATGATAATCAGTTAAAGGCCCACTGGAACAAATAGTGGACTCCAATAAAAATGTTGGACAATTTATGAATAGAAAATAAAACACACAATTAAGATGTTCAGAAAACTGAACTGAATTACTACTTAATTATTTGACTACAAAAGGACATTAATGGTGATGCACTGTGTTCTTTGTATTCTGTGCTGTGCAAGCTGTTTGTCCCTGGGCTGAAGTTTCTTTTGGCGTCCATCTTTGCCAAAGTATAGTTAAAGTAAAAATCAACTTTCACTCAAAACACAAACCTCTTTTCATATATTTGTTTTTCTACTTCTGGCTGAGAAGAGAGAGTAAAAATAAATAAATAAATAAAAACCCAGGCGAACAACATGACACTTTTTTTTTTGTCACCGCACTATATTCATATTACCATCAGTACACAATGAAATAGCTTTTACTGGAAACTCATTTCTCTGTAATGTCTACCTAGTATTAGGCTGAGCTGTGGAAACCAAGAGGGTTTCTTTCCCCTCTCAAGATAACCATCAACTGCATCCCCCACTACACTTTGCAGTGCCTTATTCCACATGGTCCACAGAAAGATGAAGGCCAGGTGCATTGCCTCAGGAATCACGCTAGGCCTGTGTGTTCAGCACAGCAAAGAAAGTTGATCTGCAATTTGCAACGGAGGCAACTAAATTTGAGCCTCTTACCTTTGAAGAGTTCCTCGGTGCAATCCCACTTCACATGTTTCGGCGGGCAAACGAAGCCAATTTTCTGAGGCAGTATGCAAATTGCATTTTGATACAAGATGTAACATCTGGTGTGGGTATTGGTTTGAATACACAGCAATGTCTAGTTCAGACAAAAGCTTTGTCCACTGTTTGCTATAAAAATAAGCAGATCATGAGGAATGCGATTGGTGGACATGAAGAGAACAGTCTGTCCCCATCTCTGAATTCTTTGCATTGTGCACTTTAAGATTGTGAGAGCTGCTTCTGCTGCGGCTGCAGAATATCATGACACCACGTTGGGTGGAGTGACTGATGGCTCAACTATATTTAACATTACTCCCAAAAAATTGTGATGGGCCTCAGTGTGATGTAATGGGAACTGTATTTTGTGGGTGTCAACAGTTTTCTCTGTGCACAGCGTCTGGGCAGAGAGAGGTGCTTGTCATGAGTATAACAGCCTCATTGTGTAGCCCTGCAGCGGGTGGATCTGTCTGACCGCCACTGGGCACACTCCGTAGAGCAGTTTTCATCATGGTCACTGGCTGCGGGACTTAGCCACGGCTTAGGCGTGCTGCGCTGCGACTCTGCCCATTGCTGTCCTTTTTTTGATTTAGACCTTGTGTGTTTTGGAGACAGAAGAGATGTCTTGGGAATCCTCTCCACTTGCCAGTTGAAATTGCTTTGGATCCGTTCCCGACAATCAAAAAGATGAATGCTCCCGTCCCGTGCCTGGACTGACTGACCTGTTTTGGGGCAGCTCTCTGAGAAGCGAGCAGTGTGTATTATTGACACTGGGAGCCTCAGGGCAAAAGGAACCATGTTAGTAAATGAACGTCTGAGGAAGACTCAGAAGAAGGAGGAGGAGGAGGAGGGTTGAGGCTTCATGCAGACCCTGCAGTGCTGATGATTTGGAAACTTAAGCCGTTCTCTCTTCTCTCCCCGCAGCACAAACAAACACAATCACAGACGAGGAGTAACCCCGTCCAGAAAATAGACCTCTGGCTTCACTCACGAGAGCTGGAGCTGGGCCGAGCTTCCAGAATACAGAAAAAGTGAAAGGGAGGGGAGAGGCTGAGCTTAGCTCTGGAAGTATTAGTGATCACAGGTCACATGATGTCTTCCTCCAACCCCATTCACCACTCTTTACTATATTACCTCCCATCCTCTTCCAAAAGACGAATGGTCCAAAGGGGTACTGCAATCATTTCATACACATCTGTGCGCATCGTGTATGTTTGGTTCTGGTTATTGAACCTCTGATTAACATTCCTCAGAGTCATTAAGCCCTGCATGTACACTCGGCACGGGGCAGGGACATGCTTCCCCACCCTACAGCCATACCATAACAAAACATTCCTGCCACGTCATGCCCAGGAATACTTTTCAGACACTCAGACTGGTGCAACTGTGGGCACAATCTGAACATCTGTCTGGCTGCCCAGCTGTTTGCAGTAACAAGGGTAGTTGCCTATGCATTATTCTGGCCTCACTGTTGGTCACTTATCCAGATTTTTATAAGTGATGGCCGCCCACACCCCAATGTGCTTTCAATTTTGGGTGCAATTTGAGAATTTGTTCAAATTAGTCTGTCAGGGAGGGACCACGGACTGTTTGCTTTATCGCACCCATGTAGGTCGGTTTGATACCACATGTGCTGGAAACGGAGCAGAGCAAAAAACCTCAGACAGCGAGAGACTGTATCCTCCGACACACAGAGATGCAAGAGGAGAGGGGGGAAAAGACTGAAACGAAAGGAAGAAGTGAGGAGGGAAAGTAACAAGACAGAGAACTGAGTCCAAATCTGCTGTAGATCTAAAGAAACATAATGGCAGAAATTGGATATCCTTCACAGATAGCTTTTACAGTAGTTATTTGAGGACAAGGGCAGGAGGGTGTGAGCGGGAGAAACAGTTATAGAACGTAAGTGTGAGGAAAAAAAAAAGTTGGGGGGGGGGGGTGAACTATTTTTTAGAAGTGTGTGGAAACGGTCCGAGGTGGTCATGATTGAGTGCCTTTGGAGAATAGCAATAGTTCTGTTTCCCAGCTGTCGCCATTGCTTGTGTGTCTGGATGGATTTACAGTGAGGGAGTCAAGACAGAGAGAGAGAGAGAGAAAGAGAGAGAGAGAGCGATAAGTCTGGGCTTCTGCAGTGCTGCTGCTCGCTCCAGAGTGGGGGACATTCTCGAGCCCTCAATAGTTTATACAGACCATAAACATCTGGGCTCGAAGGCTGAGTAGGAAAAAAAGGAGGTCTGGAGAGCTCTCTCTCTCTTTCTCTCTCTCTCTCTTTCTCTCACTCACTTTCTTCTTTCTCCTCTCACAACATTTTTATTGAGCTCCCCTTGCATTAGTTCTTTCAATTGGCAGATTATCACTGGTGCAGAGGGGCTCAACGGCCTGGCTCTGCGCCCTTTACTGTTAGCTGTCTGCTGTTAGCCACCATTACAGAGCGGTCTGTGGCTGCTCACTTGACTGCTGGGGTTCAGACACTGAGCTCTAAAGGAATTTATGTTCATATCACATTAGCATAAGTGGAGGTGGATAATAAGCAGTTGCTATTCATGTAAACCAAGATGAGCTCGGCTGTAATTGAAGTTAGCTGCTTAGAGGTGCATGATAATTGTATTTACAACCCTGTTGCCAGTTAAAAATGTTGATATTGGGCAATTGCGCAAAACCTTGATCTGTATTTCTGCAAAACCTGTGCATTGCAGCTACATGGTTAAGATAGGTTAGGGGATGATTAAGGCAACAAATTAATGGTTATGGTGCCAATATATTCAAAACAAAGCAAAAGTGGCTGAACGGTGTCTGAAATCCCTGATTCATACCTTTCCAATCTGAATTTTTCAAACCCATTTCATTAAGTGATCAGTCAGGTGTGGGGAAACGGGAAAGCAAGCACCAGTCTACATGCTGTTAATACTTTCACCTTCTGACATGTCTGATGGGTGTCACAACACGACACGTGGAGGAACGTTATGAACAATGAACTAACAAACCAGAGCCATGAAGGGTGGCCTGTAAGCCCAGCTTTACTGTGAGGACGGGTCTCTGAAGTCCAGCTGCGTGCAGGCACCACGGATAACATTGAGCTAGCATGTCAGAAAATACTTCCAAAAGCATAGGCTAACTGTTAGTTAAACCACAATGTCTCATTTTCTATTTCTACATGTTTTAAGGACAGAGCGTGAGACTTGTGGGTGTGTGGGCCTTCTTTGTGTTTAAAGGCACTTTTGACAGAGCTGAGGGCTGAGTAACAAAAGCAAAGTAACGATTAAATTAAGTGGTTATTTTATGCCTGAGAAATTAGTACATTGATGTAATTACTTTTAAAATCAGTAGCATGTAATGAATAATTTATATTGCTGACAAACAATGTCGTATTGACGGTAGGGAAGTCAGCTGAGAAAACGCTCACATGGGTCGTTTTGGAAGGCAACGGCTAATATTTTGTGGTTTGGAGGCGTCGTTGGAAATTTTACATGTGCACTATGTGACGCTGGCATTAAGACAGGCAGTGGGGCTAGTCGGTGCAGATTTATCCAATAAAGCTAAAAGGATGACCATTCAGCCCTCACTGAGGTGGCATGATGCCCAAACCTGGGGTGACTGGGACCCTCAGTTTGTTGACAAAGCCGAAACCACATGTTTGAGGCAATGGTATCATATAACTCTACAGAATAAACAGCAGGGGCCCCGATGGAGGTCCGTCACAATGCTGAGCAAGCCCTGAAAGATCTCGGTCAATATTATGGGCGTGCCAAAGTAGAGGACAGGGCCTTTTGAAAGAGCCATCAGACATAGGAAGGACAGAAAAGAAAATTGTTTGTGGATGTTATGTAATCTAACAGACTCTGAGCAGATGTGAAGGGAGAGGGAAAAAGAGAGAGTGAGGGTCTTAGAGACTGAACACTGGCCAGTCCTCCCACTGTGCTGTCAGATTACCAGGACATGTTTGTTTTCTGAGGGAGGAAGAGGCCGTCCAAATAAATAGGCAGCACAGCCATGACTCCCTCCACCAAACTGTCAGCTGGATGGCTCTCTCTTTCTCTCCCTCTCTCTCTCTCTGTCTCCCTCACTCACCCCTACGTTCTGACTCACTCTCACTCTCTTTCGTACAGCAGTCCTGCATTTCTCTGTGGGATGGTTTGAGGTTTTCTCAGCAATGTTGCCTGTTTGCCTGTCTGGGTCAGCCCACATATGTGGCACACAGTAGGAAAAGGGTTAACAGCCCCTTCCTCCTCCCCTCTCTCCCTCTCCCTCATTTTTCCTGTCAGTCTGTTCATCTTTCTCTTACACTTTCTCCCTCATTCCAAAGATGGTGCCTTGGTGGCTCGCTTGCCCCTGTGCGCTTACACTCTGCGTGTGGAATTATTTTTGTACGGGGAGCTGCATTTGATTGCTGAGCAGGGACCCTGGCTCATACAATGGCTCCCCTGTTCTGAGGCCCCCAGGTTTCTAAACTAGACCCAGAGCCTTGGGGGTGCCGTGGAGTAGGTAGAACTGGGAGGGGTGGGGTGTTGGGAGGTTAGAATACATTTGTGGAGCACCCCACTCTCTCTCCCCCTCCCCGGCCACCCCCTAAAAAAACAGACCCCTAGTCTGCCACCATGGGCCCCTTCACCCCCCCAATCCCACCAGCAGCACAAAGCGAGTTAGGTAAAAATCCTGCATCAAATCTCAAGAAAAACACATCACAAATTTAATTTTGCTTTGCAGTTTTTTCTTCTTTTTTAAGTTGCTCCATTCACAAAAGGTATCCTCCCTATTCAGCAGCTCCCCGTAGCCATCTTAGTACTAAATCTTAGCACTCCCCATGTAGTAGCTGCGCTTGTGTTTTCTCTGTGCATTTTTGGGTCTGTTTTTCCACTCGCTTATTTATGCCTGGGGGCAGCTAAAATTAAGAGAGCATTTTGGTGCCGCCCAGGGTGCCTGTGTAAGTGGAGGAATGCAGCGCAGAGTTCTGCTCCATAAGATGAAATGAATAGGCAGCCATATGCAGAGTCTTGCCTCCCTGGCTTTATTATTCAGGAGTAGGGCTTGCCGTTAAAATGCTGACAGGCTGCGGGGCTTTCCCTACGTTTAAAGGACTGACTGTGTGCTGGATTTACTTTATTTGGGACTAGATTTATGTCTCATGAGTTATTTTCCTTCTGAGATTACTTTTTTAAGACAAAAGAGGAACACAATTCAAGAAATGAAAGGGGCTCTGTGGTGCTGCTTGACAGTAATTGAGCTGGAACTTTTACTGCCACCTGCTGGCTATTGTTACGTCCTATGAGCGTTTTGTCACCTAGGCTTCAGTGGGGGTACGATAAGGTTACTCCGAGTGACAGCTACCAACCAATTGAATCACAAGATTGAATCATCATTTACCAAATTCCTCATGATTAATATACAAATTCACACCTGTAAATATTCTGTAGGTGATCGCTATTTCCATAAACTGATGCTGAACTTTATAAGTACAAAAAACAATAATAAATACTGTTTATTATTCATTTTTTTCATGCATTATCTCGTTTTATTACAGGTAGCTCATCATTATCCTACAATACACCATCTCACACAGACCCATCCCCACGCCTGGCTACCAAAGAGGGTAGGAACACATTTTGTTCTCCATTCTCTCTCTATTCTCTCTTTCTGTCTGTACTTTGGGGTCATTTTCTTATTTGTATTGGTGTAACTGCTCTATATCAGAGGAGAGAGGTGAGAAATGAGCAGTCCGAAAATTCTCATCTGCCCTGTAAAAACCATAAAAAGGCTAATTCTGCTTCACAGTACCTAACAGCTTCAGCAGATTCAAGCAGATACATGCAAAGCACACACACACACACACACACACACACACACACACACACACACTTGAGAACACATGACCACTCATACAAATCCAAAGAACATGCAGTCAGCGATTGCCATTGACAAAGCTCTGGGCAGGTGCACCTTTTGTGTTGTTAAAATAAAATGAGCCGAGCGGCTACAGCAGCCCGCACTATTCAGAAACGCTACCTGAACACTGTGACGACATATCAGGGCAGTCTCAGAATAGAGGTATATTTACAACAAGACAAAAGCCATGTGCTGATGAGTTCTATCCACAGCAGCAGGGGCGAGGACAGACTGTGAATGCAGTGATTATGGGAAAGAAGTGGAACCTAAGACATGTGAATGAGGTTATTTGTAGGAAAGACAAGTCAGAGACAGGTGCTGAAGCAACAATTTGTGTGGCAAACATGGGCGAAGAGCCTGCTTGGCTGCTTCAGACAAGAGTGGAGTGGAAAGGAGTGTATGCGCACAGTTTCTTATTCTTACTCAGTCTTTTTTGCCTTACAAAAAGGAACAACTGCTTTTAGTTCACCTTGTCTGGAGATCTGTCGCGTTTGTTATTGAGATTTTTTTTTCTAACTGTGTGAATGTAAAACTAATATTAAGAAGGGCTTTGTGTCTGTATCATTATCATGTGAGATTTTTGGTGACTGTAGTTCACAAGTATTGATACATGTATAACAACAGCAGCCAAATGAGACCTGTTGTAGTGTCAGTACTGTTGACTAGTAAAAATTCCTGCAAAAGTCAGGCTGAGTTTCTAACAACAATGCCCGCAGCAGCTCAGGATGAGTGTCTCTTTGCTCTGAATACCTCCTCCCTCTACAAGCATTACTTTATGCTGACAAAACATGAACTCTGTGAAGGCTGCACTGCATATCTGTAAAAAATAAGCTACACATCCTTTACATCGGCTATATGGTGTCACCACCAGAGACGGGAGAAAGGACTGCAATAACAATGATAGCCTTGCTCACAGGATGAGGGGCCCTATCAAGGCAGGAGGAGAGGAAACACTAGGTCTGATAAGTGTCCGAGAATGCCCTCTGCCTCTCTCTATCTGCCCCAGTGGTGAGCGTGAGCAGGCCGCGTACTTGTTCACGCCTGGCTTCAATACCAATGGACCAGTGGGCAGGCCAGATAAGATTCTGCTCGGTCACCCCCGACCCCGGTCTTCCTGGTTCTCAGCACCAGGTATTTGGACTGGCAGGAATAGAGCGTTACTCCCTTCAACAGCATTTCCCTTTCACAAGAGGTGACTTCTATAATGGGCTCCTGTTGTATTCACTGTGCCTCTAGTTGTGTCCCGTGATCCCAGCTCTGTTCATAGCTTCTAGCTGGGAAAAGCCTGTGACTCCAACAGGGCGACTTTCCATGAATTAGAAAATACAACTATGTCATCAGGTTGATCCAGTCCATCCAGATTTTACATTAGTCACTTAAACTTATCAACCACATTAAATAATACAAAGAGTTGCTTTTATGCAAAATCAAGTGAAAAAACTGAAACAAAACAAAGAAGAAAAAGCAGCAAAATTTGAGCTGGGAATTTGTGACTCAACAATAAAAAAAGAAGTGTTACTTCAGGAGGAGCATTTATTAACATTTTCACAGATCAGGATTGCCAGATGTTCAAGTTCATATTGCCTTTAGAGAACAGTCAAATACCATACAGGCTCTTTGAGGTAGAGTAAGCATGAGCATACAGCAGGAGACAACCCATAATCTGCTCCAGACTCTGTGGTGTAAAATGCAATGTTATGAATAAAAGAGAGCATATAAAACACGGAATGCAGCAGCTATGAAAGGGTGTGTGTGTGTGAGAGAGAGCATCTGTGTGTGTGGCTTGCTGCGTGTATCTAAAGTCTATGTCTACTATTTGCCTGTGGAGAGGCATGTGTGTGTGGGTGAGTTCCTGTATGTCTTAGTACAGAATATATTATGTATTTACATTAGTTTTGAGTGTGTATGTTGGGAGCTATAAGTACATTGTACATCTGGGTGTTAGATTTGTACATGGGCAGCTCTGGTTGTTGGCTTCTGTTCTAGCTTTTTTTTTTCTCTGTGTTAAGTCTTTGCACCTTTTCCAGTTTTTAGCTTCTGTTTTTGTCACTGCTATAAAATTTTGGAATTTTATAATTCGCGGCAAGGACACTCACATTCTCCACCGCTCCTAGTGGCAATACAAGCTGTTGTACATCTCTGACTTTCGGTTGCTGCCCTTTACATTTTGAAAGCAAAGAAAAACACACAAAAGATGAAATTCTGTCTTTGAAATAAAAACACAGATAAGGGTCAACTAAGAAAGCTACACATAACTTTTGCCCTTACTGTGTTTATATGTGTACATCCAGCAATGTTGTTGTCCTGTTAGTCAGGAGTGTTTTTTTTTTTTTTTTTTTTTCAGTTGATGCTTCTCTGTCCTGGTTCACCCACCGTCTCCTCACTTTGTACAATTCCTGTACTTTGTCATCATTCTCCTCCTCTTATGGCTCCTTCCTCACACAGATGGCTTTTAAAGCACCTGTATTACGGGTATTAAAAAAGTTTATCCTGTCTGGGTCTCTCTCCTTGGCTCAGACACTAGGTTAAAAACAGTCCGCTCTGTTTGTCTCACCTTTTATTCGCAGTTGCTCTTTCTTTCTCTCCCACTCTGTCTCCCTGCTGTCTTTGTCTTTTACTCTCTGTCTCTCTGCCTCACTCTCTCTCCCTCTCCGTCTAGCACTCGGGCCTTGTTTTGACTAACTGGTCCTGCAGTCGAAGTCTCCCAGGAGCATGCACCACACCCCAGACCGGAGTGGAAACTGGCTCAAGTCTGCAGTCAGAGCGAGGCCTGGAAAAATGAAGGCGGGGGGGGGGGGGGTGTTGGGGATGAGATGGCTCTATATGAGTGTGTGCACATTCGGGTGTGTGTCTGTGTTTGCGTGGCTGGCTTGCACTGCGTACCCCTGGCCTTTGTACATTTTGCATCTGCTGCTTCTTCCTTCTTCTGCACTTTCACTTCCACTTTGCCACTTTTCTCTCTGTCCAATTAAGCCCAAAAAACAGAGTGATTGTACTGGTGAAAACATCTGAATTGTGCAGTGTGTTTTGAGATTCTTTGGCACTCTCTGTTTCGATTCTTGCTCACATGTTGGTAAAGGGGAAATTGTTTTGGAGGTTAATGTAATCTGTTGCCAACAGCTACACCAAGGGTATCTAAAAGATGTGGATAAGCCCACATTACTGGGCATCTCCTCCAAGCCCATACCAGACAGTAGCTTGGTTTGCTGCCGTTGTTTTCTTTTCAAATTCCAAAATTGTGTGTTTTGTCTGACTCTTTTTTTCATTATTTTTCTCCTCCCTCCTTAAGTTTCTTCTTCTCTTTCTTCTTCATGCCTTTTTATGCGCTTACTCACTGTCTTCATTGTCATCTGCCTGCTTCTCAATAATCTCTTTCTCTTTACTTCACTTTCTCTCTCATCTCTCCTTCGTTCATCTCTGCGTCTTCCCCACCAACTCCTCTCCTGTTTGTAGACCCCTCGCTGCACATAGATGGAGGTAGCCCCGTTGTGTTTTTTCTTTCAATGTGGTGGAGAGGGGATGGAGGGGATGGCGGGGGGGGGGGGGGGGGGGGGGGGTTTGAGGAGAGGGGAAAAAAAGGCCAGTAAAACAAAAAGGGGTTTTCTTCAGGCGAGGCAGTCAGGAAACACAAGTCCCCCAGGACCCTCCCC
>JBBMJY010000026.1:18062059-18077411 GCA_037833715.1 Toxotes lorentzi
CCCCCCCCCCCCCCCCCTCCCCCCCCCCCCCCCCCCCCCCCCCCCCCCCCCCCCCCCCCCCCCCCCCCCCCCCCCTCTCCCCCCTCTTTCTTGAGAAGAGGGGAAAAAAGGGCCAGTAAAACAAAGAGAGGTTGTCTGCAGGCGAGGCAGTCAGGAAACGCAAGTCTCCCAGGACTCTCCCCCAGTCACTGCTCCTTGGCTATCCTGCCGGCCCACACCAGATTGAATCTGACAGCCCCGCTGAGCCACGGCAGCCCACTTGTTATTTGTCCCTCTTCTCCTTCTTTTTGTCTTTCTCTCTATTACACTCACCCTTCTTTCATTCGTTTGATCATATCTTAATTTCATTCTTTTTTTTATGCCTTGTTGCAAGTTCATATCCTTCATTTTAATTTATCCATATGTTTTCGCACCATCGCAGCCACCAGAGCCCCCTCTGGTCGTCTGCAGACAGGAATGAGCCCTTTGCTGAAATATCAGGGGTTAAAAGTGGAAAAGATAGAAATTAGTGAAGAGATCAAGAAGTCCCTGAGCAGCAGGAACTCCACTACCATTGGAGGATATTATGCTAGTAAGGAAAGGGAAAACAAGGCAACAAAACATCCTTTGATTGGATAATTGGATTTGAAGTGTTTTTACATTTTCTGTGGTGGATTATGAAATGAGTAAAACAATAAAACACTTGTGTGGTAGGTTACCAGGCAAATTTTGTTTTCATGGTTGTAGCGAGCTTAGGACCTGAAGTCCAACTGTGCCGAAATAAATAGAGAAATAAGGGCTTTGATCCTACTTTATTATTTTTTGTTTATTTTAGGGAAACAGAGATGTCAATATGTTGTGATCCACGGGAGGGCAGTGTTGCACAGTGTTTGGAAATGGCCCGGGCATGTGGTGGCCGGGATGATAGATGTTTTTCTGGTGTGGCAGTATGAGGTCATGTGGTTCAAGGAGGCGCACAAACTCTGAGTGTATTGTTGTTGTGAAGACCACCACCTTCATTTGTTTCAGAGACCTTGAAATGAAAAGCTCTCCCCACTTACAAAAGAAGTCATTGTTTGAAGGTGTCTAAAATCAATTGGCCTTTCCATGTAAACACAAATAAGATCTATAAAGTTCAGACAAATATGGGGAATTATATTACATGATTTTTCTTTTTTTTTTAATGACTGACAGCTTATGAGCATGTGAATTATTTAAATGTGCTGGCTGAAATGCAGATGAGAATAATTTGAAAATAAATAAATATTCATCTCTGCATAACACCTGCATAACACCTACACACACAAATGCACACAAAGAATGCATTTGTAGTCTAGTGTCAGTGCGCTCGCTCGCTTCTGAAATGTCAAAACATATCGTTCTAATGATCGCACCTATTCAGTTTGATAATTAATCTTTCATATTGTGCGAAAACACAGTTCTTTAAGCCACATTATTGTATGTTCGGATACTGATGAAGACCTGACCCTCTTTATGAGCCGTTCCACATTCATACAGAATTTATACAGGCTAGTTATTGACCTGATTCGAAAAACAAATTGGCGTCCAACTCTTGCTAGTTCTCCTTCTCTGGTAAGATTTTCAAATCTATGGATTCAATCCGCCAGCTTCGATTGTCGATAAACCTGCTTCTCAAAAAGTCAGCCCACGCTGTTGGGAAATGGGATTGCCTCTTGACCCTCTAACAGCTTGCTGATCCCTGAAAACAACCTCTGTCATCACCATTACACTGTCTCTAGCGGCTGCCCTCTGGGAGAAACACTCACACAAAGAGATTTACAGATCATGATAACAGTCCACACAGCATTTTGCACACAACACGTATCTGGCCACAATATGCATCATATTTCCCTGTGTGCTGGCAACTATTCTAGCTCACAATAATACAAACCATCAAGGGTGCTGCCCAGGTGCACTGTGAGTATACCAGGGTGTTTTTGAGACATTGCCAATGATACATCCTCTGTTTTAGCTTGTGTCAGAGGGACTGATTGTTATTGGAAGCCGTCCACCGTCACACTCACTAAGCTTCACAGGTTTGAAGCCCAGACGCACAGCAGTAGAACTCATGCAAACCAGGCCAGTTTGGCTGCTTGTCAAGGTTTCATAAAAATTAGCTTGTGTTTGGGAGCTGGGATGAGAGTGACTATGATGCACATGCATTATCTGTTGTGTGTACGAGTGCTCGTGCATGTGTGTGTGTGTGTGTGTCTCTGTTGTACGTTAATTTGCATCAGACCTTTTATTTGTGGTCGGAGTGTTGCAAGCTGCTCAGCCAACTGTACTCTCTGTCAAAGATTGTGCCATCTACATTTTAACCACCACAGCGTGCCAAACAAAACCACATTACCGTGTCCAGATATCCTGTGAAGAGCATCTTGAACCACGTTTTGATGGATTTATTGATGCCATTTGGCATCAGTCTTCCTGCTTTTTTCCGTTACAGTTGCACTCCAGAGATTGGCTAGCACACAACGAAATGAAACACTTACAGTTGTCCCGTATACACAGGCAAATTTTGAGCTTGTAATATGACTAAATACACAGGACTTTGGTCAAACAACTGCAGATTTCCATAGCACTTCAGTCCACTGATATTTTAGATTTTAGAGATTTTATGAGTTCTCATACTTCTCTGTCTTCCTCAGACCCTTCATATGATGCTGTACGGCGGACAGGATGGTCAAACAATATCCACAGTGGTAAAGGTGAGGACACAAAAATCATTAGAGATCCTAGTGTATTTTTAACTGGGCAAAACTGGTACAGTACTTATGAGTGTGACTGTGACCTACTGAGAGAGGACGTGATTCTACATTTCACCAGATGTGGTGAACATCATCATTTGGTATGTTGTGCAAGTTAAAACACCCAGATTATTTGCAAATACTACTTAACCAAAGTCTGCATCATGCTAGTGGAAGTTCCAACATCCACAGAGTCTAGACGTGTGGGACAGACTCCTAAAGATTACAGCCTCTGTTGTCAGAACATGAACACAGTCAAAAGAAGTCAGTCCAGCCACCAGTTACTGCCTTATTTACTTTGGACTTCTGCTGACTCGCCTTCAGATGTGCAGCTTGGTTATCTGTAGCCACCTTACTGATGTTTTCTCTGAACCTTTTTATGTCTCTCTCTCTCTCTGTGTGTGTGTGTGTGTGTGTGTGTGTGTGTGTGTGTGTGTGTGTGTCTCCTCCCCTGATCGTCTCACTCTCTCTTCAGGCTCACCGGTGGTTACTCAGAATGTGACCAAGTCCGCTGAGCAGCCCAGAGCTCAGCCAGGTAACAGCTTACCTGTGTCTCTCTTTGTTATAAGCAGAGGCTGAAAGTTAATTTGTTACTATGGCTATCAGATATCCTTTGTGCCAGTATTCATAACAAAGTGCTCTACTCTTATATTTTCTTTATTCTTTTCTAAAAAAAAAGGAAAATACACAATCTCCACAGCCTCAGAAAAGTGCAAAATTATTGTTCACAAATGATTGATCCACAATTTAATAATACAGTCTACAACCAAGCTTTGAGTGTTTACTAGTGTTTTTTTCCCTTATCTGTCAGCCTCACATTTATTAGCATGTGTAATTGGTTTTCCTGGCCAGCTCATTATTGTGAGGGTGTTTGCAGAGCACAATAATCCAAACAGACTAATACAAGGCTTGACCACATAACACTTTCTCATTTTGAAAGTGTTTTGCATATTTTCCTTTATTTACTCAGCCTGAGCTGCGATGCTATGAGCAAAAGTAAAGAAGAGGAAGTTGTAAATGATCATCATTAAAGCATACCATCAGCTGTTCCCCAGCAACATGTTTATGTTATGTTGCATTTAGTCTACCATACTAATTTGCATTGGTCACAAGCTATTATGACCTATGACCTATATCAAGCTCTCCTTTTTGTCCACAGATCCTTACCAGATTTTGGGTCCCACCAGTAGTCGCCTAGCCAATCCAGGTAAGATTCTGAGCATACCCCAGTCTTTATAATGCAGCCACTGTGAATAGGTAGTTGTTTTCCTCACTGGACATCAAGCTGTGGACAGTGAATAATGTATTTGGTTGTGCTCTTTGTTGGATAAGGCTGCGTCTCTCTCTCTGATCAGTGCTTGTTTTTGGGTCCACCGTCAGGCTCAGGTCAGATCCAGCTGTGGCAGTTCCTCCTGGAGCTCCTGTCTGACAGCGCCAACGCTGGCTGCATCACCTGGGAGGGCACCAACGGAGAGTTCAAGATGACGGACCCTGACGAGGTGGCGCGGCGCTGGGGCGAGCGTAAAAGCAAGCCCAACATGAACTACGACAAGCTGAGCCGTGCGCTGCGCTACTACTACGACAAAAATATCATGACCAAGGTGCACGGCAAGCGCTACGCCTACAAATTCGACTTCCACGGCATTGCTCAGGCGCTGCAGCCGCACCCCACCGAGTCCTCCATGTATAAGTATCCCTCGGACCTAGCCTATGTGCCTTCCTACCATGCCCACCAGCAGAAGGTCAACTTTGTATCCCCACACCCTCCATCCATGCCCGTCACCTCTTCCAACTTCTTTGGACCCACTGCTCCGTACTGGAGCTCGCCCACTGCAGGCATCTACCCCAACCCAAATGTTCCCCGCCACCCTAACACCCATGTGCCTTCCCACTTGGGTAGTTACTATTAAAACAGCCCTTTCTGGCCACTCACCACCCTCTGAAACCTCCCCTTTCCCCACAACAAAGTCCATAATTGCTGATCTGCACTCACAGTGACGCCAAACCGATGAAGACTGAAATTGATAGAGGCATTTGTCCTCTGAAGAAATTATGCTCCTAAATGAAGGAATGATCAAATTGAAGGAGTGTTTTTTTTTGTTTGTTTTTTTTATATGTAAGAATTTATAAACAACTGGATGCTATGCTCCAAAATGGAATACTACTTACCTTTACAAGACTAGCAACTGTTTGTTTATG
Source organism: Toxotes lorentzi (assembly GCA_037833715.1). NCBI lineage: Eukaryota > Metazoa > Chordata > Actinopteri > Toxotidae > Toxotes > Toxotes lorentzi. Next base: position 18,067,006 of record JBBMJY010000026.1, read on the forward strand.
GTTTTTTTTGGACGTGCGTCTGAGATTCCTGTGCCTTTGTTTCCCATCCTCCTGAAAAGCTGCACCAACAGGTGTCCTTCCCAAAACCTTCCCAAACCAAAGCCTGAGGACAGGAGAAACCTGAGTCTGTCTGCCTCCTCACCCTGCTACAGAACCAGACATGGGCCCATTATTTATGGGTCTCAATCTACATGCTCCTCAGTAAATGATATACATTATGCTTTAAAGCATCTGCCTTTTCCGCTCGTCTACAGCCTTGTTGGGGGTTTCTTGTTCCCACCACATCTACCCTTCTGTTTCCCCTGTCTCTGTCTACACGTCTGTCCATCTGCATCTTTTTATGTGTGTGTGGAGAGTCTTCTGGAATTTGCTGGATAAGGAGCTCTCAAAGAGATGGACTTTTCTCAGCACTGAATGAAATTTGGCAACTGGAATATTCCATTCACAATTTTAATTTATCCTCCAAACTGGAAGGCTAGAGAAGAGTTAAATGCGAGAGGTAAGCGCTGTATGTTTTGCTGACCTGGGTCAACTCAGTTACTTAAAATGCTTTCTGTGTGCTATGTGTGGAGTTCAAGGTGGGTGATGTGTACAGTTGACTTGTTTGTGCTGGGGAAGCTGAGTCGAGATGTAATTGAAGTAATTTGCAACAATAATTCAACCCAGGTCAGATGTTTTCAGGGGGCCACACACTAGGCTATTAAATGTTTGCCATGTTGTTGCCTTTCAGTCATGCCATTTCCAGATGTTTTGTTGCTCAACCGTGTCAGTATTAATGTGAATGTCTTCTGGTTTGTGAAACACGCGTAAAAAGGGATACCCTGCAGCAAAATCAAAATTTGTCAGATGTTTTCATTTTGTAAAAAAAAAAAAAAAGGCAACAAAAAAGTTTATGAAGAAATGAATTCCTCTACACTTAAGACCATGATTGCTGCACCTGTCTAACTCTAAAATATGAGAGCGCCTTCTTGCAGATGTGATCATGTAGATGTTATCTACATAACAAAGCTCAAGTCTATATGTTAATATGTGGATATTTTTGTTTGTTTGTTTGTTTTATTCCAAAGTACTTTAAAGTGCCATGAGCACATCTACTTTTACTATGAGGTGGTGTGCCACAATGAGACCCTAAACCCTGACCCTCGAAGTGTTAATGCCATGCCTTAACTGCTGTTTTCTACCATATATTTTCTATTCATTAAAGATAAAACAGCATTACATCTTAAACTGGTATTGTGAGATACATAAATCATTTCCATGCCTGACCAGAAATCTGACAATTTTTGATTTTGAAGTGCACTCTGACAATAAAGGCTGCCACGGTGTCTCCTTCCTCTATGTAGGCCAGTCAGGACCAGTATAGGTCAGCACAGAGAAGTGGCTTAGCAGTAAGTCATGTTAATAGACAGTCAAGTTGCATTTTTACCAGGGCTGGATCCTAGTTTGAGAGCAGCATGTGTGTTTGAATGTTAGTTTCTCACTGATCTAGAGCCCAGCACATGAATCTCAATTCAGGATTTCAACATCAGTATGTAACAGTATCATGTCAAAACATATCCATCGTCAGGTGTTCAAAGCTGTTAATAGCAGAAGTATTCCTTTAGAGTAACTGAAAATGGACACTTGAAAATAAATTACTTAGGACTAAGTAGTTTATCAGAGAACAAAACCAATAAAGTATGACGAGATGAAACAAAGAAATCCTCAGATTCGCAAACGCTGTGCGTTTGTCAGACCTATTTTTTATTATTTTATAAGCATCAGTCAACTAGGCATTAAAGCAACTTACTGTATAAATTATGCAGAGTTATTTTCATATGTGACACAGTATAAAAAAGTCAAGAGAATTAATACGAGTTGACCTCGGTCAAAAATGCAAACCTTTTAAGTCCATTTCTGCTAAGTAGTTTGTTCAGCATTTAAGCGTTTTTATATCTGTACATTTGGGCAATACATTTTAACATTTTTGTTTTCTTTTTTTATTGTTATTGTTTCTGGAATTTCCATTGTAACATCCTAAAGGCCTTTAAGTGCACAAGATATTTTCTTGTATTCCCCAAACCATAAATGCCTGCTTGAATCATAATCCAATAGCCAGGGATTCCTTTGCTGTATATGCAACATGTGATTAAGATGGTTTGTCTCCATTTTGAATCACTTTTTATGCCATAGCCCTAGGATTGGTAGCTTTTCCTGTGCATTAAAGAATTTCAGGTATTTTATGCAAAATAATACCAACAGTATTAATATCCACAGCCAGCTTCTCCTGAAGATTTATAGCTTTAAAAGAACAAATAAAAAAAAAGGGAACATGTAATTTGTAGCATTAAGAAATTATTGTAATGTACCCTTAACTTCCATGTTTCACAAGCATTATCAATGAAAAGGGATCTGTGCTACTTCGTATATGCAATGTATTTTGGATATCAAATATATATATAAATATATATGTGTGCGTGCGTGTGTGTGTGTGTGTGTGAATGTGTGTAATTTTACAATTAACCAATGTATTATTATTATTATTGTCATTCCTGAAATGTATGAATACCTTTTGGAAAAAGGCTTTTGTATAGGAAAATGTGACAAAATAAATGTTTTTACCTCTCATGTTACCTTCGAATGCCTGCCTGTGGCTTCACCAACAGAGTGTCGGGACAGATGCTGTCGCTGTAATTTCCTTCAGGACATTTTGAGAAACCACATCTACAAAAGTACACAATGATCCTGACAATGACTTGCACATTTTGCACAATATTTGTGTCAGGTGTGTTAAAAATTCTTTTGCCTCATATTTGTGACGCGTCTTGCAACTCACACAGCAAAGTGTATTTGTTACTTTAAGCAAGCAGGAATGTGTTACATTTGTTTATTTGATATACTACAGCGCATAACAGTTATTCTTGTATTTAGCTGTAAATATTTACACCTGCAAGTGGTTAAAGGAGTTAGAAACCTGCTTTTCTGTCCCTCCTCATTCAAGCCAGCTTTGTTTGTATCTGCAACAACAAACAACCAAAGCATGCATTCATTCTCACAAAGCAATCTTTCATTTAAGCTTTTTCACTTGACTCTGCATGTGTTTTGCATAAAGTGACCACTTTACACTTTATAGTTAGGCAACTTTATCATGATCATCCTTGAAAGGCTTGATATCTGATTGTAATTTAATCAAATTGATGCACAAACTAGCCTTGAAAAGGCACTGCAGTAAATGTTGTGTCCTATTAAGAGAATATATTCTATTACTGCTCTTTTAAGTACACCTCGTGCAGTCTAATACAACAGCCCTGCTATAAATCCCACCTTCATGAAGGTTATGTTGTTCAGTGTGTGTTAGAGAGGTCTCGATTTTAACATTACAGTCATTTCGAAGGCTGAAGTTAGTGGTGCTGGTGAATGTATGGAGTCACGCTTGTGTTATATTTGTTGTAGATGTTTCTAATATTTTGCCCACCCCATTTAACATATGTTAATGAGGGTAGAATAAATGTTAGACTGTGTTAGTTTTAGCTGGCTGTACATGATAAACTAACAAGCGAGTGTATAATTTAAGCATTCATCATTTCTGGTTGAAAGACATGGGTGGAGAGGGAGGTAGCAGAGGGTGAAAAGACTGCACAATTTTCACAGCCATTCTTTTCTTGATGCCAGTTTTTTTAGCCATGCTGATCACAAGTTACATTTTGTCATTGCAAAAATAATGACAAACTGTGTTTACACCCTTTTCAATTCTATCAGGTTTTGAATCAACAGATCATACAAGGCCACAAGCTGTGAGCAAGGGAATTGTACTTTTCTTTGTTTGTAGAAACTGACACAATAAAGACACAGCTGCGGAGGCTGTCTAGAAAAAAAAAAAAAAAGAAAGAAAGAAAAAAGTTTTTGTTTTACTTTAACAATTAAAGACCTGCACTTTATCAGTAATCAGTACATCCACATATTTCTTCTGTCATCTGCTGAGAAAAGCTGCAAGAATTCTTTCTTGAATTCACTCATATTCATTCACTTTGATCAGTCTACATTTATATGCAAACAGTTTGGATGTGTTTTGAACTGTATATTCCTTCAGTGAGGCTGGGCTACCCGTACCACTTGGATAAGTTCGGGGAGCAATTGTGTCATTTCTAAATAATAAAAATGTCAACATTGACGACACAATGAGACAGATCCTGAACCCATGGCGTCTATACACCCATCTACCACCCTGACCTCCACATCCTTCTGTTCTAATGCCTTGACTATGTAAATGTCAAATCCCAGCTGAATAAAATGGAAAGTGCACATGCTGATTAGTTACATATAAGTGTATAATGTGTAGAAATGTGTATGTGTAAAATCCCTTTGGTCTGGTATAGATGTATCAATATGTAGGTATACTCTGTGTTTGCCATCATGGTTAGTGGCTCATTGCCTCATTTAATTCTCTTTCTGAACACAGCTTGAAATGATAGGTGTTGGTGATTAAACAACCACTGAGTATGTGTGGTGTCTGTGTCGAATGACAGCTGCAGCCTTGCAAAGTGCCCTATTACTTTGCACGTAAAGCCATAAAGACAAAAATACGTATCACAGATGCAGTGAATAGCCGTCAAGAGACAGTTGAGGAGTTGTTTTTTTTGTTAAAATATGCCTGTGTAGCATGTGTCATCTTTGTGTGGCTTAGTAATTATGTACATTTTTCATTATTTCTAATCTATTAGTCTGGCTTTGCTTATTTCTTTGTCATTTGCTACAGCAACACCCCCGAGCGCTGACACACACATAAGACACTAAGCATGTGCAGTTCATTAGTGAGGTCATTGTGGGAGGTCCGCCTTAACAAAACCTGTCAAAGCTTCATGCTAGCATACAGTATGTTCAGTTATTTCTTTAAATGGAGAGTTCTGGTTTCATGTTCAGAACCTGCAGGCAAAATAATGGGCAATAAGCAACAGCTCTGCTCTTGCAAACATTACCACTCTGCACTGTGTAATAAATGATTCTGTGGTCATGTAGGTTTTAATTGATGAATTTGGTCAAATATTTTACTGATATTTTAATGTGTCTTTGATTTTGTGGTAATTATTTAAGTAAAATTCAAGTAAAAAATGTCTTGAATAAAACCGATGTATTCTGGGTTAATCAAATATAAGCTTTCTGTTTATGTAATTCTAAACAGAGAGAAAATTGAATAAATCCAACTTAATGGAATTGGACAATTTTTAATTGAAATGCACTTCCTGTTAACCGCGCTTTTTGAATTCGGCAGACAGCCACAAAACATGCAGATGGGGAGTTACCCTCTTCCACTTTACTCATCTATATCATCTGGTTGACTACGGTAAGGAAACTTTTTTTGTTTGTACTGGGCTGGTGAGGTCAATATATAGCTATGGTGTATGCTCAATTATCAGCATACATAGCTAAGCTATGTTAATATAGGCTAGTGCTGTGATAGTGTTTTGCTTCCAAAATGGAAGCGTTCGTATTGCTGATAAAAGCACTAGCTTTTACTTTGAGAGATGTCGGTTAGTATTTCCGCTATCTTGTTGCCCATGTTCCGTTTGTGTTATTGATATGTCCTCTGTATGTACTCATTAAATCTTGCCGATAAGCATGTTGGGGTTTGTGTTGCGATTAGACACCTTTCCATAATGGGAAATGATCAGGGTTATCACGCTAAGTATAGTGAGCATCTATTTTCCAAACTCTACTTGCTGCACTTCCGTTAGCTTTACTTCCTCTTTGTGTTGGACTGTTTACCATGCAGGTAACGTTATCACTTCTCTCTTTTCTTTCGCTGTTTTGTCATAAATGTTAAGTTACATTGAAAACTCATTAAGTCAGTGTTACGTTTTAGAGTTTCAGTTTTATTAAGGTTTACTGTTTATTAATCTCCTGCCAGCCGTGATAAGTCGAACCAGGGAGGTGGGTTAACATGACGGTGTAGAACAAGTGTACAACAAGTAGGCTTTACAATTCATTAAAAATATGGCATATTTAAAATGGTGTAAATAAAGTAAAATTAACAAGGTTTATTTTGGGAGAAACTCTCACATCTAGAATGTAAGCTATAAATCTGTAAAAATTTTATTTCTTGCAAGGCTGGATGTCATCAGTGCACATATAACATTAAAGGGATGCAAATACTGATATACCAACCAGCCCTACAATACAGCCTATGCATGTGATTGATACAGGATTGGTTTTTATCTGCAATTAAGCAGAAAGGCACATTTTGTAATTAACATTACTATGGTTCTCTCATGTGCTCACAGATGAGATGGCAGTGTAAAACCTGTGGATACAGACCTAAAATACATACCTGTGCAACGACAAGGGGTGATCTTCTGACCCATTACAAGCAACAGCACAGGACACTTGAAACTGGAAATTCGGTACCTTGTCTTGTTCATGATTATCCATGCTCATTTAAAACTTTGAGTGCCCTACGCACGCATCTTTCAAGATACCATCCAGAAGATGAAGCTAGAAGTAGTCCTCTGTTTCTCATGTTTAATTTGCTCATCTAAACATCCCACTAAAAAAGAATATTTCCTACACCTTGGCAATCATCTGAGGCGTCATGAAACCGTAGAGTGTGTTTTTGCTGGATGCACATTTAAGACAAATATATATGTCACATTTTTTCACACAAAAGCAGAAAGCACAGGTCTCATTCACTTGAAGACTTAAAGCCAGATGTCATTGGTGAACACCAAACTTTACCACATGAAGCTGATCATGTAAGTGACAGTGATTATGAAGATACCTGTATAAATCCTCCAGTGGATATATCGAATGAAATTCAACAAAGAATTGGTTTACTTCTCTTGAAGTTGGAAAGTGCGCACAACATTTCTGGTAAGTGTATTGTTGATTTACTCTCCCTGAAAGTGTTGCTTATCTTGACCAGAAAATATCTGAGCATCGTCACAGATCGCAAGAACTTTTCCCTCATCTGACCTTGACACCCAAACACCATTTTTTTGGAGCACTATCCAGCTCTTATAAAAGCCTTTGGTCCTCTAGTTGGATTGTGGATTATGCGCTTTGAGGCCGAACATAGGTTCTTTAAATGTGTTGTGAGGTTCTCAATCAATTTCAAGAATTTCAAGTCTCTTTCAACAAAACATCAGCTGTTAATGGCTTACAATTGGCAAAAAAATATGGTTAAGCCTCATCTTTGCCTTTGGAAATACTGCATGTTGAAATCCAGGAGACCATTAAGAAAGTGTTTCCTTAGCTGTTAAGTGTACAGTTGTCTAACACTGTGACATACCATGGAACCAGGTACTCAGCTGGGATGATCTTGCCATATGGTTCTACAGGTGGACTCCCAGACTTTGTCGAGATCCTACAGATGTTGACCTCGGAAAACTGTCTTTTTCCATTGCGAAGAAACTGAATGCTTGGTACCAGGAGTAGCTAAGATCTTTTCTGTCGGAAGGCTGTGGGCATGTGATTCTTGTTCATCAGCAAAGCCTTCCAGATGTCTGTCCTCTTACAGCTTACAGTCTTGCAGAAAAGCGCATGGTTACATTGAAATGCTACATCTGTTGCACATTTTAAATTACATTTCCATCACAAACTGTGCAGTGTCAGGTGTCCACCAATCACTCATTCTCAGAGGGTTAAACTAACTTTGGTGTACAATGGAGGTATACGTTTTTTGTGTCAGGATTTTTTAATTTTCTTTTTTCTTTTTCTTTTTCTTTTCCTTTTTTTGTCACTAGGCCACAGGACATGGATTCAGCAATGCTCCAGGTGATCTTTGGACACAGAATTGAGAAACTGACTCTTCTGTCTGAAATACTGGCTATTGTTGAGGATCTGAATTTGGCTGTCAAACAGACATTCAACATCAGCAGTGACTGCTGTATTTAGATCCATATTTTGATTACTTTTTTACTCTCCACTCCACCGCTCAAATTAAACACAAAGCCACAATTAAGGTTGTGACAATTGAACCAGTAGTTCTAAATTTGCATCCAGTACCACACAGTGAAAACTGCAATGAAAGTGTGACCTCAGAGCAATCCTTTACTCCAGCCTCCACAAGTTCTGCTGCACAGGACTCCACTGACTCATGTGATTCTTGTGCAAGCACAATCATCCTGTCACCAAACAGAAGCCCACAAAGGAAGCCATGGCCATCTGAATTCATCATTCCACAGTTCTCTGTTGACACTGAAGTTGTTCTTGAAAGAGCCAATAAACTTTACAAGAAAGATGGCACACTGCTGACTTATTCAAACATCAAGTCAGACATACTTGAAAAGCTAGCTCAGTCCATTTATACGTACACTGCCTACCCATCATCCCTGCAAGTTCTATCTGTTGCTGAAGCACTTATTAAGGCCCACCCATGTCTGAAGGATAGGGGGAGCTCTTGAGGTCTCAGTGGATGGCAGACTAGCATTAAATACAAAATGGCTAACTACAGAACAAAGCTAAGAGGCTATGGTGTGTCAGATGTTACATGCAATTCTCTGAAACATAAATGCTCTGATGACAAGAAGTCTGCTAAAAATGTTAAAAAAGGCAAGAAAAGCAGAGGTCAATTACCTCCCACCCTACCCAGCGGGTGAAGATGAGCACAGCTTGGAAAAAGCAAGGGAAGAACTAGTCACTGATTCAAAGAAAAAGAACAAAAAGATTTGCCATCAGACGACATGAAGTCATCAATCAATGTCCAAGTGTTCAAACCATGAAGGGCCGCTGGCCTGCCCTGTTTAATTGTTCTCAAGTGAGTTTTCTTCTGTAATTACTGTTAAGAGATAAGAAATGAAAATATGACAATTATATAGTTCTTGATGTCAAAGTAGCAACAAGTATTGGATGTGCCTCCCAAAGCTCTTGTATGAGTTGTCCGAGAAGTGATGTAATGCCATCGTCTCACTTGTTGCCTTTTTGTTTCAGATCAGTGCAGAATTTCAAAGAATAACCACTGTGCATCTGGAACCCAAATTTATGTCTGGGTTGGACCTTCACACTTCCAAGCTACTGAAGTTGTTTCATGCCAAAGGTGGAGCAAATGGACAAAGACTGAAGATCATAATGGAACCACTGGAGGTACAATACTTTTCAAAATTAGAACATTTTTTTTGTACAACTCAAGGTGGCAAAATCTAAAAAAAATGTACGTGTACATGTCTAGATAATATTTTATCATGATGATTATAAATGTTGATTTATTTATTTATTTATTTATTTGTGAGTTTTGTGGTTGTGAAGTTAATCGCTCTATACAGTGTTTGGGATTTTAGGTGCTGTCAGTGTATATTTGACTTTAGGCTCCATTTCAAGATAGCAATTATCTACCTAAATCAAGGATTGTAATTCCTTGATTAGATGCTGTCAAGTACATTGATATGTGATGTGTATCCAAAACGGTTTTCATGCTAAATTTTTGCCCTACCAGAACAGCTTCAGTCTGCTGAATCAATGCTAAAGAGCACTGAAGTTGTTGGCTCCTGCTGGATCAACTCCTTCTGGTTTTCATTAGGGTTCAATAAACAGTGAATAAGGGCCCTAAATAAACATGAACTTAAAATTTTGCTTTAATTTGACATTCACCCTTACATTGACATGGAGACATAGAGCTATTTATTAAAAATCTCTGTGATGTGTTATGCAGTTTTTTAAAAATGATATGCTGCTTTAAAAAAAAACAGGTTTATGCTATGGCACTGATTACATTTTCATGTTGCAGGGCACCGGGAACTTGGAGAAACTTGAACAGCTTGTAGTGGCAATAACTGTGATCACAAAGGACATAGCCTCCACAACCGGATGCATCAAAGCTGTCAATTCCAGTCCCTCAAGAGCAAACTTGGTCGCACACGTTTGTGCCACACAAGGTTCAGGTTTAACAGAGCTTGAAAATTGCATGTTTGAAAGTGCCAAAAATGAAATGTGAAATTTCTGTTGTGGTCAGAGTAAGGTAAAAATGTTTATGTACAAATTGTTCTTTTATATGTTCTCTTTTGTGGCACATGCACTTTTCAAGGATTTGTGCTTTTTCTTTGAGATCATAACTGATATAATTTAATGGCTCACTGTGCTTTTTGACAAGACAATTCTTTCAGTTTATGCAATGACCATAAATGGTCTCCTCTCTTTAATTTATTTAAGTCAGTAGGACAGTGTAGTCATGCCCTAACATTTCTTTCTCAACAGGTCCTCTGGCAACTGTACACATTTTTGTTTTCACAAAAATAGTGTTCAAGGTCAAGATTTGTACAAGTTTGCAATTAAATGCTATAACTTTTATAATTAAAAGTGTTAATTTTGGCAGGCATCTAATGTGTGTTCTGTTAATTGAGTTTTATTTCAATTCAATTCAATTCAATTCAATTTTATTTATATAGCGCCTTCCACAATCAAAATTGTTTCAAAGCGCTTCACAGAGACCCAGAGCCTGA